>JAFIRS010000697.1:0-584001 GCA_018342105.1 Gonioctena quinquepunctata
CCAAAGAAAACCATGCTCATAGGTGTAGGGGTAAATTGTTAGAAACAGGTCCGTTTAGCTATGGAAGTTGAAGAATTATGTTTTCAGCTTTTGTTCTAGTACTTGCAAGAGGACTCTTGGACCACTTATATCTATTCTTCTTGCCATAAAAGTATTTCCTTTCATCTTCGGATAGTTGATCATCACCATCATCATCATCATGTTCTGATTCTGATTCAGTCTCACTTTCGAAACTCTGAATAATGCTATCACTAAAACTACTGTCACTCTCTTGAAACTCGGTTTGCAGTGGTGCTTCGTTGTCACTGGAGTCAGATAGATTGTTTATTATGTCTTCCAACTCGGCGTCAGTTAGATAACGTGTCATTTTGAGCACGAGACACTATTTCGAACAGGGCACACATAGACAAATTAAAATAAAGAGACTGTTTGAAACATTGGCGATCTTGACCACAGTTTTTGGTACGGCCAGTCGCGCATGGAGGCGCTGCCCGCAATCGACGACAAATGATAACATGATGATTTTCCAATTTCGACATTTGTCAGAAAAATGACAAACCATGTAATTATTTCAGAATACTTCATCGAAAATTAATGATAGAAATTATACTATCGGAACCCAACGTCAAAAAAAATAGAATGTTTTGTTGACGCTGAAATTCCTGGAAATATTCTTTTACAAGGTAAAATATAAGCTGTTTTCACAAACATGCTTATTTCCATCCATCAGTTGCTGAATTTTTTTTTACAAATTGGTACTTATTTCCATCCAAAAGTTTCCTTTTCCTATCAGGAAGTACGAAGTACATGGTCTACTTAATGATTATCATCAAACTGGAGTGTTTGTTATACCTACTGTTCTCCTTTGTGCTAATAAATTAACAAAATTATGGAATGTATGTTGTTTTTTTTCCCGGTTGATTTCATGATAACACTGAAGAATATTTTTAATTTTGTTTTTCAGAGTTTTATTATTGTTTTGTCTGTAGTTGTACCTTGTCCTAGATAAAATAAAATGTATTTTTATGGTGTTTAACTTATTATTCTTATTTTATAAGAACTTTAATTTTGTTCTTGATATCATGAAACAAAGATTTATTTTGAAACTTTTGAACTAACATTCTACGAATCGATTACTGTATATATTTTATTAGTGATTTGTCATTCCTGTATTTCATATGATACAGCCATTCATATGAAATACAGGAATGATAAATCGATCATTTATAAAATATACACCATATTAAAGTAATACATTTAAAAAAACCGCCTTATCTAAATCGGTAACTGAAGATAAATCTGTTTTACCAACTGTACTGACTTAGTTCGCCACTGTCTAAACGTGGTGCCAACTTTTCTGCAGGTTTGACAACTCTCTTTTTTTAGTTTCTCTATGGGGCACACAACTTGTATCGTTGGGTCAAATTTGACCAAAACTGTGCGTACCGGGCGAGAGCAAACGGCAGCTGACGCGTGAACACTACACTCACAAGTACGTCAAACCCTCGAGGAATACCTGCAGTCTCGAAAATGTATTGCGTTTAGTTAGCTAAATTTTGCCCCCTAAAACGCTAGGGGTCAAAAGTGACCCAACAATACCAGTTCAGGGTTAAGAAGCATAGTCTAGTAAAGTCGTTTTTTTCTCAATTCCTTATCTTTACAATTTTTCTCGTATTCAATTCGTTTCTCACCGTACAGGCAGAAATGGCATAGACAAGATTTGTTGTCTTCATTCCTATTTCTTGTTTAATGGCAAAACAAAATTATTAATAAAATTCTTTTTGAAGCTGTAACTCACGAAATAACCTACGTCACACATCCAAAGCAATTATTTTTTACTTTTTAGCGCATTTGAATAAAATCTTGTCTTTGAAGAGGTTTTATTATTTTACTTTATGCATTTCAGTTAGTACGCTAATCTACGTATCTTTAATGAAGCATCGTTATTATGAGGCCTTTTTTCCTGTATATTTTGAACTATCTAGTTCTCCAATGAGGAGACCATCTAAAGAATAACTCGTCTACCATCCTGGAACTGCCATCTTCAATTTATGAATTCATAAACTCCGACATACCAATTTTGAATAGAAACGGCCAATAATCACAAAACTCATTACACCATCTTGGAGCCGCCATCTTGTTATGAATTTTGACAATGAATCCATAACGTCCGACCCTGAAAACCCCATATACCAATTTTGAATAGAATCGGATCATAATTACAAAACTCGTCCGCCATCTTGGAGCTGCCATTTCGAATTCATGAATTTGTATAAAAAATCCATAATCTCACACCCCGAAAACCCCCACATATTAATTTTGAATAAAATCGGACCATAATTACAAAACTCGTTCACCATCTTGAAACCGTCATCTTGAATTTTTAAATTACGACAAAAAGTTCATGATCTCCCACCCCGAAAACCCCCACATACCAATTCTGAATAGAATCGGTGTTTAGTATATTTTTAGGTTACTTAGCTATATTTGTAATGTGATTTGTATACCTTTTCTATTTTTTATGACGTGTCTAAACAAATGATGTGTGATTGTTTTCAAGTGTACATAATATTGTAACATAAAGACCAATAAATTCTTATCTTATCTTATCGGTCCATAATCACAGAGATCATCCGCCATCTTGGAGCCGCCATTCTGATTTTATGAATTTTGATAAAAAATTCATAATCTTCGACATTGAAAACCCCCAAATAGAAATTTTGAATCCAATCGGATCATAAACACAAATCTCGTCCGCCATCTTGGAGCCGCCATTTTGTTGTTTTCCTCTTACAAAAAATCCATAATGCATTGTCACGAGAACTATTGAGACCTGCCGAATTTCACGGTAATCTGACAAATAGAAGTGGATCAAATTTAACTTGTAAGGTTTGATTACAGGGACAGGTGAAAGTAAATGAAAACTACTTGTTATGATCTTTTTTTAGGGTCTTCAAAAATGATTCTAATGTGCTGCCGAGCTGTTTTTCTCAGTATATGTAGATACTACAATGATAAATATAGGTGGACATAGAAGTGAAAGGTCGGTGGAGAATGTATGAATGAAAATCAAACTGACTTAAATCATATATTTGGAAAGGTTTCCCTCAAATGATCTACAACTACTCTGGAATGCTATGGGCCACATTAATCTTTTTATCCTATTGCAATCTAATCGGGAGATCATCCAACAGTTCCTGCAGGATTTCCAAATATTTTTGGGCAATTAAATTGCCATCAATGATATAGGAACCAAGTGATTACCAAGCAATCTGCATCGTATATTCGGGAAAAAACTATCTTGTATCAACATAAATTTGTGATTCTGGAAATGAAAGTTTTTACTTGGCAATTCTCGTAGCGGAAAATAAAATATATCTGATTAGAAATGCTCTTCTCGAGAAGTTTGCGTTCATCCTCAACAACAATTAGGTAATTATTTCTTTCAAAAACCAAAAACCTGCAGATCTAGAAGTAAACTGTGAATTAAATCGACCACACTCATTTAAACTTCGAGTTACCAGGAAATAATTTCCAGACCATTTGGTATTCTTGTAATATTCGCGAAAATGAAAAAAATTCCCATTCCTATTGCAAAAATAGGTTGACGCTGAAACAAAAGGTAAGAAACGTTAGATTAAATATTTGGTATTGATATTTCGAATGGAACTTGATATCATTGGAAAAATGCTACGTTTTTAATAAAACACTTCATTCAGCTCTACTTCAGTGTTCAGATATCATTGGAAAAATGCTGTATTTTCGTCTCTATTCTCATTTCTTCGACTACTAGATTATATCTCCACACAGTCCTTCACTTGTCATATATTTGAGGGAATTAAAACAACCTGATAGGAGATATTTTTTGAGTTTCTTTCGAAATTGGATGTTACTTCTTTCTTCTGTTTGAAGGTTGTAGACGATGTGGTAACTTGATTACTATCGTTTCGGACGTCCATCGTCTCAATGTATTTAAAAGGTTTTCACGACGTTTCGAATGCTTGTATCTGCAATCGTCTTCAGGTGAATACTGAAGACGATTGCAGATACAAGCATTAAACTCGTAAACTATAAACGATACTAAACTGATAAGATAATCCTCTTTCTTCGTTGATGTCTTGTGGTAATGAGTTGTAATATTTTGTTCCTGCATAATGCGGCAATTTTTTATGTTCAGAGTAACATTTTGTTAAGTGAAAGTCATTTCTATTTCTTGTAAAATAAGGGTGGATTTCTTTGTTTTGCATGAACGACTGAGAATTTGAATGAATGTAACTAAGCGTCTTTACAAGATTCTCTATAATATGAACCGTAAGAGCGTTTCTGCATTATAAAAATCCTATTTACTTCTGGCGATCTCCCCCAAACAGAAATATTAAAAAAAGTTGATTTCAATGTTAGGAAAGCAATAGTTTTTTTGAGAACAAACACATATCCTGGTTGGTGACCTCTATACTCTGTGGTTGTGAGATCAAACCTGCTCATACGTTTGGTTTCTGAAAACGACTCACTTGTATGTATCTTAAAATCAATATACTTAAAAAATTGGTATATAAGAAATTATTGATAGCATTTTTCATCTATGAGCGCTTTTTTTAAGTAAGTCTCCTGCCTAATTCCGACCAGCTGCATACTTGCATCGAAATTCAAAGTTGTACACAGCCCACGATTTGTTCATTCATGTTGGCGTGAGCAAAGACACTAAAGACAGGTTGGCGCAAGAAGAAAAAATGATTCATACAGTGAAAGAGAGTGTTAAGGACCTTCAAGGTCGTTGAATCTTTCATGCTTGTGAACGATAAAGGCCAGTTAAATTTAATATTAATGTTCTACAAAGGTATGACACAAGGGATAATCCCTCAAATTCAATTTTCTGAAGAATGTGATTAGACCAGGGTCGATAATTTTTGAAACCATAAAAAATAATAGTAGGATGAAACCCTTCGGAAAAGGAAGGAATATAACAAAATGAAAGGAAAAATAATTTACGGGCGATCTGAGGTCGGGAATGGAAGGGTGAGTTTTAAGGGTAAAAAACGATTTATCTCGATTTCCGGAAAAACTACGGGTGCTATGAAAAAATTAAATAGCAAAGTTGTAGGTAATAAAAGATCTACAACTTTGGTATCCCACTTTCACATAATCTCAAAATGTATTTTTATCTTTTACAAAAAAAATTGTTTTCATGAAATTTGGTGGAAACGTACCTTTTATGTCCCAAACACACTGTAATTTTTTGATTTAAAATATTTATTTTTCCACCTCATTTCGACTTAATATCGAAAAAAGCACCCTAATTTTCAATCAGAAATTCTCCCGTCAAAATATCAGGTTTTTAAAAAAGTCAATTGGGCTTTTGTTTGTTGAAATATCTACTTTCTGATGGTGCAAAAAAAATACATTACTATGGTAAATGTTCTCAGAAAATGCAAAGAAATAACAGGTAGTAAGGCCCAGACCCTCCTAGCCCCTTCCCCACTTATCTATGAAATACCTTTCGATGGGCTAAAATTTTGCGTAGGTCACTCAGGTATATAAGTTTTTTTCAAATAGCACTAAATAGGCATCTACGCATATAATTTAAAGAAGTTTCTTCAACTTTCTCAAAATATTGTAGAAGTCTTATTAAATTCGGTTCGAGTTTTTTTCGTTTTTTTGCATTTTCTGCCATGTAATGTACCTTTTTTATACCATCAGAAAGTAGAGATTTCAACGAACAAAAAGCCCACCGACTTTTTTAAAAAAGCTGATATTTTGACGGGAGAATTTTCGATTGAAAATTAGGGTGCTTTCGATATTAAGTAAAAATAAAGTGAAAAAATTAATATTTTAAATCAAAAAAATTACAGTGTGTTTGGGACATGAAAAGGTAAATTTTCACTAAATTTCGTGGAAATTTTTTTTTTGTAAAAGATAAAAATAAAAAACCAAAAACTTGGTTATTTGAATTTTTCACAAAAAAAAGTGTTGATACAAAAGTTGTAGATCTTTTTATTACCTACAACTTTACCATTCAACTTTTTTCCATAGGACTTGTAGTTTTGCCGGAAATCGAGATAAACCGTTTTTTACCCTCAAAAACTCACCCCCTTCCATTTCCCGACCTCAGATCGCCCGTAAATTATTTTTCCTTTCATTTTTGTTATATCCTCTTCCTTTTCCAATGGGTTCCATCCTGCTATTATTTGTTTTAACTTTTTACCATGTTCAAAGGCTTCAGCCCTGCTCTAGATATTGAGTTTACCTTTTCTTACTTGCGAGCGATATCAGTTGAGATAAACGTCGATTTTGGATGTCTGTGAAGTTAGCAACAATTTCCGCAGCAGCTTCTCTCGAATAAATTGTCGCTTGCAACGATTTGGTGGGGCACTGTATTTAAAAATTATTTTTGGAGTGACCAATTCCAAGAGTGGATTTGGAAATGTAGTAAATTCACAGTGAACAATCAAAACTATTTTGCCTTTTATTCAATGGGATTTGGAAAAAACGACAATACAGACTCTACATCGAGGAGAAAAGGCCCTGTGGAATCCAAGAAAAATGAATACTAATAAAATTGAAATTATTTGCATGTTGCAACACGTTTCCCAAAGAAAAAGCAGTTTACCGAATCATCGTGGAATCGGAGAGTAATAAACTTTCTTACTCATACGCTCATACCTGCTGAAGATCATTTTCTGTATATTGAAGAATATCTCCCCAACACGTCCTGGATTTTCTCCAACTTTGTCACACTCAGAACAACAGCATTCCTTGTAGGAAAGTTGTGAAAAACAATATTATGATCTCTGTATTTGGTATATCGATGCCATTGCTTTCCATCATTTAGTTTCAACTTGAGCAGAGTTTAATGGGTACATCGGTAAAGGAATATTTCAATCTTGTTGAAACTTTGAAATTAAACAATTCTAGAACATTTATTCACGGGTTGCTATCGACGATGCGTGTTTTTATGATTTTCTTTATCGATAAACATCAATTTCACATTGCCGTAGTCAAGCACCAGCATAATTTATTTAGTATTTAGTGATTGTAAAAAATACTATATAAGTAATAAACAATGGATGAATAGGGAAAAAGAAATCCTGCTGGTGTATTTCACTACGAGATAAAAAAAATTATTATAATAGTTTTTATTACTGTAACTAAACTAGGTATGAAATAATTGTAGAAATTATCTGAAATGGGTTATTAATCACTCATCTTCACCTACGTTTATGATGAACAGTCCAACCGTTATGTCAAGTATGCGCTCCTTTTCCAAATATTCGTTTTCGGTTTCAATTATATGATCACAGCACGTTTTCCAAGTTTCACTATTGAAAAAAGTATTTTTTGTTGAAGTTTTTTCATCATCGAGTTTAAATGTCATGTTATCTTTTGCTATATCGCCTTCCACTATGCCCTAATTTTTTTCGATTGTATTCAAATCAGGAGGATATGGAGGCAGCCGTAAAACAGTATGACCGTGTTCTTCTAAACTATGTCCTTTTTTCACTGGCAGCACGACTTCGTGGTCTCAGGTATGAAATAAACATAAACCATAGGCGTTACATTTCTTACCAAAATGTAAGACGGAAATTCAATGATACTTATTACGAACTTTTTTACTGAAAACACGGATTTACTTTAGAGTAAGTTATGAGAATATGGTTAAATACCTACAAAATGAATATATAATAACCTACTCCCCTCACCACTTGTTATTATGAAGGAATTGAGGTGAATATTCGAGCACAATCACCATAGTTAATAGTCAGGTCGAAATGAAATATTTAGATGGAAATTCCCGAGATACACTTTAACTGTACATTCTTTTCTAAGAATCGGACATTATTACAGAATGAGGGTTCTTAGTTAATACCTCATAATAAAAATTTGCTTACAACTTAAGTAAAACCAATACAATTCAAAATTGTTATTATGAAGGAGAATGAATGCAAAGTGGATGTACCTGCCCCATTACAGGATCATTAGTTGGTATTGAAAGCAAATAAATAAAGGATATCTGGGTTTCCCCCGTCGGCTAGTTTCTACAAAATACAATAGAATACTGTTTTGCTGTGGAGGGGAGTCCATGACGAGCTACTGCTTATTCTTAAAACGTTTGTGATCTTTGAGTAGTGTTTATGAAAATGGCATCGAGTGCAAACTTTACACCAGTTAAACCCAATACATTTGTTGCATACTATGTAAGAGAAAAAAACTATAGTGCTTAATGTGCATGATGCATTTGTTCATTAACAACCCACGAGTTCCGTTCGCCAGATAGTGTCTACATGTTCTAATACGACGGGAGTGAGTGAAAGAACAATTTACAGGTTTTTAAACAAGAGTCATTAGTGCACCAAAATAAAATTCAGGAAGGAAGTCACTATCAATCGATGATTTTGATAGAAAGGAAAGTTCACTCTTTTTATATAAATAAAGAGATACCAACAATAGACACAGTTCTACAGTCAATTCAGGAAGACGACTATTTACCACAACCAAATCATGGAAACTTTTACGTGAGATAGAATAGAAAGTCCCTCCTTTTAGATAAAGACGAAATTGTGCGTGGGAGAAGAAATTATTCAAGGACGATCAGGAAGTATCGATCTGAAGAAAGGACAATTTATTATTTGGACGAAACATGGCTCAATGAAGGACATACTGTGCAGAAAACATGGGTCGACACTAACATAAAAACTTCCCGCCAAGCAGTCATGGAAGGATATCCCACTGGGTTACCTGCACCGATCGGAAAAGGGCGTAGGTTAATTATCACCCATATTTGAAATGAAAATGGTTTTGTCGATGGTGACTTGCTGCAATTCGTCTCGAAATCAACAGAAGATTACTACGAGGAGATAAATGCGGATGTGTTTGTGGACTACTTTTCACAAATGATAGAGCTGTTGCCCGCGACTGCCGTTATTGTCATGGACAATGCTAGCTCCCAGTTCAAGATCAAGAAAGCGTTGCAAACATCAAAATGGAATAAACAGCTATATTTGATTGGTCACAGCAGAAAGATCTCCCACATGATAATAGCATGTTAAAAAAAGAATTTTTATCCATCGCGCGGCAACACAAAGCAAACTACAAACAGTACGTAGTTGACGAAATGGCTGAAGAAAAAAAGATGGTTGTATTACGATTACCTCCATACCATTGTGAGCTCAATCCTATCGAGCTCATATGCGCTCAAGTGAAAGGAGACGTTGCTAGGAACAACACTACTTTTAAATTGGATGATGTACGTCAGCTTCTTCTAGCATCGTTCTCCAAAGTGACGAGCGACAATTGGAAAAATGATGTAAATCATTTATTAACAGAAGATGTGGGATCTTAATAATTTAATTGAAACTTTGGAATCTCTAGTAATTTAGTAGGAGATTTAAGCCGGTTCTGGGTCTCCCCCCACCACTATGACGTCACGTGTGACCTTGAATAGTTGCAGGTGTGCAGTGTGTGTGTGTTTGACCTTGAGATTTGACTTTGAGATTTGTCATTGAGTTTTGATATTGGGTTTGGTCGACTTTGAGATTCGACTTGACCTTGAATATGACCTTGAGATTCATAACATTAAGTTTTGATGTTGGGATTGTTTCGGCAACCTCAAGATTTGATCTCGATGTTTGTTTGACCTTGACTAATGTTGTGGTGTAGGCATACATATTCTGTGTAGTCATGACCTTCATGAATCCTTGCACTCTCCAAGAAAGGAGGGCGTTTGTCCTGTGAGAGAGCTAAGAGTGAACTGCGAGTATTGATGAGTGCGTTGAATATCAAGAGAATCTCCTCAAAATCCATACAGATTGCGCATCGCATCGGATTTGTTGTAGGGTGGGGATATTTCATTGAAATATCCCAGGAGAAGAGTATTTCGAATCAGTGTCTCTCCGATCTTCAAGGTTTCTGTGTCTTCATGCCATATTTGTCCTTCAATTGAAATAAATAACTTTTTTTATGTGCATTATTGTGGTGTATACCCCTGAGGATGTACCCCTTGTTTTAATTTTTGACGAATGCTACTGATGTGACTGAGTCTTTCCAATTTTCAAAGATTATGTGTCTTCCACTATTTGTCCTTGAATTGAAAAACATTTTTATGTGCATTATTGTGACGTACACCGCTGAGGATATATCCCTTTTTTCGTTTTTTGACGAGTGCTACTGATGTTACTTCAAAGAGTGAATACCGCACATTTCATCTCGCTCGGAAAAAATTCTAGTTGTGTCTCATCATATTAGTTAACAAACTAAATGTGATGACCTTCGACACACTTCAAGTTTACAATCCTGAGAGTGGCTTTGTTATATGGCTATTGTGTACATGTTGACTTGTTCACCTTCGTAAATCTGAATTCTCAAATGCTCACTCACACAGTTCAAGTTTGCAATCCTGAGAGTTGCTTCGCTATATGGGATTGCGTACATGTTGTCTTGTTGACCTTCAGATACACTTCAAGTCTTACAATCCTGAGAGTGGCTTTGGTATATGGGATTGCATACATGTTGGCTTGCTAACCTTCATAAATCTGAATTTTCGAATGCTCACCCTGCTCGGAAAAAAATTCTAGTTGCGTATTTCTCTCATCATATTAGTAAACAAACGGAATGTGATATGACCTTCAGATACACTTCAAGTCTTACAATCCTGAGAGTGGCTTTGGTATATGGGAATTGTGTACATGTTGACTTGTTGACCTTCATAAATCTGAATTCTCAAATGTTCACTCTCGCCCTGCTCGGAAAAATTCTAGTTGCGTATTTCTCTCATCATATTAGTAAACAAACGGAATGTGATATGACCTTCAGATACACTTCAAGTCTTACAATCCTGAGAGTGGCTTGACCTTCATAAATCTGAATTCTCAAATGTTCACTCTCGCCCTGCTCGGAAAAATTCTAGTTGCGTATTTCTCTCATCATATTAGTAAACAAACGGAATGTGATATGACCTTCAGATACACTTCAAGTCTTACAATCCTGAGAGTGGCTTGACCTTCATAAATCTGAATTCTCAAATGTTCACTCTCGCCCTGCTCGGAAAAATTCTAGTTGCGTATTTCTCTCATCATATTAGTAAACAAACGGAATGTGATATGACCTTCAGATACACTTCAAGTCTTACAATCCTGAGAGTGGCTTTGGTATATGGGATTGTGTACATGTTGACTTGTTGACCTTCCAAATGCTCACTCTCCCCCTGCTCGGAAAAATTCTAGTTGATTTCACTCTTCATATCTGTTCAGAAACTAAATGTGATGACCTTCAGATACAGTTCAAGTTTACAATCCTGAGAGTGGCTTTGTTATATGGGATTGCGTACATGTTGGCTTGCTGACCTTCGTAAATCTGAATTCTCACTCTCGCCCTGCTCGGAAAAATTCTAGTTGTATATTTCACTCTTCATATCTGTTAATATCTCAAATGGACAAACGCAGTGTGGATACACTTCAAGAACCCTGAGAGTGGCTTTGTTATATAGGATTGTGTAAATGTTGACTTGCTGACCTTCATAAATCTGAATTCTCAAAATTCTAGTTGTGTATTTCACGATTCATATCAGTTTAGGAATTAAATGTGATGACCTTCAGATGCATCTCAAATGTTATAACTATGTAGATTCTGGAGTGGATTGGGGTTCATTCATACATATAAATTTGAATTCTCAAATGATCCCCCATTCTCAACTGAATTCACTTTTTCGGATATTGATTGATATAAGCAAAACAAAATTCTAGTTGTGTTTAAAAACGGAATGTGATTGCCTTCAGACACACTTCAAATGTTTGCTTGATCGAGTTACTTCCAGAAGATGTGCACCAGTCACACCACACACACATACACACACACACACACACACAAACACACACCACACACACAAACACACCAGAGCAACTGGAGACCGCTGTCATCGTTCTCTATGTGCATGTTATAAGATAATTTGGTATTGTCGTCACCTACCTACATGTCTTAATAACGTTGGACACCACGAAATGTGAGTGCTGGCCTTGATACAAATCCGAGTTGTTGGTTAGCTGTATAAGTGGTATTACTTCGATATTACTTCGACATATACTCACTCATTTCATAAATATTCAAATAAATTACTTATATGCGTACGCATCTCAAAGCAACAACTACATGAACTACAATATAAAGGTTGTTTACCGTACGTTTGCCCCACAACCCCCAATTATTTGGATTTTTCTTGCTTCTTATTCATTTGTTTGCCACGCTACCACTGGACTAGCTTACAAAGTTCGAGATAAAAAAAAAGGTGCTGATTATTTTTATTTATTTAATTCATGTGAGATTGTGGTTGAGTATTTAAAGAAACAACGTGACGAAAACTATAGACTTTATGTATCATTGTTATATATAATATTACTTCACTCATATCCCTATTATTTTTTATTTCGAGAGAGCACTATGGAATTGGACAAAATAATTAGCCCGCTTATCCACATGCTCGAGAGACTCCTCCTGAAAAATAAAAAAACCTAAAATAAAAATTGATTTATTTTTTAAACTCATCACTCAACAAAATGATTTTAGCAGTGTAGTTTAGGCACCAATAAATGGTGCATACCACTGAAATTCCTCATTACGAAGAATACCCGCTCAATCCATTGAATTGATGAATATGGCAACCAGGCATGAGGCCCACACTAGACAGTGGTCCAGACATTGCAACCCCGCTTGTTGGTTGTGCGTATTTGATAATATTGGTATGGTCGGAGTCAATTATGTGCATGTCTCGCCATCTAACACTCATAATGCAACCAATATACTCTTCTGTCAAAATGCAGCGGATTATAGCTATGAGTAGTCTGCATTGTAAGTTGCATATCATTCATCCATGTCGCACACTTCTATCAGAGTTGAATGACTACATACAACTCATGAATGAATGATATACAACTTACAATGCAGCCGGCTGCATTGTAAAATGCATATCATTCATCCATGTCGCACACTTCTATCAGAGTTGAATGACTACATACAACTCATGAATGATATGCAACTTACAATGCAGACTACCCATAGCTATAATCCGCTGCATTTGATATTTTCCGTAATTGATATTGGTGAGCATGTATGAATTCGGTGGATACGACTAGTATCCAAAGTGATTTATTTCCCATTATGGTTTGCAGTCCCTACATGTATGAATGAGAATTGAAATGTATACCAACGACTGATATGGTAGAATCAAAATCTTTCAGATTATTCGTTATAAAATGTGTACCAATGTGATTATGATTTTCACTGAAAATAGGTACGTTGTTTATTAATATCATCAAAATTAATTGGAATGGGAATCAAAACCGATTTTTAATTGGATTGTACAATGCGCTAACACAAAATGTGCATGTAAAAAATTTATGCTTTTTTGAAACATGGATGATATAGTGTTATTGAGAAACTTTTGATGTAGACTATCAAGTAATTTTTATATTTTGAATGAATGAGGAGAGTGAAAAAACAGTATTCTGATAGATGTTTGCCGCTAAGTAATTCATCATTCCTAACACAACACAGACACTACCTTGGGGGCATAAAGATATAGAGTTCTATCAATGTGATCCCAACGAAAATATTCGATTGTGTAAGAATATGATTGATACACTTGCCCAAGAATACAATACAAATCCCGAGAGTAGATTGGACCTTCTAATCACATTATTAAATGCAGAAATGAACTAATAATTCACAACATTCAAACGTTATATATATCATAGCTAAATTGGAAAATTCATTCTTATTCGTCATATATATGGAAACCCTGATTCGATTGATCAGTATAGGTTTGTCATTATATGTGGAAGGATGAGCAATGTCATAGACAAATTCGGTCGCAAACGAAAATGTAATAATGCACCAGTCTCACGTAGGCCTGCAGGCATTAACTTCAAGCTCACATCGGATGGGCAGTATGACATGCAAGGAAAAAGATTGAAGAATATTGGGCAACCAATGGAAGATCAAGACTGTGTAACTCGTTCATTTGTCAAAGAATTGTTTAAAGATATATCTGAGGATGTGTTGAAAGTGCTTCAAAGACAAATCATTCAAGTGCAGACAACACTCGAAGGAAAATATGACAATATATGTAAAAGGATTGATGAACTTGAGCAGAAGAAGAAAAGTACATGTACCGCTCACTTGGAGACCTTCACGATATGAATATATTGAATATATGTAAAATAGATTATGTAAAAAAACATGTTTGTATCTATTTTTTAAATATAATTTATGAATATGAATGATGTATATTTATTCTTAGTTCAGAAATGGTACACATCTTTACCTAAATAAATAACTTGTGATATACATTGCAAAATGTATTGTACCTACAGTACTCATCAACAAGTGACATACTGAATGCTTTGTCAGTAGTGAAGAAACCATTGAAATGCCTTCAGTTAAATAGAAATGCAACTATAGGAGTGGGGATAAGCGTCCTCTACGCGCTGAGGTGAGAACGTCAGCGCCCTCGGCAACAAACAACTTTCTAAGTGGGAGGGGCTAACTCCCCACTGCATAAATACCACAGTCCATTCCTCCAGAATTATGTGTATTATGGCTTGGCAGACACATACTATTGCGAGGTTGGAGCAATGGTCCAATACTCCATTCATTTTTTAATGTATTTGATATCAATATTTGAATATTCGTATATACACTATGTATAGTATATCCAAGAGTTATGTGTGAGTTAATAATAACATTATAAATTGCAAACATTCATTTCGAATAACTAAATGAAATATAGAAATTTGTTTTATATTTAAAAATTCAATAGTTGGCAAATAATATGATCTGCCATGGATTGATAGTCCTCACTTTCATACTCAATTGTGATGTTTATAATTTGTCACAGCGAACGCAGACTACAATAAATCCACACAAGCAATCAACCCCAGGTGAGCTGGCCAAATGCCCCGTTAGCAAGGAGTAAAACTGTCAATAAATGTACAACAAATGAATTCCCTTCGCAAATATCAGATTGAGTTGATATACTGAATGCTTTGTCAGTATTGAAGGAACTAATGATATTCCCTCAGTTAAATAGAAATGCAACTAGAGGATACGTAGTATTACCCAAGAATTGGCAGCAGGTAGATGGTCATTATGATAATATTTTGGATGTCTAAAACTACAAAACAGAACCATTGTCGAGATGTGTAGTTCAGCAATATCAATACTTTTGAACTCGGATTCAACACACTAGAAACCAAGCGAGATGTTAATGCCACAAAAAGAACCAGGGGCACACCGCCAGCTAAACAGTAATTTTGAGAATATTAACCTCGAAACATTCCATCAATGAACAATGTTATGCATTATGCACCGCAAGCAAACGTCTATGATGTATGATTATGTGTCGTTGAATAGAACACACGCTAGACTGGGTTCCGATCAAACAATTTTACTTTTCTGATCCTTCTTGCTTGGAATCTGAGAGTAATAATAAATATAGAGAAGCTCTTGCTATTCAAAACAAAAGATGTTTGTTATAGCTTGTAATAAAGATTGCGACTCAGTGATTACACAACGTTGAATAGAACACACACTAGACGTAGATTGCTATGAAGTATTTTGAGTTGTATACTAACTTGGTGATCTCATTAGCTTTTGCTATTCAAAAACGAAAGATTTGTAGAAAGCATTGAATAGAACACACACTAGACGTAGATTGCTATGAAGTATTTTGAGTTGTATACTAACTTGGTGATCTCATTAGCTTTTGCTATTCAAAAACGAAAGATTTGTAGAAAGCATATATTTATCAACTACGAATATTGATAAATAAAAAAAAGGAGTATTGAGATGTATACTAACTTGCTTTTTTTCTATATCAAACCTTTTTTTCAATGATGTTTCCCAACATTCACTGTCACAAATACTCCCAGGAATGTTCAGTTCAGTTTTTCCCAACATTCAGTCACAAATACTCATAGGAATTTTCAGTATTTTAACCTTTAGTGACTTTTTCCAGTTTATTTACTTTAGGTAGATGACTTATTCACATTCCAACAAGAATTCTAGTGTTTATTCTGTAATAATAACATTTTGTGAATAAACTTATATTATTATTATTATTCAAATAAAAAAATTATGTAGGTATTATCGTTCATAACCAAAAAATGGCTGCCAATAAGGAATCAATAACAACAACGAATAATTTGGAGTTATATTCAATTATAATGATTATTCAATTGAAATTGAAATAAAAAAAAAATATTTTTGGTTTCTGCGGGGCTCGAACTCGGTTCTCCAATAAAACTGTCAATTTTGCTAGATTGGCTATTTCTACGTGATTAATGTGATTAAAATAATTGGAGCACGACCAAAAATTTGCCCCGATTTGGAACTTAATAAATATCCCATTTCTCTGACACCCACCCACCCTTCCGCAGGGATATGGGATATTTAGTAAATTCAACTCAGGGGAGTCCTAAGCGTTTACACGCTCGACCACGGAACTCCTGACATTATAAAATTTTTATTCGACCCATAAAGTACAATTTTGGTATATGTATTAGTTAGGCAACTGGTTTGTCACTTCTGCAAAAAGTGAATGCCTGCGACATCTCTCTAATGGAAGTTGCAACAGAATTGTGTTGTAATTAAGTGTTCTAGAAAATATTTTGTAATGTTTGTAACTTCCGCCATTGTGTAAATTGTCCTTGGGTACAGCCCATTAAAGAAGAAGAACTTCCGCCATGTTTTTCGGACACTATATACATGTATAATCCATATGCTACATAATCTAATATAATATGAGCTAAAGTGTCCGAAATTAGCTTTTCAACGTTCTATGCTTTAATAAATTATACGGAAGAATAATTTATTATAATAATATATATTTTTTATGTTGTGTTTAGTTAATAATGCTTCATTCACATTACAACGGAAGAATTATATGTTTTATAATGCTGATAAATCTTTGATTATGTACATTGGTATAGTGAACACTTTTTAATGAAACATGATAACGTATATGAGTTTATTAGCAATGATACATATAAAATACTATAAATTAATTTGTGGTTCTATTATAGTATTGTGACTAAGTACTTGTGAACAACGAAATCGGTGAGATGGGAGAAGTAGTGAAACAATTAGGCGGTAATGATGAAGCAATTAATAATGTTTTTTTATTTGTGATGAAATGGATAAAGTGGCTACATATCATTATGTGATTGATGTGCACGTGATATTGCTGCAGCTGGGGCAATATCAATATTTCATTACAATTTTTTTAATTCCATTATATCATAATGATCATCCGTCTATCATTCCAAGCATTATTCAATCGCAAAATCTTTGACTTTTTATATTTTGTCTATGTGTAACTTCCCAATATTTGATCAAATATGTTTGCAGATTCACGTATTCTCCTCCGGAATCCCATTCCATCAATTGCTACATATTCCCAATACACATTTCTTGCATGTCTGTGAGCAAAATTCCATGCTACTATATAGTGAATGGTGTTCATATTTTCATTAAAAGTCACCCTCTTCATATTGTTCACTGTGTTGATCATTCAGCTCACAAAGTACGAATGGGAATATTACAACTATATCAACAAGAGACATCTCCACTGATGACCTTGGTTTTTTGAGTCAACTACACATGTAACTTTCAAATCATAAGAATCAGATGGAGGCGACGACGCAGAAGAGTCCGATTTACTAGGCATGCGCGAATGAGAGAGGGAGATGAATTTATATATATAAAGTGCAGAGTTTCTACATCAACATCAATTGTTTTCTTCACTCCTTAACTCAAGTTTTGTGTGCAAAATCAGTTGTTTTCGTCACTACAAGTTCCATTTACGAATTAATTGTCATGAATTCCGATGACAGCAGCATTTTGGCTAAATTACTTGCTGATTGTGGTGATGGAGCAGTATCGAAAGACGTAGACTTGGACTTCAATATGGACCAATATATTTTGATGGATGCAACGGAGGTGCCTCGAAGTCAATTAGCAGATATTTCAGCAGATATATCATTTTCCCAATTATTGCCGCCCATCTCTCCACCTGTGATCCACATTCTAGAAGATGTTCAAGTTGTCGGACCAACCAAGCGGAAGAGGAGAGCTCCACTTGATCTTCCCACAACATCGAAGTCTACTCTGAACGACTCAGTGGCGTGCACATCACCCAAGGCCAAAGGAAAATCCAAAAAGTGGTCATCGAAAACAAAGATTCCCACTTCTTGCGTCAGCAAAGTACGGTCAAAGAAAAAAGCGAAGCGTGACTTGATCAATGGTAATGATGCCATCACCAAATTGGAGCAAGAGGATAAGGATCTGGATGGAGAGTTGGAAGCGGCGCAAAATTGGATGAGACTATTGCTACAATGGAGGCAGAAATAGTGAAGTTGCGCAATCAATCTGATGCCATCAAGCTCAAAGAACAGGCAGATCGTCACACTAATAGCAGTCTTCGAAGGAAGCTTGAAATGGATGTGCGGAAGCCAGTCATTTATATGATGAAATGACAACCATTTACAACGACTGGCGCAAAGAACTGGACAAACATTTGGGAAGTGATACTGATTAGACTGCTCATTTGTTTCATTGATGTATGTGTATATGTATTTTGATATGATCAAAGTCGAGAGGAAGTGGTGCTGGAATGCACCCACTTCATAATTTTGTAGGTTCAATGTGATAATAAAACATAGGTTACAATATACTTTTTTTATTTCAATCAAAATAGAAATATTGAATGCTAAACAATTGCATTTTATCAATCCAAAATTTTTCATTTGGAAAACCAAGCCATTTTATATAAACTTCATTTTCTTTTCTCTTCAATATCTTTTCGATGAGGTATACATCAGGATTTCTTGTTTTCTGTAATTCTGGCTCATAAAAGGAACCTTGAATGGGATTCTTCTCCATATCTTCAAGAATGTAAGTCGGAGGATATGTACTGTTGACTTTTACAATTTTAAATAATTCCGTGGTGAAATTGGGTTCATAACCCTTGTCAAAGTGTTGCTTAAATTTGGAAATTCTCATTATATCATTCACTCGATATTTTGGCTTGATTTTTTTAATTTTTTTTCTCTTATACTTCTTGGTAATTATTTTGAGCTTTGTAGTGGCTGTCACATCAATCGGTCTCATACCTATTGTACGATGTACTTTATTGTTATATTTCTTCGTTATAATTGGAAGGATATCTAACCATTTGTGATTTCCGTTTACTGAAAACTCTTTGTAGATCCAGGTTTTATCGTTCGAATTGCTCTCTCTGCTATGGCTGCCTTCATAGTGCTAAATGTCGAATAATGTTTGATTTTTTTTCGCTCCATCAATGATGAAAAATGTCTATTGTAAAATTCTTTCCGTGATCGCTTTGTATGTGTTTTGGAGAATACGTGGCGTCTTTTAATATCATTTTCATAGCATTAGTTACTGCTATCCCAGTCTTTGCCTTGACTGGCTTTGTCCATAGATATTTGGAATAACAATCGATAACCACCAAAATATAACGATTAGCTTTATTAATTTTGGCATAAGGTTGAAATTCAGCGAGATCAATTTGCCATAAATCTCCTAGTCCTTTAACGACGGTAGATCTTCTCTGGAAGTTACGACGAGCCGGCTTGTGTAACTCATCAACAACTTGTCGTTTGACATTACTAGCCATACTGATGCTTCACAATAGCTGCATCAATCAATATATAATGCCTTCTTCGCGGAGCTCTTCTATTATCGATATTATCTCATTATCATGACCTGTGTGTCCAGACGCTTTCGATCAATGAGCAATCGTAAACGATCCACTAATTCTTTAGGCTTATTCCAATATACATAGTTTTGTGTTTTGATGTAAACACTTTCTGCAATTTCATTCGTTTCATCCCTTTACCACTACTTATATCATTGACTGATTTCAATAGCGGTCTTATGATCCCTTGATATTTCTTAGATTTTCTATATTTTATTCCATTTTGCACCTGATTCTTCTTGTACAATGCTTTTGTTAGATCCAGTATTTCAACATAAGTTTGTTGTATTCTCCCATCATCTACAGCAGGAGGTTCCTTGAGGAATATCAAGTTATATAAATCTGAACTGCCAGGAAATTGACGTACTTGTATTGCCCCATCCCAAAAGGAAATGTTGCCACCACCAAAGCGTACTTCTAGATTTCCCATGATTAATTTTTTTGTTGAAGGTTCTACTCGTATACCATAATTTGTATCATATGCATTGTGTCCACTCAAAGATTTTTCACGTGTTCCCCAATTTCTTAATATTATCAACACTGGACGATTCCAAATTTGTTGAACCCATTGACGATGAAGAGGGTGTTTCGAATAATGTAGTTGCTGCCATTCTTCCATCTTTGATGGTTTCATTCTCAATGTCTGACAATGATACATCACTACTGAAAGAATGTCGTTTTCCAATTGGAGTGCTCATTGGGATGGAGCGGTTTATGAAAGATGTAGGTGGTTTCACAGTAGCTGCAGAAGAAAGTACATTGAGTGGTTTTGTTATAGGATCATACAATTTTTCAAGTGCTATCTTGTCCTCCATATTTCCACTTTTGATAGACAAAATTTTTGTCGTACAGCCTCCGTCCTTCAACTAGTTGACGTTTCGTAACCATTTCAGCTTCTGCACATTCATCTCTCAGAAATGTTCATTATTTCCAATTATATTGAAGTGATCTCACTGAAGTTCAATGAACGTTTGAGTATTTAGATATCAATATGAAACTATCAAATCCTTTGCGATATCGTCCATCACATACTTTTCGATCTTTATCAATGACAAGGAATCCATATTGATCATCCCAGCAATTCACACACATCATTTGAAATTCTTTGAATGTGACATCGGGCGAGACGTGATCAGAGAAAATATGATGTAAGTTCATCTCGTCTTGTTTGAATATGACGATGAAGTTGGTATTGTCACGCACTAGCTGTTTGGGGACTCGTGAATAGGTCTGTGCTAGATAGAAGCAATCAACATCTTTATGGCGTCCCATACAAAATATGATCGGATAATATCCTGCTTTTCGCAAATCACATCATCAAAATGAACACTGAATTTGGTTTGGCATCAGAGGGTTGCACAATGTCTGCATTATTACTGAATGTGAAGAAACCCATCCTTTTATTGGCGCTAACACATTGCGCAAGTATTCATATTTCGGTTGATTCAACGACTTTGAATAGAGATAAACGCTTGCAAATCCGCAATCCTTGTGGATGTGTCAGTAGAGATATCATGGCATTTGTCTTTCCACAATTTGACGGACCGATGATTAATGAGCGAACAGATGATGGAAGTAGTGGGCCATGTCTAAATGAGTTCGCTCAATTTAACTCAGTCCCGATTTTCGCATCCAAATTATCTACTGCAAACTCTTCTTTTTGCTTGACAATGCGCATTGTTTGACGGTTCGACACTTATTAACTTATTAGTGCAAGATGTGTGAGATATGTTTCATTTAAATGTCTACCACCACACGGAGCAGACGTAAAAACAACAGATCGAATAATAAAAAAAAGGTCGAGGATTTGTGAATTCTTTAATAAATAAATTGCCGTTTGAATTGCATTTACCTGGAGGATATCAATATTGTGGACCCGGAACTAAATTACAAAAACGATTGGCACGCAACGATCCAGGCATCAATAAATTAGATAGGGCCTGTAAAACACACGACATTCAATACTCGGAGAATCTCGACGATATTGAAGCTAGACATAAAGCAGACAAACAACTTGAATACAGTGCTTGGGATAGGGTCAAATCGAAGGACGCAAGCATTCGTGAGAGAGCAGCCGCTCTACTCGTCACCAACATAATGAAGGCGAAAAGGCGTTTCGGTATGGGTTGTGATGTGAACAATGTCAAACAACGAAGGAGAAAAATAAAGCATTGAAGAAAAATGGGCGAAATAAAATCAGAAAAGTAGCATTCGGGCAGGAATTGTACGAAAAGTTCGGGATGAATTACATAAAGCTGGAGGTAATCAATTCGTGACAAACAATAGAAAGATGGCCACAACAATGGCATTGAAAGCAGCACGTAAATATTTGAAGGCAGCAGGCGGAAAGAAAAAAATTCGCACACCTCGCATAATACCTATTCCTAAAGTTGGTGGAATTTTACCATTGATACCAATTTTTGCCGGATTATCTGCATTGGGTAGTTTGGCTGGTGCTGCTGCAGGTATAAGCAGAGCTATAAATTCGGCAAGTGCGAGCAGAAATGATCTGAAAGAGGTAAAACATCATAACAGAAAGATGGAGGCGATAGCTTTAGGAAAAAAGGGTAGTGGTTTATTCTTGAAACCATATCGCAAAGGCCTCGGTATCTATCTCAAACCCTATACATCAAAAAACTAATTGATGCCCTACCTCTTAAACCTCTCACAGATATAGATCTTACATATTATGCCACACAATTGAAAATTCCACACTTTCGTGGTGTGTTCATGCGTGATAATTTGCCAACCTCAGGACCACGTAATCATGAAACAGCCATCATCAATTTGGATGGATTCAGCGGTCGAGGAACACATTGGGTGGCATACAGGAAAATTGGAAGAGTTGCAACATATTTCGACAGTTTTGGAGATCTACCCCCACCAGTGGAGTTGGTCCATTACTTCCGGAGAGGTACACATGCAGTCGAAAAAATTATGTATAATTATGAACGTGAGCAGAAATACAATACAGTTGTGTGTGGACACTTATGCTTGAAGTTTCTCTCTCTTCCAATCACCCGAAAAAGCTAAAATGGATTTCACGCCAGAAATGGATCGAGAGGCTATTAAGAGAATGGGGCATTCCCTCATCGCATATTCAAGATTACGCAGCTTGAAAAAAATGAGTAAAGGTCAACTTGCAGATATGCCCAAAGAGGTCATGATTTCTTGTGCATGACGGACCCATACCTCGGAAACTATTTTGTTGTTATTGCACCATCGATGATTGTAATATTGGCGCCAATAACAATCAAGTTGAATTGGGACACACAATGCCACCGAGGAAACGAAGAAAATTATTTCGCATGTGTTGTGAACAACAATAAAATGATTTGTTATCATATGAATGCATTCAGTCATGTCACGAAAGTTCGAGCTACAAGCTGTTGGAACCAGTGTCTTGAGTGCAGACTTCTACCCACCCATTGAGCTGGATAAGAATAGCCGTTATGGATTGGGGCTTTTGGGATTCTATGGATGCAACACAATCCACAATGTCACGGAAACAAACAACTTGATCACTGTTGCCATCCCTTTAGAGGAAACTACACTCAGTATGATACAATCAAAGTATGTGGTGAACCTGAAACATGAAAACTCAATAGCATCCCTGTTGGGATTCGAGAAGAAAGAATTCAGTGCAAATCGCATGCATGAATCTACATCTCCTGTGAATATTGTACCCGTGAGACTCATTCGATTGGATTGCAATATCATTTCAGGATCATACATAAATGACGAAGAGAATCATATTCTTTTTTCATTTGACGTTGATGTTGAGCCGGGTTATAATATAACAAAAGGCCAAACAACATTATTTATATGCCCATCAGTCCGGAAGGACGTCAGTTCATCGACAACATTACTCTGCGCATATTGGATCATCGAAATAATCTCATTGATTTCGGTAGTGTGGAAGAAATAGTTGTCATATTGGAATTGAAGAAATTACAATAACGAATGTAATGGGTTTTTGCTGAACGACAAAGACATACATTGTCAGCGAGAGATCTTAATTTTCTAAACTCAATTGGACTCCGAATTCGACAATAAAATGGTACTCGAAGCAAACAGCGACAAGTTGAATATTTTCAATGAACCAGTGGTCGATCATTCTCTCATAAGTCTGCACGAGCATACCTATAAGCCGTATGGATCACCATTGTTCAAGAATTCAGATGAAATCCGAATTGCAATCAACAATCAAGATGTAATACTAGACATTGCCGACAGTTTCATTTACATTGAGGAAAATTCATTCCAAAGAAGTGAACAAAGTATGCTATCTTTCCAACAATGCTTTGGCATTCCTCTTCGATGAGATCCGCTATGAAATGGGTGGTGAGCAAGTTGCCGTTGTTCGAAAACCAGGCATAACATCCACAATGAAGAATATGGTTTCATTTGGTCAATCACACTCTCACATGCTTTTGACAACTGGATGGGGACTTTCCGACACAAAACAACACATCATTGATGCACCCAGTCATTTATTCAGTGGAAAACTTCCTCTCAAATATTTGATGGGTTTTGCCGAGGATTATAAGAAGAGTATTCTGAATGCAAAACAAGAACTGATTTTGATTATAGCTCGTTCATTCAAAATTCATATATTGGAGACGTTGATGCCTCTTTGGAAATTACAAAGATTGAATGGAAAATAAAACATGTTGTGCCCGATGACAAGCAGAAGCTCAAATTATTCAGTAGAATAAATAAGAGTGGTCTGAATTCAAAAATCAAGTTGGCTTATCGTATGTGGGATCTTTATGAATTACCCTCATTGCGTAGCACATCTTCAGACATATGGGCAATAAAACAACCAACACTTTGGAAACACCTCGCTTCATAATTATTGGTTTTCAAAGTACCACTGCATCGAAAACAGAGCACTGGATGTGACAAAATTCATAAATGCTGACATTAATAACATCCGAGTGTATTTGAACTCTGAAGTCTACCCATATGAGCGTTGGAACCTGGACTTTGATAAAAACTATTCTCTTCAGCTTACTATGCATATGAGGGCCTTCAACGTAGTTATTATGACAAAGATATGAGTGAACCTCTTATGGACCTTGAAGCATTTCAACAGAATCCCCTGTTCATCATTGATTGTTTACATCAACCGAATGCTACAAAATCATCTACAGTGGATATCAAGCTGGAGTTCGAAACAAGAAAAAATAAATTTCCAGCCAACACCAAAGTCTATGCACTCATTATACACGATACCTTCTTGACTTACAATGCATTGGATGGCTCTGTTCGTAATTCACTTTGAAATGTTCAATATTTTATTTTTGTACTATATCTGAATATTTTTAAGTATATCAATAATGTTTATGTGTAATGGAAAAATAAATAAACAAGATTTTGTAAATATATGTTTTATTTCATATCAAATATCTACATGATCATATTCATCATCATATTCATCATATAGTTGATATTTCTCGATGATGTCATCAGGTAGGAATGGTAAAAGGGTGTGGAGAAATCCTTCCAGATCCAATTTGATCATTTCTTCACAGAATTGTTGCAAGTTTAAGGCTCCTTGGTTGAATTCCTCACAAAGTATTGTACCCTTGACGTACTTCTCGGATAAATGTGCACATCTTTGGATTTCATCTTCATCGAAGCAAACATTCAAATCATAGACTGTAGCATGGAGGACATCTTGACTCAAAGCATTCAAGTAGGAGTTCAATCTCTCGATGGCTGTATTGATGTCCACGGCTTCCGTCCAACATTGACTCGAGTAATGCATCCACATATTGAAAACTGAAACGAAAAAAAGAATTGTTAATATATTCCATTGATATTCAAATAATTTTACTTACATCAGAAAATGTGATGCTCCAAATATAGTACTTCTACACTGAATGTTATTTTTTAATGGAGAAATATCTATATTCAACATAAAATCACTATATCCTAACTATTAACATATAAACAATATTATCATTTAATGTAGTTGAATTCTACTAGAGGACGAGTTCTCAAACTCCCTGCTACTTGTGGACTCTGACCCAAATATGTTATTGTATATTTGAAATCTGAAGCATTTATGCAACTGACATCGTCCGCATTGAATTCATCGAAATACTTTTGACAACCATGATTTGAATAAAGTATCATTATCATCACGTAATGTCATTAGAATAGATCTCCCATATCGGGTTATACAAATCATCATACCAAGTATGTTGAAAGCTTTACCGATGGGTAATGATGATATTGGTCTTTGTTCAAAAGCTCCCACCCTCTTTTCAATTATTGAAGAATTGATTCTCTTCAAATCTACAACTTTTGGAAGAAAAGACATAGTAAGACTGTATGAAAAATATAGATTATTTCACCTTATAAAAAATACACTCACTGAATTGAGAAACTTCTCGTACTCTGTATTCACTCTGATGATATTATCTAACATCTGATTTCTCATCAACGACTCCACACATTTTTATAAGAGACATCCCCTCCATTTCAGTAGATGGGACTGTGAAGGTCATTACGCACTTGAGCATCAACACACTCATCAATACTCGCAGTTCACTCTTAGCTCTCTCACAGGATGAATGCCCTCCTCGCTTGGAGAGTGCAAGGATTCATGAAGGTCATGACTACACAGAATATGTATGCCTACACCACAACATTAGTCAAGGTCAAACAAACATCGAGATCAAATCTTTTGGTTGCCGAAACAAATCCAACATCAAAACTCAAGGTCAAATCTCAAAGTCAAAACTTAATGTTATGAATCTCAAGGTCATATTCAAGGTCAAGTCGAATCTCAAAGTCGACCAAACCCAATATCAAAACTCAATGACAAATCCCAAAGTCAAATCTCAAGGTCAAACACACACACATTGCACACCTGCAACCATTCAAGGTCACACGTGACGTCATAGTGGTGGGGGGAGAGCCAGAACCGGCTTAAATCTCCTACTTCTGCTTCTTACCTACTAGATGCGTTTTTGATCCTTGATCATACCCAACTTCATAACAACGTGCAAATGAATAAATTATATTTTATTATGCGAAAACTGTACGTTAAACGATTTCAAAAATAATTCCAAGAAAAAGCAGTGGCGTATCACTTTTATATTTATAATGATTCGCTGCAAATCCCGGACGAACGCCACTGGCAAAAATAAAAAAATATGTTGTACAGCAGAAAACTCCTTCTGATACATAGAAGATGCGTACTACGTTTCACAAAAATATATTGGGTCATACCAAAGCTGTCACAAAAAAAATATTTTTTTCTTAAAACTTTAGCATATAGTTCGAAAGTTAAGAATATATGTTCATCCGAAGTTTTTTTCTCAGAATGGACACGAGAATAACCTTCTTAAATATTAGCATGTTATTAAGAATCACCCTGTATTTGGAATTAAATTTCTATAAATCATTTAAACTCAAGACATATATGAGCATCTCCCTGATGATGGAAATAAACATTTCCGAAAGCTTGGATAAACCTTAAAAAGTTTACTTTTTCATTGTCAGCAAATAGCTCCCACACTCTATATATATATATATATATATATATATATATATATATATATATATATATATATATATATATATATATATATATATATATATATATATATATATATATATATTGTTATGATTGGTTGTTTATATGATTTTAAATTTGTATATATTTTTGGTGAATTTATTTCACAGATTATAATTCCTGAATCCCTATCATAACAAATGAAAACTCCGTCTATGTTATGTTACCTTTCTCTTTTTCAACCTCTTTCACCTCATCCCAGCTCAGTCAGGTACGCCTATGAACATGAATCACTCCTCCTCAGCAGTCGATCCCTGCCATCTGTATTGCCGACCTGGCACTAACGATTTGATAAGAAAAGCTGTTCAGTGGAGAAAAGTGAGGTTATAAATTGAAAAATGAACACCAGTTGCAGAGAATAATCAAATTGGTTGGTTTTCTATCCAAATCAAAACTTATGAATACCCTACTCTGCGTAGCTACCTTATACTATATAGGTATATTTATATGAGACTGTTCATGATCTAAATACTCGTCAAAAGTTTTTCAATACCCTATGTCTACAAAAAAATTCAAGCGTTTTTTTTATAATATGGCTGATTGCATACTTGTACGTATTCTAGCAGGTCATGGATTGAAAAAATGTAATAATATTTTCGTGATCCACAGAACAAAAAATCACTGAAAATCATATCATTCGAAGTACAATAGCTTATCTTTCTTGCTCTATTTCCTCCTTCATCTTCCAGATCCTGACATGTATCTGCTTTCTCATCTTTGGTTCATTTTAGTCAGTGGTGGACTTTTCGTTTTAGGTTTAGTTAATAAATTTCTGAAATATCTAATTGAAATCACATAGTAGATGCTAAACGTATTATTATTACATTTATCAGGGTGGATAGCAGGTTTAGGACGAAAGAAAACAAAGTTCTTACTTTTTTTTAAATCGCCGACGTTTCAATCTCTATTTAAGATCTTTCTCAAGGCTTTTTGAAATCGTAGAAGCCTTAAGTCTATGGTGGTACAAATTTCGTATCCATCACAATATAGGGACAAACACGTTTACAATTAACATGATGCAAATGAACAAATAAATACGAACAGTAACAAAGTTCCCTCTTTCCTAGAGGGTAGTATGTATAAGAATGTACCACCATCTAGGAAAGAGGGAACATTGTTACTGTTCGTATTTATCTGTTCATTTGCCTCATGTCAATTGTAAACGTATTTACTTTCGTCTTAAACCCGCTATCCACCCTGATAAATAGTTGAAAAGGACTACAAGAATTATTATTACATTTCAATTTTATCCTGTGACATAAATTGCTCTGATACACGATAAAACGTACAGAAATCGTAGTGAGTATTTCCACTTCTCCGCTAACCATCCTCTCGATCACATCAACTGACGAAAAAAAAACATTTCCCCTTCGAGAATCTGAAATACCGACTCGCAGAAACAAAAAAATAAACACTCCGATAAAAT
Source organism: Gonioctena quinquepunctata (assembly GCA_018342105.1). Taxonomy (NCBI): domain Eukaryota; kingdom Metazoa; phylum Arthropoda; class Insecta; order Coleoptera; family Chrysomelidae; genus Gonioctena; species Gonioctena quinquepunctata. The sequence goes on from JAFIRS010000697.1 coordinate 28,777, forward strand.
AAATCTGATATCCCTCGAATGTAATAGGTAAAATAAGCGAGACAGGAACGGTTTGTAGATTCCCGACAATGATTTAGTTAATTAAATGTGCCTCTTGTAAGAATGTTGCATACCAGGCGCTGCAGGAATCTCAGAAATGAATTCCGAAATGTTCTCTCTCGATCTCGGAGCGCGATAATCCCCTAAGACGACGTAGATCTCCTGCTTCAGACTCATATCACATCTGGGTGCTACACCAAGAAAACTACAACGAATATTTTAATTTATAGAGATGAGAAGTAATTGCTCTATCCAAAACATCACTGCGAAATTAAAAATATGTAATAATACATTGAGTATATATTGTTGAAAACAGTACTTTGCTCACGAGGACACGAGCAGCTCAATACTAGTTGTACACTATATTTTTTCTACGACTGCTTCGAGTATTTTCCTTTTATTGTACTTCATGAATAATTCAAAGGTATCAAATTAGTTTCAATAAATTTCTGAGTGCAAGTGTAAGTAAGTGAGAGTAAGGAGTCAGAAACGATTTTATTTTCTGATTGATAAAGATAAAATGATAAAAAAAAAGTATTAAATGAATGAAAAGGGGCTTTTTCCCTCATTAATGGGTATTTTTGAACGATGCCACCATCAAAATGAAAGAATATTTTTGTATCGTTTCATTTCAGTATTGAAGTCAATCATTTAGTTAGTTAAACGTCATTCTCAGTTTTATTTTCGAAGTTTCCGTTTTTTTGTAGATAATTTTACACGAATGTGTTGTTTGCGCGAAATGGATGTCCTTGCATTAGAAATGGGTAATATCCAGTTTTATCCATGCCAACTAATAAAGCTATGTTTTAGGCGTCGACTAGTGAAAATTCATTATTCCCTCTTCTTCTTCTTCGCACAAGGTGTGCTGGTTCCAGAGAACGCCGTGCACAAAGGCCTCTCTATTTGGGCCCATTGTGCGTCCACTTGTTCTGAGAAAAGCAGCTGGGCATGCCGATTTCTTTGACAAAATTCAGCAACTTCCTCAGCTGAATCTCCTTGACGTCCTCTGGGTTCAAAATTATGCTCCCAAGGTTGATCTTCCTCTGGTGCACCGAAGCTGGGCATGTTCGACGAGGTGTCGTCATCTTCCTGGCACCATCTACCTAGGGGATCGTCTGTGATCCCGTTGTGCCTGTTCAGGTGATTATGTCCCGTTAGGAGCCCAGTCACAGTCTTGATGTCCCGTCTGTTAAGTGACATGATCTCCTTAGACATTTTTTTCGATGGCCCTTTCATGTGGAGCTTTGATTGCCCCATGCCTGGCGCCTCTTGTCATATTTTAAAGAACTGCTTTTGTAGCAGTCCCTCCATATTTGAGATTGCCAGGCTGCTGGGTATTCCCAAGATGGGTTCAGGTCCGACTGGGGTCTTTCCCGATCCTATCTTGGCTGATCTGTCTGTATCCTCGTTCCCAGGGACACCTGAGTGTCCCGGGACCCTTATGAGGCTGACTTTGTTTGTTTTCGATAAACTTCCTATGGCGTTCCTACGCTCGGACATCAGTTTGGATACAATCCTATTTGCGCCCAACGCCATAATAGCAGCTTTGCTGTCCGAGTAGATGGCAGTAGGCCCTCGACTTTTATTGTCGAGGTTCTCCTGGACGCAGGTGAGTATAGAATATACTTCAGCCTGGAACACTGAGGCATATTTGCCTAAAGGAACTGAGATTTCTCTCTTTGTTCCTTCTTCGTAGACCCCTGCGCCGGACATTCCTCCAAATCTTGATCCCTCTGTGTACCAGGTTGATACTTGGTTTGGGGGTTCCTTACAAACTTGGATTCCGACATGGATTTGAATTATTTTCAAATGACATGCCCCTCGGGTTGTTCCTCTCATATGGGAAAAAAGAGAGTATCATACAGCCAAAGTGTGAGATCTGGCACAGTCGAATTACTCGTTATATTCCCTACGCCTTGACATTTCTGCTATTGAACTTTACTCACCAGGAATGATATTGAATGAAAGTATATTCCATTATTTTACTTTGACGAAATTATTTTTTCAAACGTATTTGGAAATGAACCCTGCATGTTGGATGCAACTATTCCTGGATGTATAATACTCTGTTCCACATTGGTTTCCAATGAAATGTTTTTTTGGCGGCGTCCTAGATGTAGAAGTAGAAGTAGTAGAAGTAGAAGTAGAAAAGCCGCAGTTTATTTTTCATGAATGTTCCAATGGGGCACAGCGGCACGGTGGATACAAACGATACATTGACTTTTATAGTTTATAGTTTTCCCAATATCAATTGCAATATCAATTGTTAAACTATAACCATTTTCAATTGCAGAAGCTGTTTCTATAGGGAGCAAATCAAAAACTCACTCCGTTAACACGAGCGTATATGCGAAGAAACGGAAGGAAAAATAATGTGTACTACTCGTAAACATTCTCCGTCGGCGAACGGTAGATGAAAAGAAGATCGAAAGAGCCGATAGTCAACGTTGGTTTGAGTAACCGCAAATCACCAGTTTCAAGAGTGAGTAAATGAAAGCCAGTAGCGTCTCTGGTCTGGGATTGAAATAGGTTTTAAAATATTTTATGGTTTTGTCGTGTTTTGTTGGAAAAGATGGCTTTTTTCGACCATAGAAAAATGAAATTATGATGATCCGATTGTCTATTGATACAGACTTCCTTGCTCATGGCATATTTTTTTATTTTAACGTATTTTTCAAATAGTTGAATATTTAAATAAAATTAGTTATCTCCGCCACTGCTGCTCAAAGGATTCCGCCGAAAGACTTTTTTATGCTTCTGCAATTGATATTGGGAAAACTATACCAAGAAGACTCAATACCAGGTGATTGTTATAAAACCATTTACAATTACAAGTTCCGCAGGAAGCGGTATCCTTTGAACAGCATAGGCGGACATAACTAATTTTATTTGGATATTCAAATATTTTAAAAATAAATAAAAATGCCATAAGCGAGGAGGTATGTATTTCATCGAATCATCATAATTTCACTTTCCTATAGGCGAAAAAAAGCCATATTTTCCAACAAAATACAACGGAACTATATAATATTCTGAAACCTATTTCGATTCCAGACCAGAGACGCTACTGTCTTTTATTTATTCAGACCTCTTGAAACACGAATATAAATCGTGATTTATTCGTTTTCTTGGCATCTCAACGTATCGACACACCTAGAAGCATTATCATTGGCTTGCGATCCATTTTGATTGGCTCAGGCGAATCTTCTGTAGAACTAGACAGCTGTCACTTAAACCCACGTTGACTGTCGGTTCTTTTGATCTTCCGTTCGGCGACGGAGAATATTCACAAGTAGTACACATACTTCTTCGTTCCGTTTCTTCGCATGTACGCTCGTGTAAGCGAAGTGAGTTTTCGATTTGCTTCTTATAAAAATAGCTTCTGCAATTGGAAATGGTTAAACTGTACGTCTTTGTTCGTTCCTTTCGCGGCATTTATATTGAGAATCATTAGAAATCATTCACTCCGGCCAAAATTTTTGACCTCTAGAGATTATCACATTGTATTGGCTGATTAGCCAGAGTAACTAGTGAGCAGTACCAGTACTACGTAATGTGTGCATTGTTCAGGTTAGGTTATTATTTTTACTTCGGAGTTATTCTGTTTTATTTAACCGACGAAATCCACCCCTAAGGGTAGCGTTTTTTTTTTGGAATTCCGATAATTCTTTTCAGTGGATAGGGTGTACTGAATTTGGTCCATTTGAATTTAAAAGATGAAATCCACCCCTAAGGGTAGCGAAATGAAGGATATTGATCACTCACCCTCTGAATTCTGGTCCGTTAACCGATTCTATCAGGCATAACTTTGTACTGGGTTCTTCGATTTGGATGATTCTTTTTTTAATAGATAGGGTATACCTTATATTTGGATTTCGAAAGGAATTAGCCACCCTTACGGGTGGAAAAATAGGGGATAATTGATTTTTCACTAGTGAACATTGGCACACACATACGTAGTTGACAATGACAGATCGCTACTGACATTATTCTTGTTCCGTCAAAATCAGTATATTTCATGGGAGGATGGAATAATATACAAAGTAAAGAAATGAACTAACCAGAACAACGAAAATAATTTATATTACAACAGATAGTAAAAGTAGATAATCATATTATTCAACTGGTAATAGTTGAAGTGAGGTGGGTAAGTAAGTATTTTGGAAGTAATCAAAAACCAAGTAGGTAGTAATTGGTAGATTTTAGCCACAACAATTCGAAAAATAAAAACTTTTTAACAAAAAATTAAACCGACGAAATACGGAACTGAAAAGTAAAAAATAAAAACTTTTTAACAAAAAATTAAACCGACGAAAAAATCAACTGAGAAGCAAAAAATAAAATAAACCTTCTTAGTCTAAATGATAATTGAGCTCCTAAACTAATGTAAGTAACTGATTTTGAGTCGGCGCCAAACAAACTAGCAATTGAATTAGGTGAAGCGTAAAATGATGGCAGCGAGATGCACGGCTGCGTTTTGATGACTTCTTACATAGATAATGATCTTCGATAATTGTTTGTTTGGCGCCGACTCAAAATCAGTTACTTACATTAGTCCAGGAGCTCAATTATCATTAGACTAGGAAGGTTTATTTTATTCTTACTTTCAGTTGATTTTCGTCGGTATTCTATTAAAAGTTCTTTCAAGACATTATCGTTAGTTTTTTCATTTAGTCGATTGTTGTGTCATTAGTACTGTTTTTAACGGTGTTTAATTTAGTTTAATTATTTTTTGACAAAAACGTATATTTTTTTGATCGCGATACCCAAGTCTACAATAACTTTCTCGACGTCATAAACGAACTCGACAATCATTAGCGGTGAAACGTCTGTTAAAGAATCATAAATCGTAGGTATCTGACTGAAGTTATTTTGCATGAATATAATTGTTGTTTTTTATAATTACGGGAAATAGTGATCAGAATCGTGTTGCAGAGAGAATTCGTCAGCCCAAAGGGTACTCGAGGGGTGAGTGAGATTTTTTTATTTCCAATCCAAACTGTATCCTGAACGAGATGAATAAACATCAAAACTGATATTTTGCAGAATTCCGATTTATCCTGTCGACACTCCTGGAATTGATTACACATAAGTATTTTTCTCATATTGATGGATCTGTCATCATATTAGTTTCGATTTGATATCCTTATTCACTGTAGGCAAGAATATGTAACTGATGAATCAGTAGATAATTAAGATGAAAATACTCCACCATTGGAATGTGAAGCCGATAAATCTTATAGATCAATAACCGATATTATGGATTGTCAAAGAATCGTGAACCTGGGCCATGTAATAAAGAGTATGGAAAGGTTATGAATCATAAATACAAATGTACGATGGGGAGAATGGATTTCGTAAAAGACACTAGATAAGGAATAATTTCTTATTTACATTTTTACTGCTACAATTATGTCGTATCCACAGACTACTGGAAAATCACTACACAGGACGTGAATAAAATTGTTGTTTGAGTGTGGGTATTGGACATAGTCAATGGGAAGAACTGTTTGGAGTCCTAGAAATTCCTTCCATGACCTCATGGAAGTAAAATGTTCATATTCCATCGAATCCATCGAAAGAAAAATAAGTGCACTAGGTATTTTGAGATTATTGATGATGAAATAAGGTATTGATGTTGAAAAGTGAAACATTCTCAATTGAATATTGAAAAGAAAGATTTTTCTGTGAATTAAAAAATCCACGATAAAAATTAAGTTATTTTTTGTGAATGTCTTACTGAAAACAACTACTTCCCTGGCTAAAGCCGCGCTGGACATTGAACTACATCTGATAGATATTCTGAAAAGACCCAAACTCAAAAGAAAAAATATGAATATGAAAACTTGCATTTTCATTCAGATAGTTATTTGATTTTCTATTCTAATCTTAATCAAGAACTCATATAGATGAATGACGTAAAGGTGAATGTTTTCCAGAAGAGAGTACTCACCAGAAATCATTTGTAACATTGACGCAAGAGAGGCATCGCATTCAGTAGGTCTTCAATATTTTGTCGACGAAAATTTATTTCACGCTTCCACGATCATCAGGAAGACCGGAAGAAATTGGACGCACATTTTCTAGAAGTAATATCACTTTGCAAAGATTGTTATATATATATATATATATATATATATATATATATATATATATATATATAGAAATAATAAACAAGGACTTTCATGTCTGGGAAACAAAAATGCTTGCTTCCAAAGCTGAAAACATTTTACATGGATTGTATGCTTCCTGAAATTTTGGACGAGCGTCTTCCTAGAAGAATGAGAATCAGGGATGCTTCTAATAATATTGAAGGAAGAGATAAAAATACAAAGAATAGAACGAAATAGTAACTTTTTCTTATATTTATATTGAAATAAAACATCCGACATTGTTTAATTTCATTTATTTTCAACAGTTGCATTCACATCGGTTGAATTGATTGTTTCACGTTTGATATTGACTCATATTGTCTCACCTTAACATGGAAGTGTACATATCTAAACTATGGACCTTTCCTGACAATCACTCTTCAAAAAATTATTTTCAAATCGATCTAATATTTTTCTAGAAAATTGCGATGAGATCTTATTGATCTGAGTTTTTTCCATTGTCGAGTGTTTTGCCACTAGTCTTTTATTTTAATTACTGTTTCGTTGAATTTTAAAAATATGTAACTCCGCAGCATGAATTGATTGCGAGAAAAAATATAATTTACCCAGAAAAGCGCTAGAGAGAAATCTTTCGAGAAACTGACTATAAATCACAAAATATTTCCGCCATTTTAAATCAATGCATTTTCAAAGACCCTAAGTAGCAACTTTGAATAGAATGCGACCGTAGATCACAAAACCCATAGCCATCTTGGAGCTGCCATTTTGAATTCTTGAAATTTGATGGAAAATGATGGAAAAAAACCCAAGAACGCCTATGCACCAATATTGTTTGGAATTGGCCCATGAACAAGAAAACTCATCCGTGCATACTGGCAGGAGGCGGACATTTTGAACAATTAATTTGATTTTGGTATTTTTTGTTCATAATAGTTATGTTTTTAAAAATAAAAAAATGTATTTTTTATCACAGAAACTAAATAATAGTTACCATAAAATTAAAAATATCTTGCCTAGATCCTTTGGTTACCACAATTGTGAAATCAAGAGTAATAGAAATAATCGAATATATCCATTTGCTTATATTTTATTTTATGAATCGGAAACCGTCCGCCGGATGGAAAAAAGGCAGGAGACCATTTTTATGAGAAGATAGAGCAACTACAAAAATATTATTTATTTGGAAAAAAGACAGTGGCTTATCATTATTTTGATAAAAAATATGATAGGGCATGTTAACAGGGACGCCACCGATGAAAATTGAGAAATCCTTTATCATGGAAAAAAATTATTTTCATGCGTACTTTGCATGTACCAAAATTGAAAAGAAAAGCCTAAGCGGTTTCAGAGATATTGGGAAAGAACTGAGTTTTTTGTTGAATTTCAACATCCTGTATCTCAGAAATAAAGCGGTTGGTGACCTATTTTCATATGGAGAATTTTTTTTCAAATCATCCAAGGATAATCGCCCTTTAGGATCAGCATTCAATTATGGAACACCCTGTATACGGTGAAATCTAACCTCTGAATGAGTGGTGTATTATGCTATTTTATGAAAAAATACACCGCTGTTCATCTAATCTCAGCTGACCTGCTCAATGCAATAATCATTCAAATAATCTGGAATGTTGAATTGAATGTTTGGTAAATGTAAAAAAGAGTCTAAACATTCATTGTAGGCTACCTGCGATAGGTATTCAATTTCATAGTGATGAAAACAAACGAACCTCGTTGAATCTGAACTGCTATATAAAGTCGGAACTACTAAATTTAGTCAACACACTCCTAAGCACCTAAGGAATCACAATTATCAAAGAATCAGTTGTAAGAATACAAAGACACAAACAGTATTTCATTAAAAATAATATTGATTGCCATTGTGATCTAGAGATCCAGTAAGACAGCTTAACAGGTAGTGTTTTCAAGAATATCGCAGGCACCTATAGCGTCTTTGTCTTTATCTTTTGCTGAAGTTTGTTATTACCACTAAACACTGAACTATTTGTGCGTATTGGGGGTGGTTCTAGGCGGTACTCTGAAGTTTAACAATCCCAATAGTTCAGGACATGAGATTTCATTATTGATTAGGTTGAACAAGGTAATCAGATCAGTCCTTATTCTTCTGTTTTGAAGCAATGGAATGTTAAAAAATGTTGGAATAGTTTCATAGTTTTTTCAAATTGTAGATTCAATCTATAGGCTACATGCCTCAGAAATCTATTCAATTCAATTCAATTCAGTTTATTTCCTTCAAATGACAAATAACAAATTTGTATAGGAATTATCAAGAAAATACTTGATGCTAGGGAGACAATGACAAACACACAGGACACAATGTAAAATAAAAATAAACCAAAGAGATACAAGAAATAAAATAAATTTCATTCTGTGAATTCATAGTGGATCATATAAAAACTCGAATAAAAAAATCGAATTAAACGGTTTTCTTCACATAAAAGATTCAATATAAATTGAACCAGAAAATGGTAGATCTCAGGTGAAAAACAACTACTTTCCTGGCAAACACCACGCAGAACGTTGAATGATATTCACCTGAAAATCCATGCATACCTCCATATAAATGGACATTGAATGCAAATGTTTCTTTCTGATCAGCTCGATTATGTTTAATTTATGTCGTGTTCACCTAACAATCCGCATACCGGTTTCAGGCTTTTTTTGGCCCTCATCAGTACGGAGTAGTCAACCAGCCAAAGGTCCGAAGAGCTCTGGCTGAAGCGAGACACAACATAACCAAAACCATCATCGAGTCTATAACACCTATAGGTACGCCGAAAAAGAAAACTTTCAACTGGCGGTACCTAGTGACAGAAAGAAGATGAGATGAGATGAGAATGAGATGAGAAGAGTAGATGAGGGCCAAAAAGCCCGAAACCGGTATGCGGATTGTTAGCTGAACACGACATAAATTAAACATTATCGAGCTTATCAGAAAGAAACATTTGCATTCGATGTCCATTTATATTGAGGTATGCATGGATTTTCAGGTGAATATCATTCAACGTTCTGCGTGGTATTTGCCAGGGAAGTAGTTGTTTTTCACCTGAGATCTACCATTTTCTGGTTCAATTTATATTGAATCTTTTATGTGAAGAAAACCGTTTAATTCGATTTTTCTATTTATTCCACTTCACATGGCGTTTATCTTTCATATAAAAACTCATCAAGTGTATAAAAACATTTATCAAGCAGAAAAGACTTCGGACTTCTTTTGAATATTATAAGATCATTTTTGGATTTTATTTCTTCCGGTAGACGGTTGAAGATTTTTGTGCCCAAGAAATTTGGAGCATTTTGACTGATTTTATACTTAGCCATTTTAGTGTGAATAAAATGCTTTCGACCAGTATTAATTTTATGGATATCACTGTTGAGTGTAAAGTCGTTTCTGTTGATAAATATGTATATTGACAATTCATAAATGAATAGGCTGATAAGAGTTGAAATTTTATGATTGTGAAAAAGTGTTCTGCAAGAGCAGCGTTTTGGGGTTTTGAATATGCATCTTAAAATGGCTTTTTGTTTGATGGAAACATTTTTGTTCAGTGATGAGTTACCCCACAAACAAACACCGTGAAGTAATCTAGCTTCAACTTGGGCATAATATATGTGTATCAGTTGATTTGAATGTTAACTAACTGTTCACGATGTGTGTTCCAGCTCAAATACTCGTCCATATGGATTCCGATAAATTTATTTTTGCTGCAGGTGCTTACCATGCTTACCATGCTTACCATGCTCATCATTAATATTTAGTTGGAGTGTATCAACTTTATTTTGATAATTGTGGAAGCGAATCACCTTCGTTTTCCCGGAATTGAAAAATAGATCTTGTGTATTGGAATATCTGGAGGCTGAGAATAAGATTTCTTCACATTTGCGAGATAATGAATGTGTTTCTTTAGTTGATACTAGAAAGCTGATATCATCTGTGTAGGCGGTAAAAAGAGGATATGCTATTTCTTTATCAATATTATTGATATACAAAAGGAACAGAACTGGTCCCAGGATGGATCCCTGAGGCACTCCCATCTGAACCAGTTCCATTTCAGATGTACAGAAAGATAGTGCATTACCATTATCGAATTTGAGAGATACACATTGATATCGATCGATAAGAAACGGAGAAACCCAGGTCAGTGCCTTTCCTCTGAGACCATATATCTCCAAATAATTTAGAAGTTTATAGTGATTGACACAGTCGAATGGTCTGCTCAGGTCACACAAGATCGCAGCAGGGCATTCGCCTGTGTCAATCAGATCTATAAGATTATTGGAAAAATTGAATATGGCAGTTTGTGTTGATTTTCCAAAGCGAAAACCGTGCTGCAAAGGTATCAGAATATTACGCAAATCAATGAAATTCATCAGGCGTTCTAAAAATGCGTACTCGAAATTTTTTGAGAGATTTGGGGGTACGGTTACTGACCTCAAGTTATCAATTGAGAATATTTTTATTTTTTTAATAGGAGTTACCTTTTCCACCTTCAAAGATTCTGAGAAGGTACCAGTTAAAAATGAGAGATTTACTAGGAAAGTAATTGGTTCAATAATTATGTGTAGGACTCTCTTCACTATAAAAACAGGTACCGTCGATTCCTGAGGATCTCTTGGTCTTCATCTTACGTGTTATCAAGTTGAACAATTCTCTTTCACTGAAGGGGTTCAAAAACAAAGTATGGCGATTTAAATCTGTGCTTTTATTTATAGGATCGTTCGAGTAGCAAACTTTTGGAATATTAGATATCAGTGCTTTGGGTGCTTCAATGAAAAAGTTATTGAGTTCAGTTACAATACGAGTGGGGTCACTAATGATCGTCCTATTTTTTTCCATAATTAGGTTTCCATGTAAATCATTTCTTCTATTTGAAAGTTCGGATACTACATTCCACAAAGTTCGTGTATTATTTTCAGATGTACTTATCCTTTGTTGGTAATATTTCCCTTTCGATTCGTTGACCAATTTCAAGTGCTTTTTGTTCTCGTTGGAATATATTTCTGCTAGAGCAGGATTATTTTTCTTCAAGTAGAAAATATGTTTCAATGAATAACTTGAATTGAGTATTGTGTCATCGATCCACTTATTTTCTCTGGTACCTAATCGTACTTCTCGTTTAGGAAAACAAATTTCAAAATTATGAAGGAATATATCATAAAAATATAAAGAGGCTTCATCAGTATTGTAGTGTTCATAAATGCTTCTTTTTGTACAGGGAATTCGAAATTTTTAAGGTTCTCTTCATTGAAACGTCTCCTAATTTCTGTTTTTGTTTCTATTCTGATATGTACGAAATAATTGCATGCTTGCTTGTGTTGGTACTGGTCATTCAGGGTTCATGTCTGACCGTGACGTCATTCGCCCATCGCCCTGACTTTTTCTCAGTGTGACTCCACCGCATCATACGCCATCCCGTACAAGTGTAAAACCTTTATGGGTCGTATATTGTCGGAATTAAGGACAGAACATATTGAATGTCGCGTTTCTCTCACATTTGCATACCCGTCCGGATCGCAATCATAAAAATAATATGATAATAATCGCATTCAGACCGAGTGATATATGCGAGTTGGTTGGCGTGCGCCTTCTTTTTGGATTATTTGCGAATTTAGATAGGCTGGATACGTACGTATGTATTATATACCAACGCTCAGTCGCTTTGTTATGAAAATTTCAACTCCAAAACGAAACGGATAGTCGGGCGTAATACGAATAATTTAGACGGGGGATTTTATGGCACTTTCCTTTCCCGATCGCTAACCTATCATGCCCTCAAATGGGCTGCCTAAATCGTGACGTCAGACACGATGTGTGGAACCTATGAACTTTTCCATCGAAAATACAAATGCATGGTGAATCCCCATAACGTTTTTTTTTTATTCGTGATTGTGTTATAAATAAGAGTGGAAATATCAATATTTCATTATAGCAAGACCAATTTTCAGGATTTCCCATCATATTTCATAGAAAGGTGAAGCTTATAACATATTTATGGCTCATTTAAGATAGTTGCCGTTATGTCATTGATTTGTTTTAATTTAAACATAATTGAATTTGAGTCTGAGCTATTTTTACGTGAAATAGTATGTATTTTTGGGATAATTAAATAAAGAAAAACAATTGCTGGACATAAGAATATCATTTTCAATGAAAAAACAATATTAATGTGATACATTGGCGAAAGAAATGTGTCATACAGTGGACTCCCTCTTTACCATTGCATTTTCAGTCCAACTGAACACATATGTGGGAAGGAGGAATTATTACGCCATTGGTCTATTATAGAATTACATAATAAGATGGTTAAATCCCTCACTAAGTGCCCCTGGTGAGCTACAATAGTGAAAAGGGTGTATTAAAATAAATGCAACTCTGATTACTCCAGCTACGCCACTGGCTGGTTGTCGGAAGAAATATTCAACACTAATAAACCAATAACGCTAAGGAAATCTCAAATACAGTGTAGCCGTAACATTCAAACTTTGTTCTCCTAGGACTATGTAATCTTTATATTTATATGTATATATTTTTTCCCTCTTATGTTAGAAATGAATCTATATCTGTTTTATACCTGAATTGAATAAATTTACTTACTAACTTACTTACTTACTTACTATATTTGATTAATCCTCTTTTGTAGAATTGCTCGTCAAAGTAAGGGAGCATCAATTCCTTGGGAATAATTGAACCGAGATTATTTTTTCGAAAGCGGCTTCAAGAAAATATCCCTTTCTCTCTATACTGGGGAGTGTGAGGCGTTTATCTAGAAGTAATACCGATCTCAGAAGTTTGTATCAATAATGCACTCGGAATCATAAGAAATATATTTATATAAAATGATTAAATATAGGTACATATCCTGAAAATCATGGCTTAAGTTGAGAGAAACAAAATAATGAAACAGAATCAGCAACCTGTGTAGAAAAATGGAAACTATTCTTTCTGTATAGTTTTTGATATAATACAAATCGGAAAATGAATAATTTACACAAAAATGTCAACAGAAAAAAACATACTGGGAAAGAATATAACTGATGTCTTATAGGCACATGAAAATATGGAGATATATATATATATATATATATATATATATATATATATATATATATATATATATATATATATATATATATAAAACTCGAGGATATTGGGGTTTGCAGAAAAGGAAAAAGAAAACCCTTCTGAGATTTTTTCAAGCTTTCGGGAGTATTTATTCCCATCATCAGGGAGAATTTATGTTGAGGTTAGCTTCCATGATGTTACACAAAAATTGTATTGTTCGTACATTGTGAATCGGGTCAAATGAAGAATAACAAATAAGTTAAGTTAAGAGTTGTAGAACACATAAAAATTGTAAAAAACTATACTAAGGTTCATCTCCCATGTGGTGTATGAGGTGGTACCACCTACGCTTTAGATTCAAAGTACTGAGTTCCACAACTTCATTCAGAACTTTGGAGCTGAATTTTCTTATACTTACTAAAAGAAATGTGAAACATTCTAGTAGAGACTGCTCTAGAAATGTATTCAAAACGTTCACACAATATAGGCAACCACTGCCAAGACGAACAAACGGACCAGGCTTCGATTCGTTATGACCGATAAATGCATTTGAATTGCAACTTTGTATGAGACGATCGGACATTTTGTTTATGTCTGGGAGCGAAAACAACGGCTCCTTGATCTCGAGATTTTTTTTTTGAGTAGTGCTTTTGCTGACGGATTCTCGCTACTCCACGGCCAAAAACAAAAGCTATCAACCAATGAGATTTCGAATACTAGCGTTACTAAGGATGTTTGGAGAACTTGAGGATATTTTAGCGCGTGAAAAACGGACAGTCTGGCGATGGGGTTTGCGCGGAAACCACAAGCGTTCGATGATCGAGAATTTCAAGAGAATAATTCAGAAGTTCAATTGAGAACTGAAGTGTGATAGTTTCGAGGTAAAGAATACGTGTCGCGATCCCGTGCGGAAAAGTTGACGCTCACGCAGAAAGAGCTAGAGATTTCGGGAAATTTTCAATGATTGAAAAATAGTAACATAAAATTCGATCGGTTAAGAGAAAGTGACCACTATTTTCGGATATACTCTAGAAACAGTCGATGGATAATGGTTTTTAGCTCTGGGTAAGAAATCTTTCGGGTACAGGGCGTTCCTGAATATACATACTATCATAGTTGCATTCTGGTGTTTCCGAATAAGAATTTTATTTTATACTTTCTACCCAAATGTTTAACGATATATTGCAATCCGTTCACTGAAATTTTGAGACATAAGCGATGCTCAGTAGTAAGGCGTACATTACCGTTTGTGAAGGGCTCTGAGGCCCCTGATAGGTGGAACCCGGGAGTTAGACATCCCTAGACATCGGAGTTAAAATATAACAATAAGCACATCGAATCTAAAGGATCAAATAAAAACACTTTTCAACAAAAAATTAAACAGACAAAATACAGAACTGAAAAGTAAAAAATTCTTAGTCTCAATAACTGAGCTACTAAACTGATGTTAGTAACTAATTTTGAGTTGGCGCCAAACAAACAAGCAACTGAATTAGGTAAGGCGAAAATTCTGATAATTTTTTGGAAGTAATTTATTGATCTTCGTTGATTGTTCGTTTGTCGCCGACTCAAAATAAGTTACTTACATTAATTAAGGAGCTCAGTTATTGAGACTGAGAAGGGTTATTTTATTTTTTACTTTTCAGTTTCGTATTTCGTCGGTTTAATTTTTTTAAAAAGTTTTTGTTTTTTAATTTCTTGTGGCTGAAATCTACTAATTACTACCTACTTGTTTTTTGATCACTTCCAAAATACGTACTTACCCACCTTACTTCAACTATTACCAGTTAAATAATATGATTATGTACTTTTACTATTTGTTGTAATATACATTATTTTTGTTGTTCTGGTTAGTTTATTTCATTACTTTGTATATCATTTCATCCTCTCATAGAATATAATGATTGTGACGGATGTAGGAGAACAAAAATAATGACAATAGCGATATGTCTTTGTCAACTACATATGTGTGCCAATGTTCACAAGTGAAAAATCAATTATCCCCTATGTTTCTACCCGTAAGGGTGGATAATTCCATTCCAAATCCAAATATGATCAACTATTCTAACCTATCTACTTAAGAAAGAATCATCCAAATCGAAGAACCCAGTACAAAGTTATGCTTGATAGAATCGGTTAACGGACCAGAATTCAGAGGGTGAGTGATCAATATCCCTAATTTTGCCACCCTTAGGGGTGGATTTCATCTTTTAAATTCAAATGGGACCAACTTCGACGTACACCCTATCCAATAAAAAATGAATTATCAGAATCGGACGTCTCAGTAAAAAGTTATGCGTGGTCATATATAAAAAAAAATATATACGCGTCGACTAGAAAGCCTCCTCCTTTTTGGTTTCGTCGGTTAAAAAAAATATACGCGTCGACTAGAGAACCTCCTCTTTTTTGGTTTCGGCGGTTAACAATTGGAGGGCGTCGAGTATTATTTTAGATGAAAAACATCCTATAAATATCTACTAGGCTATGATATATCCACACCTGTCATCTAATAAATGACACGCGCCAGTGATGGGTATTTGTACTACAGAAACGAGTAATTCGTATAATATTCAACTTGAACCTGAGAGTTTTGGTGGAAACTTTTTTCCTAGATCATTACAGAACGTTGGATCACACCCTGTAAATATTAGAATGTACAAAGTTTGTGAGGTCAAACTGTTGAGTTGATACTCCAAACAAGGGCAAATAAAAAAAATAGTCATAAGTCAGTTTTGTTAAAAAAAATACTTCCCTAGCCCTGTAGGACTCTGTGAATCTTACATCCCAGCCTACCCAACCTCCCTCTCTTTTACAGCCCTATTTCATCAGGACCATCAGGCTCTCTTGCGAATTCTAGAATTTTCATATTATTCTCTCCTTCTCTTCGTTGGATACTATGTATCGTAGGATTTCCTGGATTTCGTTGAAATTCCTTTTTTGCTGATCATAAATAGCTGTGAGCAGTTTGTGGATGAGGTGAGTGTGTCCATCCAATCAATTGATGTTTTTGTATCAATCAATCAATCAATCAATCAAGATATGCTTTATTGTCAAAGAATAAAATTCTCAAAGACAAAGCTCAGGTACATATTTGAACATATAAGTAATAGGTTTGTAAAAATTATAAAAATAATCTGAGATTATGCACATACAGTTAGGTTATAACTAAATAAGTGGGTAACAATATAAAAATATATATGAAAATGGATTGATATTGTCTAAGATACGCCATATACATATACATTTGAGACGTGAAGCCAAAAAAAAAAATAGGCAAGGTTGAATAAAGGACAGAATTCAGTATGTGTGAAGTAATAGGTTTGTAAAAATTATAAAAATAATATGAGATTATGCACATACAGTTAGGTTATAACTAAATAAGTGGGTAACAATATAAAAATATATATGAAAATGGATTGATATTGTCTAAGATACGCCATATACATATACATTTGAGACGTGAAGACCAAAAAATACAAAGTGTGGTGAATAGGCAAGGTTGAATAAAGGACAGAATTCAGTATGTGTGAAAATAAATAAATAAATGAAGACAATGTTACGTATTATGGAGCTATTGAGAATATTTGTTATAGTCATAAAATTTCGTCGAAGGTTATGAGTGAGCTCCCAAGTATGTGGAACTGCGACTAGCTAAATGTTCAAGTTGAAGTATTCATCTAGGTCGTATAGTGATTGTTGTATTGAGATTTTTTTTTCCTCTCTTCTGAATCGCCTGAGACATGTAGTTTCTCTTGTGGTTATGGGAAGATGATTATACATTTTAATGCCATTGTATATCATAGAATCTCTAACCAAATTATTATATGGTCTAGATAGTCTGATATTATTGTTCTGTCGAGTGTAATATGAATTATCATTTGTTACAAGGAGTTTTTTATTTTTATGTATAAGGGTGACAGATTCTAGAATGTATATAGATGTTACCCTAAGTATACTGAGATCAATGAACAGCGTTCTACATGAGTCTCTGGGTCTTTTTTGCCAATATACCTCAAGGCTCTTTTTTGAATTACAAAAACATTTTTGAGCTGGTAAGCTGGTAAGAACACTTCTAAGATACTATTATTGTGTAAAGTTCCCCGCCTACGATCTGTAATTTAAGCACTAACTTGTTATTATTTACGAGAATACCTTGAAATAAACACGCAGTCTAATGGCACGTTCTTCCGACGGCAGAACCCTGAGAACATCGTAATGTTCTTTAACTGGCACTTTGTAATAACAAACGTATTACGAATAGCATCATTATGAGATATTGGTTTCGCTCGGGTTTTTAATTATGTAAATAAGAAATTCAGTTTCTGCATGGACTGTAGGGGATATTAAATGGTCGGTGGATGCCAATTATCCATGTTGGTATGACAATTCTGGGAATGCTGGACTTTCGATTTGGTGCAGTAATTGATAACTGCGGGCGTTCCGGAGAGATTCTGTTACTTCAGATAATATGAAATAGAGAAAGATGTATTGGTTGCTTGGAAAAAAACTCCGAGTTGTCTATATACAATACACTGATGTTCTATGAACATATCCTGAAACACGTTTGGACCTATGGCATCCAACTCGGGGGATGCCCCAGTAAAAGCAATACCCTACGCAACTGTACTGAGTACTGAGGAATGTTGTCAACGCGCCTTGGTATTTTCGTGACAGTAACCTTTATTGGGTCCTTAAAATGAATACAGTTGATCAGACCCTCCACATGTTCGCCAAAAACCATGAACAACGTCTTCTCCATCATGTGAACGAATGAATTTTATGAGGCGACTTTGAAAAAAGATCTACTTATGTTGTAACAATAACAAATGTCACAATAACATGTTGACAATTTTGATGGAGTTGTCGTTCTTTATCAGTTTTTGTGTTTTTCAATCTATCAATAGAAATGGCTCCAAAACTCAGTAAACAAGAAATAGTATTGCTATATGGCGGAAATTATCATAGCACAAGAGAAGTAGTTGAAATTTTCAATGGAAGGCATCCAGACCAAAATTTGCATTTTACTCCGTTGGCAAAGATAATGCAAAAATTTAAGGAAACTGGTTCGGTTGAAAACAAATATAAAAGTATTCACTTTAAGCCTGTTGTAAATAATAGAAATAATGTAAACAATGTTTTACTGACAGTCACTGAGAGACCAAGAGTTTCGACGAAATTTATGGCAGAAAAGGTAGAAATATCTCAAATCTCTATTAGCCGAATTTCAAAGCATCACTTTCACCCATACAAACCAAAATTCGTGCAAGTACTGTGAGACAGCGATTATAACGATTATATTTTTGTGCATGGTTCCAGGGAACGTTAGAAGACAATTGTGATTTCTCAAAAAATGTGCAATTTTCTGAGAACTTTTACCTCAAATGGTGTCGTCAATTCTCAAAATTGTAGATGGTGGGCAGATCATCATCCTAATTTAATTATTGAAGCCAAGGACCAATATAGTTTCAAAGTTAATGTTGGTGTGGAATTATAAATGAGCGAATTGTAGGTCCCTTCTTTTTTAGGCAAAATTCAAATGACGAACGGTATTTGAACTTTTTACGGACCGAGATATCTACATTTATCGACAACCTACCATTACAAGAGCTGATTCGTTTATTCTTTCAACAAGAGAGAGAGAGATTTATCAACTACGTCCATATATATATATATATATATATATATATATATATATATATATATATATATATATAAATACATTTGTAGCAGGTCCTTGAGAAAAAAAAAATTCAATTTAAAGTTAAAAGTTACAAGTTAAAACAGTAAGACTAAATTTCCTACGGTTATACATCACATTACAACAGGAATAAAATAAGGTTAACTCAGAACTCAGTCATTGTGAACAATACAGAAAGGGGTATAAAAGTTGAATTGACAAACACATTAAAAGCCTAGATCATCCACGTTAAAATTATAGTTCAAAAAGTCCTTTACGGAGTAAAAACAGTTCATCAGTAGACAAGATTTCACTGATCTCTTAAAATTATAAAAGTTCATATTTCTTATTTCCAAAGGTAATTTATTATATAGGTTTATATTCAATGACTTTTTCTGTGAAATAGAGAGTCTATATCTTGGTGTTCTCAAGAGGTTTCCTGACCTTGTTTGGTGCTGATGCGTGTCCACTGAAAGAGTAAAATCTGATATTTTTTTATGCATTTCAAGCGGAGTGGAATATATGAAAGCGGTAGGAAGGGGCATGATCTGGTGATGAATGAATAGAGCATGGCAGTGATCTCTGTAGCCCGCCCCTGATATTATTCGAATAACCCTTTTTTGTAAAACAAATATTTTGTTTGAATGGGACGAATTACCCCACAAGACATTTCCATAAGTCATATGACTGTGAAAAAGTCCAAAATAGCTGGCTCTTACAGAATCTGCACCAACAAGGTTTTTCAATCTGCGAATCAAGAACGTGACGCTTGATAATTTTTTCGACAGATTTTCCACGTGACACATCTAGTTGAGTTTGTCATCAATGGATATACCAAGTAACTTGACACTTGTTAGTGAGGAGTTAGAAGATATAATAAGATTCTGATTTTTAGCAGAATTGAGCATAAGCTTATTTGAACAGAACCACTCATTTGTCATTTGCAAGGTGAGTTTGGAAGAGTCAATCAGTTCCTCTAATTTACTATTACGATCTATCAGTGTGGTGTCGTCAGCAAAGAGAATGCATTTTTTCGGTAATATTTCATAATACAAATCATTGATATACAAAATAAATAGGGTTGGTCCCAAAACAGAGCCTTGTGGAACCCCATGGACGATTTGCATTAATGCTGATTTGGTGCCTTCAACTGAAACACACTGAGATCGCCCATGCAAATAAGACCTTAAAAATTCCAATGGAAGTCCACGAATTCCATAACAGAAAAGTTTCTGAAGTAATATATCATCGGATACACAATCAAAAGCTTTAGTCAGATCACGAAGCGTTAAAAAAAAAAGCTCCCCCTTCTCGAGTCCATCAACTACATTCGAAATAACGCTCAGAATAGCTCTCGTTGTTGATTTATTTTTTCTAAAACCAAATTGCTCAGGACACAGCAAGGAGTTTGTTTCCAGGTAGGATATCAACCTTGTTTTAAGTAGCGCCTCTATGAGTTTCGCAATAACTGGAATTATGGAAATGGGGCGAAAATTTTCTGCTAGATGAGTATTCCCTTTTTTTTAGCAATGGCAAAATAACTGAAATCTTCAGTGCATCTGGATAAACTCCTAGAGATAAGCAATCATTGATTAAAATTGAAAGTGGAGAAGCAATAATATCGGCTATAGCTTTAATCACCGCGCTGTTCAGTTCATAGAAATCCAGACAATTTGAATCCTTCAAAGATTCAATTGTGTCCATCACTTCCTCGGGAGTTACAGGGAAAAAACAGAAAGAATTTACAGGTGATCTGAGCTTCTTCAAGTAGTCCGTAGGTTCGTGATTCGTCTCAGGTAGAGACGACATAATTTTTTAGCAACATTGCTGAAATAATCATTGAATTCAGATTCCGTGATGGTGGACTTTTTTTTTCCATGGATTTCTGTTACACTCGGAGTTAATTAATCTCCAGGAGTCTCTACTGATGTTCGAGGAAGTTTTCAAAAAAGTTTCATACGCTAACCTTTTTGTTTCGATGGGGCTCCTATCTATTCAACGAATGAAGTGCGGGTTGAACAATGGATAGGTAGTTTGGTGAGCAGTGGATAGGTGGATATTTAGGTAATCCTTGGCCTGCTAGGTCTCCAGCCGTGTGATTTCTTTTTATGGGGTTACCTGAGAAGCAATCTTCATGAACAACGCCCATTTCGAAATGTAGAACATTAAGAAATTTGTATAAGGAATTGTGCAGTACTGATCAACAGAAGTATGTTGAAAAATTTTTATCGCTAAATGTTTTCCAGAACAATTCTATGTATGGAGCGCGAAGGTGGTCAAGTAGAATAATGTAAATTTCTACAATGTTTGTTTATTGAGTTTTATTTATTTTTCCACATCCACCCCATCCACATCCGTCCAATACCAAATTCAATTAGGATAAATAATGTACTATTAAGATTGGTTGGTTTAAATTTTCTTTACGGGTTGATTATATGGTGCATCAATATACAGGGCATGACTACACCTAACACATTTTCCCATTATTTTTTTTCGGTATCTTCACGTCACGTGATATAAGTCGCTTAATTTTTTGTTGTCAGGCATGCAGAAACTAACCGCCATTAGAGTTTTTCAGAAATTTCAATGACACATTCTTTACCATATGTAGCCAACTTTATGACGGTCACTGTATATAACATTTCAAATTCGTTAAAAAAATATACCTGCTATTTTGAATCTATGTGGCCCATTAAATAATAAATGATAAGTATTAAACACTTTCATTGGTTGTTGTACAAGTTTAAAGCAGATTAGCTTGAGCCAGATTTTATGTAAATGGTACTGTCGACTAGTGTACACATTTTTCTTGCAGTTTTTCACCATACATAGCTTCCTCCGCCCAGACACACCACACCACTGTTCTACTAATAGATTCTATCATCTATACCTTAAACCCGACAAAGTATAATCTGAAGTGGTTCACGGTAATTTATGCTATAAGCGGTCAGCAAAGATGTCTGGTTTTTACGCGGGAATAATTTTCACTCAAATTGGTCTACTATATACTAATATGTACGATTTTGAACGAACCCTATATTTTGAGACTGAGAATGGATATTCTAAACAGCTTATAATTAGTGCCTTGTATAAAATGAGTCCATTCGAACAAGTTGCAGAAGCTACTGGCACAAACAAAACAAAAGAAAAAAAACAAAGAAACTCAAATTGTGAACAACTACATGCAACTAACTCGGAAAACAATTTTTTGGTAGGTCTACTAATTTCCAAGTTCCAAGAAACGTTGTTGAAGAATTTGACATGATTGTTTAAAAAAATCAGTGAGCATTAAAAGCAGGTTAAAAATAAGTCCAAGAGATTCATGAAGGTAGTTATTCAAAGATCTGAGAATCCTGACACTTACATGTGTATACATTCTAGAATCAGCCTAATACATAAAAATTCAAATCTCCTTGAAACAAATGATTCATACTTTAACACTCGGCGAAGCAACTTTATCACCAAGACCAACAAATAATATGGTGAAAGGCTCTATAATTTACAACGGCATCAAAATCTATAGTCATCTGCCCCTAACCATTAGGAACACATGTCTCAGGCGGTTCAAAATAAATTTAAAAAAAATCCTGGTACAACAATCATACTATGATCTGGCAATTACTTTGCCTCTACTCTCTAGCAAAGATCTCCATACTCGGAATCATTTCATAATTCTCAAAGAACTTGAGAGACTGAATACAATTTTTTATCAATGTACTACATAGGGGAGAGTTGCCTAATTTGAACCACTTCAAAGGAAATGACAATAATTCCGTTATTACTGAATTGTTAGCACTCATTTTAAGCTCAAACGATAGAGAAATATATAATCTTCTATTTTTACCGAACAAAAAGAACAAAAAACAAAACATTTTTGAATCCCAAATATAAAACAATTATGAGGAAAATGGTTCAAATTAGGCTACCGGTAGCCTAAAATGAACCACTAGTAACCTAATTTGAACCCATATTAAAAATTAATGTTTACATATGTCACAGATCAAAATCTCGTCTTCTTCGATTCCTGCACACTTTTCGTGTGCCCATTTTGAGCACACTTGAAATTTAACCCATCCTTCCTCCGCTACAGAGTTGGAATAAGAATCGTGACAATACAAACACAGCGCATCTTCATCTTCTTCTTCGCTTGAATTAGCTGATTCCTCCAATCTTTTTTTTTAGTATTTCTGTTTCGTATTTTTGGCTTTTGTTTCGGTTTTATGTTTTCAATCAATCCTTTTGCTTCATTGAACAAATTTGATTTTACATTTTGAATAGCTTCTTTAGTTTTCTTGCTCTTCTTATTTATTTTTGATTTTTCTGACTCTTCTTTACTTCTTTTTTTAGCAACCAACTCATCTTTGTATGGTGTACTAGTCAGTTCTACAGCTGATGACGTTTTTTTGTATTACCACTGACTTCAGAATTCTTTGGAAGGGTACATATCTCTTCTAAACTTTTATTAAATGTGTTGGGACTGACTTCGGACAAAATAGTAGATGAAGATGGACCAGCCTGACTATTTGATATTGGTGGTGCTTTGTCTTCAGGTGTTTCGTGTGTTTCGGACACAATGGTAGATGAAGATGGACCAGCCTGACTATCTTTTGATATTGGTGGTGTTTTGTCTTCAGGTGTTTTGTTTGTTTCGAACACAATGGTAGATGAAGACAGACCAGCCTGACTATTAAATTTTGGTGTTGTTTCGTCTTCAGGTATTTTTTGTGTTTCGGAATTTTCTTTTTCTATTTGTCGCTCGACTGCAAGGGAAGGTGCAAACAAGTGGTCTGGAAAAAGATTCATATTGACTGGCCAAATACCTGCTGCTTTAAAAGCATTTTCAGCTGTTCCCACAGTAGCTGCCCTTCCATATGCTTCACTAATAAGTTCTGAAATATTGTAGCTGAAATCCCTGTCCAACATGAGCCCTCAACCAAGAATCTTGTGCCTGCACGAAGTAACTTTGTAGTGGTTTAAAAAATGCTACATCTAAGGGCTGGAGTCTATGTGTTGTATGTGCGGGTAGCTGAAGGAGATGAATATGATTCGCGCGACAAAATTCTAAAGCTTCTAAGTTATTGCTATGTGTTGTATGCCCATCTAATAGCAAAAGAACATCTTTGTTGGGGCCATTTTTCACAATTTTGTGAAAATGTTTAGGCCAAAGTAGAAATAATTCAGAGTTGATGTAACCCGAGTCAGAAATCTAACAAATACTTTCACTGGGAGCACCTTTTGCCAATTCAGGAGCATATCTTTTTCTTTTGAAAATTATCATAGGGGGGATATAAAGGCCAGCAGCATTAGCACAGCACACAACTGTTGTGTTAACTCCCCTTTCACCACTAGTAATTCCACCCACCTGTCTTTTGCCTTTTTTAGAAATAACCTTTTGCATTCTTTTTTTAACTGTGGAATATCCGGATTCGTCAACATTAAACATTGTGTTCGCATCAATTTTATATTTGTCAACTAACTTTTCCAAAAATTTGTAAAACTCTGTTACTTTTTCCTTGCTGAATCCTCTTGCTCGTGCAAGCGAAGTAGATTCTGGTTGTCTGAGTGATAATTCCTTATGACGTCTCATAAAGTCATAAAACCATTTTTTTCCAGCAATACATTTTTCTTTATTAAATTTATGAGGTAATTTGTGCTTTTCAGCCAGTTGGAATGCAATTTTCGGACATCTTTTATTGTTAAACCAAAAAACACTTCTTCGAACTTTAGAATGTGTTTGACATGTTTCCATTTCAACATTAAAAACATTTCTTGTACCCATTCGTTTAATGCAATTATTTGCGATTTTATTTGTATGTCGAATATGTCTCAATAGAGTTGATTTATTGATTTTAAATCTTCGTTGGCACTCATTTAATCCAACTCCATCTTTGTAAGCTTTTATGGCCATTTCCATATCCTTTTCGGACCATTCACCATATCTGCCTCGTTTTGTCTGTGACATAATCCTGAAAATATTTTATTCTTATTATTTAATTCAAGAAGAAATAATAAAAAAACTTTTAGATATAAAAAAAAATACTTCCTAACACGTTTCTTAAATTGAACCGGTTCAATTTTAGAATCCCATTCTGGGTTCAATTTAGGAAACAACACAATTTCTTTCTAAGTTAACCTAAAATTTCTATTTGGAGTTGTTTTCATTTTATACTCACAAGAAACATCAAAAATACTCTAACAAACATAACTAGAATAACAAAAAGTACTTACCTGAATAAACTTTTTGTTAATCCCTTGAGTAAGTGAACTGAAATATTAGAGTCAACAATACAAAAATGAAAATCACGTTGCAGCAACAGCCACCAACGAGAACTTACACCGAAATGTAACTGTGGGTAAGTTTTAGACCACAAACTTCAGCAGTTGGACATCAGATGGCATAACCTGTCCCTCAATAAGGATTTATTTACGTGGTTCAATTTAGGTGGCGGTTCATATTAAGCAACTCTCCCCTATGATATAAATTTTATTTTATTTTTTTCTTTATGTTCTGGTTCCCACGAAAAGGAATATCCTGTAATGTTCAGAGAACATCGTGGGAACCAAGGGAAAGAAGGTAGGAGTTGGTGTTCTTCTTAAATTTCTGGAGGTTGTATGCCTCGGGGAACACCTCCCTAGGCAATGAGTTCCAAAGCTTCGCTGTTCGTTGGATGAACGGTGTTAGTCTCGAAGAGACTGCCAAAGCAGGAACGATTGTTGATATTCCAGAAGAGCATCGCCCATGAAAATATCTATAAAATAGAGACAAATCGCCAACTTTTCTACGGTGTTCCAGACAAGTGAGCGAGTTTGTAAGCGAGGCATCACCGACGAGACGAATTGCCCTTTTTTGGACAGAATCCAATAGCCTCAGGATATGTTTAGGTGCCGCGCTCCAAATATGGGAACAGTATTCCAGGACAGGTCGGATCTGTGCCTTATAGATCATAAGCAGCTGAGTGGGGGTGAAATAGCTCTTGGCACGAAACAAAAAACCAAGTTTTTGGGATGCACTTCTGGCAATGGACCTCACGTGATTTTCCCAGGAAAGGTTATTGCTGATAGTAATACCATGCATCGATATGGATGACTTCAGTGGTATGGTTACTCCTGACAAAGTTATGTTAGGCACAGTGAGATCGGCTTTTCTAGAGAAAAGACATGCTTGTGTTTTGTTTGCATTGAATTCTACCAAGTTATTAGATCCCCACTCGAGAATTGTTGCCAAGTCCATATTTATATTATTAACATTTCTTCCTCGTTCATTTCTGGTTTCAGGGGCTGATATAGGGGCCCTGGAAGAGAAAGCGGTATGGAGGGTACTATCATCGGCAAAGCTGTGTACTGGACATGAAGTTGCTTTCAACAGGTCGTTGATGTGAAGTAGAAATAGTGTTGGTGCGAGAATAGATCCTTGCGGAACACCAGCATTTATGAGTAGAGTGTCAGATGAAACTCCATCGACCACTACATGGAGAGACCTGTTTGAGAGAAAACTAGCAAGCAGAGAATACAGCTGAGGGGGCAAGCCATAAGACGGAAGCTTGGCGAGGAGTCCCTGGTGCCAAACTCGATCGAACGCCTTGGAGATATCTAATGCCACAGCTAAAGTTTCTCCATACTTTTCAATAGATAGCTGCCATATATGTGAGACGTAAGCGAGCAGGTCACCAGTTGATCTCTGATGGCGGAAGCCATATTGCCTATCGTTGACAATTCCTGAGTCTTCCAGATATTTCATGAGCTCGATGTTGATGGCTATTTCCAAGACGTTTGAAATAATAGATATAATACTTTATATCATTTTTAACCGACGAACCAAAAAGGAGGAGGTTCTCTATTCGACGCGTATATTTTTTTTTTCTATATGACCACGCATAACTTTTTACTGAGACGTCTGATTCCGATAATTCTTTTTTCAGTGTACCATTTGAATTTGAAAGATTAAATCCACCCCTAAGGGTAGCAAAATGAAGGATATTGATCACTCACCCTCTGAATTCTGGTCCGTTAACCGATCAGGCATAACTTTGTACTGGGTTCTTCGATTTGGATGATTCTTTTTTTATTAGATAGGGTATACCTCATAGTTGATCATATTTGGATTTCGAATGGTATTATTCACCCTTCCGGGTAGAAAATAGGGGATACTTGATTTTTCACTTGTGAACATTGGCACACATATGTAGTTGACAATGACATATTTTTGTTCTCCTACATCCGTCATAATCATTATATTCTATGAAAGGATGGAATGATATACAAAGTATTGGAATAAACTAACCAGAACAACAAAAATAATTTATATTACAACAAATAGTAAAAGTAGATAATCATATTATTTTACTAGTAATAGTTGAAGTAAGATGGGTAAGTAAGTATTTTGAAAGTAATAAAAAAACAAGTAAGTAGTAATTAGTAGATTTCAGCCACAAAAAATTGCAAAATAAAAACTTTTTAACAAAAAATAAACCGACGAAATACGGAACTGAAAAGTAAACAATAAAATAAACCTTCTCAGTCTCAATAACTAAGCTCCTGAACTAATGTAAGTAACTTATTTTGAGTCGGCGCCAAATGAGCAATCAACGAAGATAATTAAATTACTTCAAAAAATTGATTTTTTACTTGTGAACATTGGCACACATATGTAGTTGACATCCGACAAAATCATTATATTTTATGAGAGGATGGAATGATATACAAAGTAATGAAATGAACTAACCAGAACAACAAAAATAATTTATATTACAACAAATACTAAAAGTAGATAATCATATTATTTAACTGGTAATAGTTGAAGTGAGGTGGGTAAGTATTTTGGAAGTAATCAAAAAACAAGTAGGTAGTCATTTCAGCTACAAAAAATTTAAAAATAAAAAAAATTCAGCAAAAAATTAAACCGACCAAATACGGAACTGAAAAGTAAAAATAAAATGAACCTTTTTAGTCTCAATAACTGAGCTCCTAAACTAATGTGAGTAACTAATTTTGAGTCGGCGCCAAACAAACAATCAACGAAGATCATGAAATTACTTCAAAAAAATCATCAGAATGTCACCGCGCAACTCGATGCCATCATTTTACGCCTTACCTAATTCATTTGCTTGTATGTTTGGCGCCGACTCAAAATTAGTTACTTACATTAGTTAAGGTTAATTTTATTTTTTACTTTTCAGTTCCGTATTTCATCGGTTCAATTTTTTGTTAAAAAGTTTTTATTATACACATTACTTGTTTTATGTTAATATACATCACTTGTTTTATGTTCTCGATTGTTCTAAATGTATATGTACCTATGTATCATATTTTAGACATTTATTCATAAATGTTTATCATTCTTTCTTTTTAGTTACTCTGCTCAGAGGCTTTGTCTTCAAGAAATCTTTTCTTCCCACAGTAAAGTATAACTTGATTGATTGATAGTTAGTTCTTATTCCAACTACTAGGTGGTGCTGACAGTTTCGGATCACATGGACCCATTCCCAATTTGAAAGGAACTTCTTTGTATGCAAACAATTGAAGAAGACTAATAATCACTTGCGTTTACCATTGTACCAACCTTTTATCCCTGTTCCCGACAACTCAACCATTTGCATTCCTTGAGGTGCAGGAAAACTGCCCGCTCTTATGCAATACAACCCGTTAATTCCATTCCGATGTTCATTATTCTCTTCTAAACATAACTCGTTACAAAAGTCTAGCCACAAATAAATCTCCGGTATTCCCCAAGGACCCCTCCGCCGGGCAATTTTTCCCAGCCAGCGCAGTAATAGAAATAACGAACCCTTTTGACTTTATGATCGCTCTAATGGCAATTAGTGGGAGTGACTGTAATCCCGGGGGACGTAGGGGATCCGGTCCAGGCTGCTAATTATGAGTTTTGGTCTTAGCAAGCGGCCGGGTATGAAATCCTAAGCCGCTTGTCGAGGAGCGTTGAGACGTTGCCGGCGAGCGTCGGGACGCTAGCGTTGGATTACACGGGCCAATTACGGGATGCGTGGAGGGAATTAACGCGGGAATAACGCGAGGAGTCCGGACGGGGTTTGATTGACACTTCGCACTTGCCTTTGTCAATAAACAATGGAGAGTCGGGGATTCTCACGCGGTTATGTGTGAGATGCAGGGTGGGCTAGGCGTTACAAATTGGGCGGATGAATTCGTCAGTCAGTCGTTTGAATGATTACAATAGAGAAGGTTTGTTCCGTTTGCCGATTATGGATTGAAAAAAAATGTACAGTGCGCGGCAAAATTATGTAATCATTTATTTTATTCGAAAACTGTCGAATTTTCAGAAAAATCCTGGAATATTTCAATTTTTATTCTCAATTGCCTCTTGTTCAATATACTTGTAAAAGGGGTTACGTCGCGATTAAATATTGAAATAGACAGCACCCCTCTATCTATTGTGGAATCCACGAAAAACCTGGGTATTATCTTTGACTCCGATCTAAAATTCACTATACATATTAACAGTCTGCTCAAAAAATAATTCAGCTCTCTGAAAGTGATCTATCCACATAGGCACTACCTCAATAAACCCATACGGAAGTTACTCAGTGAATCACTGGTCCTTTCTAGGTTCAATTACGGTAATATTGTTCACGGTGATTTACTCACTAAATTTGATCAGAATCGTATTCAGAAAGTACAGTTTGTTGTCGATTCATTTTCTCCCTCAAAAAATACGATCATGTTTCCAATAAAATGACGGAACTGAAGTGGCTTACAATGGCTAATCGCTCTAAATACAATTTTTGTGTCTTTTTATATAAAATAATAGAAAACAGGATTCCTTTGGCGCTCTATTGTAAATTAACTCCTAGATCATCTCTTCATTCATTGGAAGTGAGAAATAAACATCACTTTAATGTTCTTCGTCACTGTCCAGTCATGTTTCAGAAATCCTTCACCTATCAAGCCGTTAAACTTTACAATTCACTCCTCATCAATCACCTTCATTTATCTGAATTTGAAATTAAGAAATTCTCGAAAGCAAAATTTTGTGAATCCTCAATATAAAAGACTTGAAACTCTATTATCTAGTTATATGTTGACAAATTACTTTTGTTTATTTGACTTTTAATGATTATGTTTTTTATTACCCTATGAATGTCGTTATTACCAAAATTTTCTGTCAATTGTACAACTTAGGTTAAGTGTAAGAGTAGCAATAGCTAAACTTCGCCTACTTTGTACCAAAGAAAATAAAGACGATTTATTATTATTATTACAACTATCGATCAAATATTCTGTGATTTCACGAACCAAGGAACATGTTGTGTTGTTGACCAGATCACAAATCAGTTTTGTTCGATTTTGGCATAATCAAAAAATCAAACCTAATGTTTGAGCAACCCAAACGTAAATATAGTGATGAAGCAATTCAAAAATTTGTCACTGACCTCGAGAATGAATGAATAGGACTTTTTGATATAAATGAAGTAGATGAAGCTTTTGAATATTTTTTTGAAATGTTTTTATTTCATTTTGGCGTTCATTTTCCTAAAACAGGCCATAAAATGTATTCTGGGACAAGTAAATGGATGAATGGTAGTAGATAGTAGATAGTAGAGGTAAAAACATCTAGCATGAATCTGAAAAACCAATATATGTAGAAGGTGAAGTTTCCAGAGTTAACAGATTAGTATAGAGAGGAAAAACAAAAACATGAGCATTGGATCGTGACTACAAAAAAAGAATATTTCGGCATGGCAAATAGTTGCTGAATTATCAAACAAAACAAAAAATGGTGAAGAAGAAATCTCAATAAGAGAGGGAGATTTTTTCGTCAATGAACCCGCGACTGTTGCAAGTTTGTTCAATAATCATTTCATTGAAGTTCCCAAACATATTGTTACTCGAATAAACTGTAACGGCACCGACGCTGATTTCTTTACTCGAAAAATTGTAACATCACGCAACACTTTTTTCGTCTCTCCATACGACCATTCAGAGCTATATGATTTATTACGACTGAAATTGAAGAATACGTTTTCTTCAGGTCACGATGAGATACCCATGTTTCTTCTGAGGAGAACACTCCATGTTTTATGTACTCCACTTTCATATTTGGTGAATTTATCTTTTTCCACTGGCCATTTTCCAAATATGCTAAAAATAGTTAAAATTTCACCAGTATTCAAGAAGAAAGATAAAAATTCATTAGAGAACTATAGACCAGTAACAGTACCATCAAGTTTCTCGAAAGTATTTGAATATGCGTTGTCATTTGTTATGCATTCAATATTTTTTTGAAAAGCCGACATGGATTTCTTGGTAAGAGATCAACCACAACAGCAGTCCATTCATACTAAATTCTCAAATTTATTGAGGCAGGCGAGTGCCCTGTGGGGATCTTTTATGATCTCAGTAGGGCGTTCGATTGTGTCAATCATTCTCTTTTACTTGAGAAGTTGGACAAATATGGTATCAGAGGGATATCACTGGATTGGATATCAAACTATTTGAGATACAGAAAACAATATGTTATCGTTAAAAATCATCATTCTGAAATGAAAGACATTGATCTTGGTGTACCGCAGGGCTCAGTTTTAGGCCCAGTATTGTTTATCCTATACATAAATGATTTGAGTAATTTATCGATATCGGCATCACTCACTCTATACGCAGATGATACGTCTGTTATTATATCAGATGAATCCAATGAAGACCTGAAAGATAAATGTAATATCGTTTCCATAGATGACATGAATGGTACTCTGCAAATCACTTGTTTCTCAATGTGGAAAAAACAAAATCGATGAGGTTTCATAACCGTCAAAAATCATGTGAAGAAATTTCATTCGGCTCAGATGGCTCTTCAACACCATATCTCTCCAGTGATAGTGACTGTGTAACATTCCTCGGTTTCCAAATTGATACATGCATGGACTGGAAAAATCATTGTCAGTCACTAATATCCAAACTGAATTCATTATCATATCAATTCAGAACCACTAGGAAGGTATTAGAAATCAATCAATTTATTGCATTATATTATGCACAATTTGACAGTAGATTACGATATGGTATATGTCTATGGGGTTTCACTGTATCCTCACATGATGTATTCATTGCTCAAAAGCGAGTTTTGCGCTCTCTCGTCAATATATCGGCCCGAACAAGTTGTAGAACTGTTTTTCAAAACTATAGAATTTTAACAGTTTCTTCGTTAGTCATTTTTGAACTTTCCGTATACTCATTCGGGGATAAAGGTACTCTATTCAGTACCAATGAAGATAGACATCAACTCAATACCAGAACAAAAAATGACCTTGATATACCTTTTAATAGATATAGAGTATCTTTCAACTCTCCTCTCTCTATGGCGCCCAGGGTATTCAATAAACTGCCAAACTATATTGAATTTATTGAATTGAATTGAATATTAAAGAAAGTAAAAGTACAAACATATTCAAAAATTAAACCGACGAAATGCGGAACTGAAAAGTAAAAACTAAAATAAACCTTCTTAGTCTCAGTAACTGAGCTCCTAAACTAATGTAAGTAACTAATTTTGAGTCGGCGCCAAACAAACAAGCAAATGAATCAGGTAAGGCGTAAAATGATGGCATCGAGTTGCGCGGTGACATTCTGATAATTTTTTTGAAGTAATTTAATGATGTTCGTTGATTGTTTATTTGGCGCCGACTCAAAATTAGTTACTTACATTAGTTTAGGAGCTTAGTTACTGAGACTAAGAAGGTTTATTTTATTTTTTACTTTTCAGTTCCGTATTTCGTCGGTTTGATTTTTTGTTAAAAAGTTTTTATTTCTCAATTTTTTATGACTAAAATATACTAATTACTACCTACTTGTTTTTTTATTACTTCCAAAATACTTACTTACCCACCTTACTTCAACAGTTAAATAATATGATTATCTACTTTTACTATTTGTTGTAATATAAATTATTTTTGTTGTTCTGGTTAGTTTATTTCATTACTTTGTATATCATTCCATCCTCTCATAGAATATAATGGTTTTGACGGATGAGGAACAGAAATAATGTCAGTAGCGATCTGTCATTGTCAACTAAGTATGTGTGTGCCAATGTTCATAAGTGAAAAATCAATTATCCCCTATTTTTCTACCCGTAAGGGTATATAATTCCATTCGAAATCTAAATATAAGGTAAACCCTATATATTAAAGAAAGAATCATCCAAATCCATAACAAAGTTATGCCTGATAGAATCGGTTAACGGACCAGAATTTAGAGGGTGAGTGATCAATATCCTTCATGTTGCTACCCTTAGGGGTGGATTTCATCTTTCAAATTCAAATGAGACCACCTTCGAAGTACACCCTATCCACTTAATTATCGGAATCGGACGCCTCAGTAAGAAGTTATGCGTGATCATACATAAAAAAAATGATGGAAAAAAAATACGGGTTGACTAGAGAACCTCATCCTTTTTGGTTTCGTCGGTTAAAAAAGCAAATAGGAGAATATTTACTGGAAAAATGTGTGTATAGTGTTGAAGAGTTTATGTCCTGAAACTGTACTGTAAATTTTTATCTTGAGATGTTGAATTTTAGGAACATTGATTCATCCTCTGAATGTTAAATTTGACTTCTTTCGCTTTTAAATTACATTTTGTATTTTAAATATATTGTTCTGGATTTTAGATTTTAGATTTTGAATTTTGTATTTAACTAGATTTAAGTGTATTCCGACTATTCCAATACAATGTCCTGTTGTCTACTGAAAAATAAAGATCTATCTGTCTATCTATCTAGTGTCGGCGTAATGACGTAATTGATGATTTTTTTCAATAGAAACAACGGTCATGTCACTCTCTATTGAGCAACATACACTTCTGAATAAATTATTCAGTTACACAGGATGAAATCAAAGTAACATATTATGAATGTTTTTTTTTTCAAACTGTCGAATTTTTCGAATAATTTTCAAGTGTCACCAGTGTGAGCATGATAACGTTGTTGAAGCATTTTTCGAATAGACATAGGTATCGTATGGCATCTTATTTGAAAAGTGTTTCCATCCTCTATTCAGCGACATGAACTTATGAATAATTGAGTTCTACATGGTGAACAAAAATTATTTTTTATTTAAATACAATCAAATTACGATACAAATTCTCGAACAGAATTCAAGCGTTATTACTGGCTAAATACAAATATGAATTATGTTGAACAAGAGGCACTTGAAAATAAAAATTGACCTGTTTCAGGATTTCTCTCAAAATTCGACATGTTTTCGAAAAAAAATAATGTGTTCCATAATTTTGCCGCTCACTGTATATAATTTAATTATGAATTGAAAAAATGGCGGGTAAACAGACACAGTCGCCCAAGTACTGACCTAAACAAAGAACAAACTGATTGACCAAAAATATCGATTGTGTGTTTATAATATAATCGAGGAAAGAAAATGGTATTCGTGCATAAAATAATTTATTAAAATTGTAGCAAAGCGCTTTCGACCTTCAGGTCATCATCAGTGCGAACCTGTAAGTAATTAATATTGACAGAGAACAATTTGAATAATTCGAAAATTCTTTGAGAAAGGAAATTTGAAATATTTTGAAAAGTGAGGTTGCTTCAGGTGTGCAAGAAGTCAAGAAGACAATAAAATATCTCAAGTTCAATGAGTGTTGTATAAGGTTATATGACAAACATGTTGAAAAACATATCCTGAGCCAGGATGAAACTTGAAATTACATTTCGATTTTTCTATAAGCTATTATTTAGGT
The DNA here is from genome assembly GCA_018342105.1 of Gonioctena quinquepunctata. Lineage (NCBI taxonomy): Eukaryota > Metazoa > Arthropoda > Insecta > Coleoptera > Chrysomelidae > Gonioctena > Gonioctena quinquepunctata. Next base: position 63,405 of record JAFIRS010000697.1, read on the forward strand.
GTGATAGCTGGACCTAAATGACAAGATTGACAATTGAACGTTGAAGTAGATTGACATGGAACACAAAACTGTGGAGATATCAGAATCATGACAAGAATATCCATGGCATACGAAAACCAGATTTGAAGATGATCAATCTAATGGGGACTGTCATCTGTCATACGTTCCAATATTCCAAGGAAGACCAGACAAGATTCTTAAATTCTCAAATGCTAGCAACTAGAAAAGTAGCTAGTTGCATAAAAAGTAACTCTAACAACATTAAAAAAAAATTCAAACCCAATAATACAAAGGACAAAATTGACCAATTTTCCATCTTGAGGCTCTGCTTTGAGGAAAATATCAGAATCTTCTCAATATCCACCCTCCCCATTTTTCTGTGTCATTCGAACTATAACTACCACATCGTTATTCCCAATCCATAATTCAGTGACAAGCTTCTTTCGGTCACATTCTAAAACTATCGATCACTTTGACCTGCCTTTTTTTATTGAATCAATTACATGGGGACTCTTGTTGATTCCTCTTATTCATGCCCCTTTCAAGCACCAACCATTCAACCAATTATTTAATTAAAATAATTGAAATTTTAAACCTATACGGGTTATCTGACACACTGTTTTTCCAATTATCATCTCGAAATTGATGATTACCGCTTTTGCCCAGCAGGACACTCTATCAGATCGTGCTGGTAGATTTGGTGGCTTGATATGATTTTGTTTCGACGGATTTCTCGTCTGGAACGATACTGTAAAAATTGATATGGCTGTCAAGAAATAAAAAAATCGTTACTCGAAACTATAATTATACAGCGCGGCTTTTTATAGCCCCTTCCACCCCTGTTAACTATTGAACGGTTCGACGTAGAACAATGAAAAAAAAAAGGTATTGTATGATATCACCGATACTACTTTTTGAAATAAAAGACATTGTGATTGCCCGATAGATGGCGCATCAACTTCAAAATTTTAAATAGCATGATGGGTCATGTGGTACATCGTTGAAGAGATAGTTCAATTCGCTTTCCAACCATCTAATTGTTTTATCATTTCGTTGATTTGTCTTTTAACAATGTGCATTTGAAATGTCAAGCATAAGTGCGGATCTGAATGGTACCCTTATCTCGATAACTTTTGAGCGGTTTCATATGAAACAATGGGACAACAAATATTTTGAATGGTATTACCGATCCTACTTTTTGAGAGAAGGTACATTACAATTACTCAACAGAGGGCGCTGGGGGCATAACAACTTGAAAATTTCGAAAGGCATAGAGGTCGAGTTGCACACCGTTGAAAAGGTAATTCAATTATAGTTTCAACCACGGAATAACAATTGCGATGAGTAACACTGAATACGGTCAATAGAGGAAGATTGATTACTTAAATGATTTTTCATTTTCGAATTCGATCCAAAGCCTAATTAGGTAGTTATTTTGAATCCAATTTTTTGAATTGATGCGGCTAATAGTTGTGGACAATCCATATTGAAGTAAACAAAAAACATTCAATTCACTAAATGATTTTCACTAAACTGGGTTTACAGAATCACGACACGTGTTTCGCTATACAATAGCCTTTTACAGCCTCTTCACAAGACATTATACCCAAATAATACCCAACTCATTTATTTTTAATGAACATAATTATACAGGGTATCATCTATCGGATTCAGTAAACTGATGAACAAGCAGTAACCTAGAAGTGCCCATTGGATTATTTTGTCGATGTTTAAGAATCTCTAATGTAACAATGATTATATCATTACTAAGTAGAAGAGGAGATTTTGTATTACGTGTATAATTATAATCAATTAGCAAAGCGCTTTCGACTCACGTCATCATCAGTGCTTCCTGAAAATTAAATACTTTGATTGATATGAGATGAAACATAACAAAGGTTGGAAAATGAAGAAAAATGATAGGCGAGTACTTACATAGTCAGGTAACAGGAAATGTTACGATAAAAGAAGACATGTTCATAATTTGTAGATATTTAGGTTCAACGAATAAAACGTGTTGAAGATACCTAAGACCATATGAGAATGTGATAGTTCAATGACAACTTCAAATGTCGACTGTCAATGACAACTTCAAATGTCAAGTGTCAATGACAACTTCAAATGTCAAGTGTCACACATCAACTTGGGAGATGAAGTTACCAACTTGAGGAAGTAAAAAATGAATTTAAATTACTTAAAGAGTTTAAAAGGTTAGAAAAGAGAAGAAGAATTGAGTAAGGTAATAATTGAGTGATGATCCTTTTATGAAGGGCAAAGAAATCTCTATTCCAATTACATAATTTGGGAGTTGAGGCAAATGTCATTTTTGGCTAATTCTTTAGAGATCTCCAAATCTTCGAACAAGTCCAGTCTCAGGTAGTTTTTGTTGTTTATGTTGTGAATAATTTTGGAATCTTTGTTAGGGCTAAAACTATGGTTGTTGAATTTCAGGTGATGTCCAAAAGCAGATTTGTCAGGATTCTTCAAGTGTTCATTTATTCTAGTGATAAGAGGTCTGCAAGTTCGACCGATGTAGGAGGCAGAACAATCAGAACAGTGGAGCTTATAAACACGGCTCTTCTTCAACTTATCAATTCTGTCTTTCGAGTTAACTAGAAAGCTGCTCAACTTGTTAGAGGGACTAAATGAAATTTTTATATCAGGAATTGTTTTATTTATATTACTTACCTGCTCTTTATATTATCGCATTTGTATTCAAAGAAGAGTTTCATTCAACCTTCCATGGTATGATTTTCAATTTGAAACATTATCATGGTTCGTGTACGTCCTATCGAAGAGAAAACTGAAGCAATCTACATTTTTGGTGAGACCCCTCGTGCTGTTTGAAATTTTCAAGTTTATGCCCCCCGCGCCATCTTTCGGGCAATCCCGATGTCTTTCATTTCAAAAAGAAGCATCGGTGATATCATTCAATACCTTTTGTCTTCATTGTCGTAGGTCGAACCATTCAAAGGTGTTAACAGGGGAGGCTATAAAAAGCCGCATATCAATGAAATGATAAAAATTATAAGATGGTTGGAAAGAGAATTGAACTATCTTTTCAACGATGTGCCACATGACCCCTCATGCTTTTTAAAATTTTGAAGTTGATGGACCCCACCGCGCAATATCTCGGGCAATCACAATGTCTTTCATTTCAACGAGTTGTATGGAAGATATCATACAATACCTTTTCTTTCACTGTTCTACGTCGGAATGTTCAAGGAGGGGGGAAGAATTACAAAAAGCCGCACTGTATATTTCTTAGTGAGATTAGTTATCCATAATGATATTCAGAAGGTTGGTTGGAATTTGGATTTTGGCCAACGTATCGAATTTTATTGAATTCATCTTCAGAGATCTGTAACAACAACAATAAGAAAAAAAAGCCACAAAAATTGAAATATTTCCAGGGAATTGAAATATTAAAAAAGGAGGCTCACCAAAAATTAGTAATAATAGCAAATAAAACTCAATACCTAAACATATATTATAAATACACGAAAATAACTATCACAGCTTTCACATTGAGTACAAAACAAACGAATACAGAGAACAAATTAAATAAAAATGTGAAACATATAGTTTTTATAAAGGGTGAGTCAAGCTGAACGCCTCGGACTCTCGTGGCCAAACTGTATTTTTTTTTCAGTAAACGGTCTGGGGAAGTATATGTATGTCGATCTGAACTACATTTTGAAAATAATGATTTGTATACAAGGTATTTGAAAAGAGCGTGACATATCAAAGTTATATTTTTAAATGGAACACCCTGTATTTTCCTGCATTTTTGAATTCTTTGAGAGAAGAAAAGCTGACTTTGCTACAGTGATCGTATACCTAACTCTCTCCGTTTGTGAGATATTCAACTTTTTCACAAAATGTAACGTCAAAGAAATTCAAGATCATTGGAATTAGCCACGGCAGGTGTACGAAATTTTGACAGCACACTCAAATCCCTTTCAGCTAGTTATTGTGGCTTGACTAGACGATCAATAGTATACAGTGTGTTTTATATTATCACTCCAATAACTTTGTTATTTCAAACAAGATTCATCTTTTCATTTTCTTTCGAACAATATAATATTTCCCTATACCTAAATGTGGTGCTTCAGGAGTTATCGAAGCCTTTTCGAAATCCGATGAATTTTTTGAATTAACATTATTTCATCTAGTAGTCTGATGTCATATACTTGGGTAATACGTTCAACTCTATTCAATTGTTGTTCCAAGCAGACCTCTCCGATAGCGTAATATTTTGTCATAAGTATGTGTTGAATTCGTCTTGCTCTAGTGTTCTCAGATTTGAGAAGTAAAAGGAAAAGTTTTACACTTGAAGAAAGAATCAACATGATTTTAACCACTGGGGAGTGTTACGAAAATTGCTTATTAGCGTCGAGGGTTTATGCACAAAAGTACCCAGATCAAGAGCATCCTGATAAAAATGTATTTGAGAGATTATTGGCCAGATTTCGAGGAACAGGTAGTATCATAGTATCGAGTACACTGTTCGAGAGCTATGGAAACCAGTGACTGGGAATGAGGAACTCAATTTCGAAGTTTTGCAATGTGATTGAAAATCCCAATACCAGTTCTAGAGCCATAGCTAATGCAACAGGTATAAGTCAATCGAGTGTTAGCAGAATTATTAGAAAACACAAATATCATCCATACCACATTCAGCTGCATCAACATCTGTATGGAAGGGACTTTGAACGCATGCTAGATTTCTGATTATGGTATCTTGAACGAGTTGGCGAAGAGATGAGCTTTTATGAACATATTGCATTCACAGACGAATCAACCTTCCATAACACTGGTCTGGTGAATCGACATAACTTTCATTATTATGAAACCGAAAACAGACATTTATTTCGAACCGCCGATCGCCAGTACAGGTGCAGTGTTAACTCATTCGGCGGAATCATAGGAGACACCATAATTGGTCCTTACTTCTTTGACGGGCATCTGGATGGAAGGAAATTTTCAAGATTCATAAAAACAGATTTTCGGAATCTTCTGGAAAATATTCCTTCGATTGTGAGACAGAAGATGTGGCTGCAATTGGATGGTGCTACGGCACATTTCAAATGTGTTGTCAGGAGCTATCTGGACAGAACATTTACAGATGAATGGATAGGGAGAGGTGGTCCTTATAACTGGCCAGCGAGATCGCCTGATCCTACACCCTTGAATATTTTTTTTCATGGGGATATATCAAATATATTCTATACAGTATACCACCCACTACTCCTGATGATATGAAAGTGAGGATTAAAAATGCCTTCTAAACAGTAACTCCAAATATGTTGAAAAATTTCAGCAGCTCATATTATAATTTTTTTAATTTTCCTTCGAACTTTAATGTTTCAATATTATTTTTTTAAATAAACACCAGTAACCCCTAAAATAGTAGATACAGGTGGACCGATATAACAATGCTCTAAAGAAAATCAACTGTAAGTTGAGAGTGTTCAAATTCAATTTGCTAATAATATTGAAGAACTATTCTTCAGTATTCGACATCAGACTACTAGATGAAATAATGTTCATTCAAAAAACTCATCGGATTTCGAAAAGGCTTCGATAACTCCTGAAGCACCACATTCAGGTGTAGGGAAATATTATATGGTTCGAGAGGAAATGAAAAGGTTTATCTTGTCACGTGGAAAAATATAGGGTGTTTGATTTGAAATAACAAAGTTATTGTTTAATGAGTTTAAATATGCGGTAAGTGTTCCTGATAATATGAAACACTGTATACTATTGATCGTCTACTCAAGCCACAGTAACTAGCTGAAAGGGATTTGAGTGACCGGTCAAAATTTCGTACACCTGCCGTGGCGAATGCCAATGAAATTGAATTTCTTTGACAACGTTACATTATGTGAAAAAGTTGAATATCTCACAAACGGAGAGAGTTAGGTATAGAGATACTTCTGCAAAGTCAGCTTATTTTTTCTCAAAGAATTCAGAAATGCAAGAAAATACAGGGTGTTCCATTTAAAAATATAACTTTGTCACGCTTTTTTCAAATACATTGTATAAAAATCATTATTTTAAAAATGTGGTTCAGATCGACATACATATACTTCCCAGACCGTTTACTAAAAAAAATACCATTTGGCCACGAGAGTCTGAGACGTTCAGCTTGACCCACCCTGTATAAATGGAGAGAAAGCAATTGTGGTCAAAAAATATAATAACAAACTAATTCGGAATCTTTCTTATTAAGTTGAAATAGAACGTGTCTGGCCCTTCTTCATGAACATTGAGTCGCATCCAATTCTTCCAGAATCTCTAGTGACGTTAGTCTCAACACATCTGCAAATTTCCCAAATGCCTCTCGGCAACGTTTCAATAACTACTTTGTTTGGCTCCATACGCTCTAACCCACACAAACAAGTCAATCGCACCCCTTACCCTAATCCGCTTCGAATACTATTATCATTTTTGTAATTACTGCCATTGTTGCTTTTACAGCAGTTCCGGGGAGGGGGATTTGATAATTTGATGTGCGGATTTTGGTTAAAGGGAACAAGGGCGAATGTTATGAATTCTAATTTTAAGCTACGTTTTGTTCGAACTAGACGAGCCGTCAAATACCAGTCACAAAGACTTTTGGAACGATAAAATGCATTTCTTAACAGTATTAGAAATAAGGGACGAGAAAAAAGTTGGACATTTTATCTCTGTTGACAGGTAACAAAATATCACTTTTTATGGAATCTTTAATACGTGGTTTCCTAAATTTTCCGCGATTGAGCTGGCTATAATTTTTGTAACGCTACTTTCTCTACATCTACTAACTCCGGTGGAGTCAGAGAAAACCCGGAATCGGACATTTTTTAACTTCATATTATTTATAATAACTACTAAACAACCACTAAGTTCACAATTTTCAAATCAAATCACAGAATTAAATTGACAGATATTTGATTACTGTAGAGGTTTCCTTAGGCAGGTCTAATTGTCGCTATAAGCCTACCCGTTTAAAAATTCAAAGTTCACATCGATAATTTCACAACACAACCTCAAGCTAAAATCTAATATTTTTTTCCCTTGTATAATAAATAACTTTTCTTCCTTATTTCAACCAACCAACCAATATTTTGAATAGATCATCCTGTTTTGCTTTAAGGAAGAGACTGAACAAGCAGGATAAAATCAATATAAATAAAAACGGTATTATAATTAGAAATTCACCTCAACTGGCAGATAAATTTAAACAATTCTTTATCAATATCGCTACTGACCATAAAATAAACACGATCTCAAGTAAAAAAAAACAGTACTTAATTTCATTGATATCTTCCTTTTTTTGCACCCGCCACAGAAAAAGATTTCCCAGAATGTCTCAATGTTCAGAAATCAAAATAAAAATAAAAATTTTGAAGGCACACATAAAATAAAATGATCAATAAAAAACATGTTTAAAGACAAGATTTTATGCAAATGCGTTCAAAAGTTAAAAATCATTGCTTTGGATGTGCGACTTAGGTTATTCCGTGAATTATAGATTCAAGAGCTTGTGAGCAAGTTTTCAGTTCGAATACAAAAGCGACAATCTTTTGAATCTATAAATCACGAAATATCCTACGTCACACATCAAAAGCAATTATTTTTTACTTTTCAGCGCATTTGTACAGAAGCTTGTCTTTAAAAAAGTTTTTATTCATTATTTCATTTCGTGATTTTTAGTAAGTATGCCATTTTTGTTGAAGAATCGTTATTATGAGGACTTTTTTCTGTAGGTTTCGACCTATCTAGTTCTTCTAAGAGAAGACCATCTGAGGTTTAACTCTTACTGAAGCAATAATTCAACATATATTTTCATGTAGCTGGAGCAGAGCAACTTTGAGGTTTTTTTTCAGTTTTTTCAATTTGGTTTTAAGTGATTGTAAATAAGTAAAAATCGATACATATTTTAACACAGTGTGCATGTATTCTTCAAAAACTGGAGGTCTATTTTTTGGACCACCGCTCCATTTGATCAGAAATGAAACATATATCTGATATTTAAATATATTTATTAAATTTATATTCATTCATCTATATTTCATATTTAAATATATTTTATTCTCCGGCTCCTTCTGGCTCATTTCCACCAAACGGAATGGCAAATCTTCATTGTGTGACATTCCCATAAGAAAAATATATCCTCTTCACACTCGCCCAAAAACCACTAGTGTAGCGGTAGAACGAAGATAGAACCAGCCATACAATCGAAATAAAATTTCTAGATATATTTTTTTCGCAAAGCAACATTTTGTACTGACTTGCTGGGAAGTTTTCAGCAATATTTCAATGAAAAACAAACATAAATAGTATTATGTTGAAAATATACACACAAATTCCGGACAAATATATAGACCGGCAACTGTCCCACGTGTTTTCGTTTGCCATACGCTGGAACACGATACTGCGGTATTGGAATAAAATTTGAGCGACTGCGACAGTCAGAAAATAAGCTTGAATAGATGGTCCAAAAAATACTCCACCACATCGGTTGGCTCTACTTTTTGAGCCACTTTGGCGGTAAGAGTTAACTTCGTCCGCCATTTTGAAGGCACACATAAAATAAAATGATCAATAAAAAACATGTTTAAAGACAAGATTTTATGCAAATGCGTTCAAAAGTTGAAAATCAATGCTTTGGATGTGCGACTTAGGTTATTCCGTGAATTATAGATTCAAGAGCTTGTGAGCAAGTTTTCAGTTCGAATACAAAAGCGACAATCTTTTGAATCTATAAATCACGAAATAACCTACGTCACACATCAAAAGCAATTATTTTTTACTTTTCAGCGCATTTGTACAGAAGCTTGTCTTAAAAAAAGTTTTTATTCATTATTTCATTTTGTGATTTTTAGTAAGTATGCCTTAACCTATGCATTTTTGTTGAAGAATCGTTATTATGAGGACTTTTTTCTGTAGGTTCCGACCTATCTAGTTCTTCTAAGAGAAGACCATCTAAGGTTTAACTCTTACTGAAGCAATAATTTAACATATATTTTCATGTAGCTGGAGCAGAGCAACTTTGAGTTTTTTTTTCAGTTTTTTCAATTTGGTTTTAAGTGATTGTAAATAAGTAAAAATCGATACATATTTTAACACAGTGTGCATGTATTCTTCAAAAACTGGAGGTCTGTTTTTTGGACCACCGCTCCATTTGATCAGAAATGAAACATATATCTGATATTTAAATATATTTATTAAATTTATATTTATTCATCTATATTTCATATTTAAATATATTTTATTCTGCGGCTCCTTCTGGCTCATTTCCACCAAACGGAATGGCAAATCTTCATTGTGTGACATTCCCATAAGAAAAATATATCCTCTTCACACTCGCCCAAAAACCACTAGTGTAGCGGTAGAACGAAGATAGAACCAGCCATACAATCGAAATAAAATTTCTAGATATATTTTTTTCGCAAAACAACATTTTGTACTGACTTGCTGAGAAGTTTTTAGCAATATTTCAATGAAAAACAAACATAAATAGTATTATGTTGAAAATATACACACAAATTCCGGACAAATATATATACCGGCAACTGTCCCACGTGTTTTCGTTTGCCATACGCTGGAACACGATACTGCGGTATTAGAATAAAATTTGAGCGACTGCGACAGTCAGAAAATAAGCTTGAATAGATGGTCCAAAAAATACTCCACCACATCGGTTGGCTCTACTTTTTGAGCCACTTTGGCGGTAAGAGTTGACTTCGTCCGCCATCCTTGAGCTGCCATCTTCAATTTAAGAAGTTTGACAAAAATCAATGATCTTCGACCGAATTCATGATCTCCGGACCCAAAAACACCTACATACCAATTTTGAATAGAAACTGTGAATAATCACAAAACTCGTCCGCCATCTTGGAGCCGCCAATTTATTTTTTTCTTACAAAAATTCCGTAATGCATTATCACGAGAACTATGAACACCTGCCAAATTTCACGTTAATCGGAGAACTAGAAAGGGGTCAAATATAACTTGTAAGATTTTATTACACACATCGGGACTGGTTAAGTTGAAAAAAGCTTGTAAAAACAGGTCGAATCCTTCCATATACAGTCGAACAGCACCATCAAATTTGGAGATTCCTGTTCTCTAGTGTCACCATTACAATCAGATTTATGCACAAGTGTTTCGTTTCGTTCAAGGATCAAGGCGATGCCAGACCATATTTTTCCTAGCTCCGCCCCAAAGTTATCTGCAGTAGTTTTGATTTTCTACTGCCCCTAATGTATTGATTGCTATTTCCCTATGACCCTAGGTCTTCTTCCAGTAATTTTCTCTGTCATATTTCCTTCTATCAAGGTATTGTATCAGGGGCAATATCTACACAGGATAGGAATTTTCGGCGAATACTTCAGGTAGTAGGTTGTTTTTTCCTTCGGGAGTGGGAGCGAGTTGTGCTCTTCTCTCTGTAAAAAAGAGAAGAGATTGGTGTTTTGATATGATGTCCACAGTAGATAAGTCATCTTCGAGTTTGAGACGTACACATAAAATTTCGTAGGACAATAGAGGATAAAAAACCCACGACTTTTATACGCCAAGCGTTCTTTAGGATGTTCTTGGAGTTGTTCAAGTTGTGTTGTTCACTTTTGATATCTCTAGACTTCCCAGAATGAGACGAGCTCTCCATTGCACGCGAAGAAGTTGTCGAAGATTGTAATATCAGCCATCGGGGATGGTATCGAGGGCGACTAAGTGGTATGTTGTGTCCTCGACAGGTGTTTATCGACGCCTCTGCTAATTTCATCGATGATAATGAAAATGAACCGGCCGGTATGTGACACTGCTTGTCAGTCGTGCGCCGGTTCGTTCGGAATAACACATCCTGCCCGGCTTATTTATGTGATGAAGATACATGTATACATATACGAGTAGCGATGTTGGAGAAATACGAACACGTCGAATAATTATAACGTTAACTGGAAATGCATATTTGATGAGGAACGAGTGATTTTTTTGGGTGGATTCTTTGGATTATGAACCACCGACTCATCAATTGCATCTTCCAATTGGATCAACATGGAATTTGGCAGGCAAATGGGGAGTCCGTTAAGTTTGGAATATGGCATAGAGGTTTTTTTCAGGGTTATTCGGAAAACCCATACCCAAACACGAGGAACATTACCATTATTGAACATCACAAAATTGGTTAGTATTTTTTCAACCGAAGAAACCAAAAAGGACGAGGTTCTCTAGTCCACGCGTTTTTTTTATGCATGACCACGCATACCTTTTTACTGAGACGTCCGATTCCGATAATTCTTTTTTCAGTGGATAGAGTGTACTTCGAAGTTGGTCCCATTTGAATTCGATAGATGAAATCCAACCCTAAGGGTAGCAAAATGATGGATATTTATCACTCACCTTCTGAATTCTGGTCCGTTAACCGAATCTATCAGGCAAAACTTTGTACTGGGTTCTTCGATATGGATGATTATTTTTGTATTGGATTGGGTATACCTCATAGTTGATCATATTTGGATTTCGAATGGAATTATCCACCCTTACGGGTAGAAAAATAGGGGATAATTGATTTTTCACTTGTGAACATTGGCACACATATGTAGTTGACAATGACAGATCGCTACTGTCATTATTTTTGTTCTGCTACATCCGTCACAATCATTATATTCTATGAGAGGATGGAATAATATGAAAAGTGATGAAATCTAACCAGAACAACAAAAATAATTTATATTACAACAAATAGTAAAAGTAGATAATCATATTATTTAACTGGTAATAGTTGAAGTAAGGTGGGTAAGTAAGTATTTTGGGAGTAATCAAAAAACAAGTAGGTAGTAATAAGTAGATTTTAGCCACAAAAAATTGAAAAATAAAAACTTTTCAACAAAAAATTAAACCGACGAAATACGGAACTGAGAAGTAAAAAATAAAATAAACCTTCTCAGTCTCAATAACTAAGCTCATAAACGAATGTAAGTAACTAATTTTGAGTCGGCGCCAAACGAACAATCAACGAAGATCATTAAATTACTTCAAAAAAATTACCAGAATGTCACTTCGCAACTCGATGTAATCATTTTACGCCTTACCTAATTCATTTGCTTGTTTGTTTGGCGCCGACTCAAAATTAGTTACTAACATTAGTTTAGGAGCTTAGTTATTGCGACTAAGAAGGTTTATTTAATTTTTTTGCTTTTCAGATCCATATTTCGTCGGTCCAATTTTTGTTAGAAACTTCTTATTAAAATGCTCAAATATGTCTGTGTTTTTTCACGTTGAATTTTCGTCAACAGGCGAATATGGTCTTATTTTCTGAAGACAATGAAATATGTTTGTTTATTTCCCACTTGAATAAAGACGCAGATAGCTTATACTACATTTTGAAAGATAGTTCCTAGATGAAAACCTCGGCCCCAGCAAAATCGCTTTGTAGAATTTTTTTAACAAGAAATATTGTAAAAAATTACCACTATTTTGGTTTTTTACAAATATCTTAAAAAGTATTGAATGCATCGTTTCACAGACTTCTGTAGAGAACTCAAAAACCTACAAAATGTTTTTTTATGCGACCGGATCGGTGCACTTTCTACTGAGAAAATCCGGGAAAACCAATTTATAAATTTAACAAACAAACTTGCGGCAAATGATAGATGATAATTTAAAGTTCAACTGTGCCCGAGATGGTTTCTGTCCGAAGTGTAGTTTTTGTATAATCGGGTTATAAATAATTTAAGAGCTTGTCTTGCAAAATGCGCCGATTTGAGGAACATTCAAATTCTGTAAACGGCATCTGGAAGTAGAGATCAATATCTACAGTATGTATATTCTGGATTTTTCCCTAAGAGGTGGAAAATGTGTTGAAAATGTCACTGAAAGTTGCTCCAAACGCTTGAAAGTAGCTCAAGGCAGAGTCGAGTAGCGATAGGGGCAGTGGCGGATTTACAGATTTGCCGCCCGTAGGCTATTATTCAATTTTTGCCGCCTCTAAATTTTGATAAATATTTATTATTACACTCACAGTTTAAAAACAATAAAATAAATATATCTTTTGGCATTTTCTGAAAAAGTTGGCTTTGTGAAAAAATTAATTAATGTACTTATGTAAACATTCAATTTAAATAATTCGTGTACATGAGCGCTTAAGGCATGCTCATTTGGATTTTCCAAACTTTTTCTTACTACAAATAAAATAATTTACTGATGAAATGTATCAATCAGCAAATTGTCTAACTTCATATTTTGTGGAGGGAATTTTTTTATTGTCAAGTCGCAGTCGTTCAAATATCGGTTATTCGATTAATTTAAACCAAAAGACTATAACTCTATAAGATATTGAACTATTGATTTGTTGAAAATATAAACAGGATGTTCATAAAATAACTTCATTTTAATCGTGGATTTTTCAATTCACAGAAAAATCTTTCTATCAATATTCAATTGAGAATGTTTCCCTTTTCAATATTGAAATAGTTTTTTATTCAATAAAAAAGTCAATTTCAGTCAGTATTTTTTACGCATAAAGAAATAACTTTCTGGAATTGAATTTGACATTTTGCAAACTTGCTGCAGCAATCATGATTAGACCATCGATATTATATCATGATTGAATTGTGTAAGGAGATCTGATAATTATTAGGTACACGGAGAAAAAATTATAGCAGTTATCAGTGAAGAAAATATGTAAAAATAACTAAAATTTCGATTTTTGTTAAATATTTTAATTTCTCTCCAATTTTCGAAATTCGTATTTTGTGTGTGATAATATTTTTTTTTCAATTTGTAAATCGAAATAAAAAATTTATGAACTAAATTTGCCGCCCTAGGCTCCAGCCTGCTGGTGAATCCGCCACTGGGGAAAAGAACCAGCGGAGGAGAATGTATTACCGCGCGGCGGGTTGCTTATACGTTGGCGCATATTATATTAGTCCACATACGTTATTGGCTTGTTTTTGCATACTTTTTCAAGTTATTTAATGATTCAGTTTTTTTATTAACAATTATATTACATTATTGAATTTTTTGTGGAGGAGCAACATTTTTTGACATTTTTTTGGGTAACCTTCCACAGTCTGAAAATGAAAATATAATCAGGAAAATTTATACAAGTGTAGAAAGGGCAAGTCAAGATGAGTTACAGCGTTCATCAAATCATATTTTCTATAGAAAAATGATTCAATTTGTCAGTATCTTGTCGTTTCCTGAATTTGCCTATAAAAAAATAGTAAAAATTCAAAAGATACTTCCTTATATAGTTTTCGATTGACGTTTCGGATACTATATCTGCCCCCGTTCTCAAAACCTTCTAAATCTACTTCAATTGTTCAAATACTTTGGATTTTTCTCTTGCAGAGTCTTTTTCGCTTTTCCAAAAGACGGATGTAAAGTGAGATCTGCCAAAAAATTTGAGAAAGATTTATTGCTCATTTGATATATGGGGTGATGTTCAGATCAGTTTATTAGCATTCTACACTTCACTTCCTCTCTGAGTATGGTCCATTTCAACTATTGGAAAGAATAATTCAGGCTGTTTCATTCAATTTTCTCCTCTCTATCGCCATTGGATGTGAGGATATGATCTGCAATTTTTGATCCGGGTATTTGTCGATTTCGGATGTAACTCTGATGTTCACTTTGGCGCAAGGACTTTTTATTTGTACTCCTAATGGTCTTGACGTTTCACCTATATAACTATCACCACACGAACAAGGTATGTTGTAAACACAGTTTTTGGTACTTTCTTCGACGTTTTTTTGTTTTGTTTGTATTGTATGGATCTCAGTGTGGTTGTTGTTCTACATGATGTTCTCACATCATTCCTATGTCCAATCCATTTGATCTTCTCAGATAATCCGGGGACATGAGGTATTATGTTGGTTGTGGAATGTGTAGGTGGTGGAAGTACTCCTGTTGCTTGTGTTAATTGGTTGTTAGGTGGATTGTTGTTTTCAATGTCAGTGTTTGTTTTTTCCACGAACTGATTCCGATTTGCATTTTCCTTGAGAACAGATTTTATGAGGTTTATTTCTTCCTGTAGATTCTGGTTGGAATTGCAAACTGTTTGGGCTTGATTATAGAGACATTTAACTATGCCTATGGTTTGAGTTGTAGTATAGATATCGATTAGTATGTGTCTTCTTTCTGTGTACAGATGTTTCCATTCGGGATGATGATTTTTGGATATTGACATCTAAACAGGGAAGTTAGTTGTTTTGTTCTGATTCTAACGTGGATTTGATCGTCGGTTCTCAACTGTTTATATGATCCAAGAAAATTTTTAATTCTTCTTTACTCCGATTCCAGATAGCAAAAACGTCATCCACGTATCTTCACCATACTTTTGGACCATTGTGGAATGTTTAACCGAAGGATTCTTCAAAGTATTCCATGAATATGATATATAAAATGGGAGAACCCATCGCCATACCAAACTCTTGTTGATAAAATTCGTTCTTGAATTGGATATATGTTTTTTCTGTGCACAGTTTGAGTAATTCTATGATGGCACTGACATCCAGTTTTGTTCTTGTCTTCAGTGGTATGTCATTTTCTAATCTTTTTTTCACGATTTCCAGAGTTTCATCAATAGGGACACTAGTAAACAAACTTTAGACATCAAAACTTACTAGGAGATCACCATCTTGAATTTGTAATTCATTCAATTTCTCCAGAAAGTGAGGAATATTCTTTACGAAACTATTTCCAATTCCAGATAGTAGTTTCAGAATGTTGAGTCGGTATCTAGAGAGTTTTTGTGAAGGAGATCCAATGGAACTTACAATAGGGCGTAGAGGATGAGATGGTTTGTGTATTTTTGGTAATCCATGAAAATGTGGGGGTTTGCTGTGGTCTGATACCTACTAGGTCTCTGCGTTCTGTTTTCGTAAGTATGCTTCTGTGTTTAGCCAAATTTCGGTATATTTTGCTTTCTGTTGATTGGGATTTTTGTTGAGTTTTTTGTATACTTTGTTCACTAATATGGTAGTGGCTTGATTGATTGTGTGATATGTGGTGTTTGAGATCATTTGTGTTACTTTGTCCTTATAATCAGAAGTGTTCATGATGATTGTGGCGTTACCTTCATCAGCTGGACGTATTTTAATCTGATTGTCGAAGATATCTCAATGCACCTCTTTCGTATTCGTTTGCCCTTTCTACACTTGTATAGATTTTCCTGATTATATTTCCATTTTCAGACTGTGGAAGGTTACCCAAAAATGAATGTCGAAATATATTACATTAGTTAATTAGTGTTGCTAGTAATAAAAGGTAAGTAAACGTATTCGTGATAAGTACTTTTATTCGTTGAAGTAATTAGCTTTTTTCGTTTTATACATATTTGTACATTTTGTTTAATTATAAAAAAATGTAAAACATTTTTTTTAATACATAAATATAATACGTTCACATACAATGCAATATATTCACTTTTGTTTTTACAAAGAATTTTAAAATCCACGATAAAAATAAAGTTATTTTTTTTTAATGTCTAACAGAAAACAACTACTTCTCCGGCTAAAGCCACGATGGACATTGAACTACATCTGATAGATATTCTGAAAGGACCCCAACTCTCTTTTCGAAACATTCTTATTTGCCTAATTCATCTAAATGAGTTCTCAATTAAGACTGGAATAGAAAATTGAATAACTATCTGAATGAAAATTCAAATTTTCAATATCAGTTTTTTTCTTTTCAGGGGATTTATTCACTGCAGCTGCTAGTAGGCTTCATAGATAGGTTTTTTCTGAAATTATCCTAATGATAGCAACTCATCTAGTATTTATAATGTCGCTCAAAATTTGTTCAGCCTCAAGGGTATGTGTAGAAGCGAGTGTGAAATTAATTCACTGATTTTCAATGATTTCCTGGTAAAAATGGAGTTTGGGGTAGTTATATTACGTCGAAACTCAAAAAAAATCTGTAAATTGACTTTTTGATTTCAGGACGAGATTTTGATGAATTCTTTCATCTGATTGCTCTGGGACCGGACAAAAACCAAGAATTATGGCTTCTTGGGTGTTTATTTGTACTTGTGAAATGATTCGAATGTCATTCTAATATATTTTGCACAGAAATCAAAATTATTCCACTCCAGCTATAATAAGTTCTGTCAACAACGCCTGCCAAACAGACTCATTCCGTACACGTTGTTATTTAACTCCCTCAAAAATAAAAATAAATCGGAGGAGAACGTGACATCTTGAAATACACCGTGAACAGATATGCACTGTTTGCCGTTGAAGTGAACAGAGTTTCCAAAAAGTTCAAAGCCACTCGTGTTTACGATATCATTTTCAACACTCGTCGAATCAGAGCTGTCATTAATTACGGTGAATTTACTCTGTAGATGTTTCCAATTTATTGAGATGTCCGCTCTTTCCGAAGAATGGTCTAATAATGAAATGGATTTCATTGATGACAAGTGAAATGTCACACACATTACTGAAAAATGAGTTGTTAAAAAAATCAACATCGATAACTGTATAACATAATTTATTTCGCTTCTTGCAACAGAAAGTAGTACAATATATTCATTATTGATATGTTAATATGATAAATGTGTATCCAATTTGTCCCGAAAATCATGAAGCCACGTCCGAAAATTGACATATTTATAAAGCTGGAAGAATATATTAATTTCAACTCTAATTTCAATTCATAACATACTTGAGTATTTATGAACATTGAGGGCTCGTGACTTGAAAGTTGCTAAAACAGTTACTGTTGACAATGAATTGAAATAGCATGTTACTCTTTTGGTACTACCGGAAACAATGGAAGTAGCATATTATTGATCCCATTCTATAAAAAAATATATATGATTGCTACTAAAGAGAAGAAACGAATCCACAATATCCATTTTCAATCATCATACCAATTTGGTATCAGAGAGAAGCACTTAGCATACAACAATGACATATAATTGAACGATCAAAAGAACTAACATAAGTGAAGTTACATCGTAATTGTATGAAGCATCAATTACTGGGTAGTCCGCCTCTACACGGCTTGCAACACTTAGTTCAAAGGCTAGAAAAACAACTTACCTGCTTTCCTCTCCATATATCTACCCGTGTCATCTGGATTAAGGATGATGAACCAATTTCAATTATTGGTTATTCGTAGAGAAAGGGGGTGATATGATATATCTTCGAACTGTGTGCTGCAATGCTGCAAAAAACTTCACTTAAGTGAGTTCGTTTGATAGTTCAATTGCATTTCCGCGTAGTACTCGATATATTGGGTTTTTGTCTGAAGATACTCAGAAATTGGGTTTGTACAACTTTTTTTGAAGTTCAACATGGTTTTTTGTAAAGTGTGAATAAACTCAATTTTGTGGAAAATAAAAAAAATCTCTTCCGATTGGCCCTTTAGTTGTTTGCGTTAGCAGCGTTCAGATGATCTGTTGAAAAATCCTGAGGATTTGCAATAAGCACTATCATAAATGAACCAAACAAGTCCAAGTCTCGTGTGGGAATGTCTATGTGTTTATTTTATAATTTGCTGCTATGAATGAAGATTTATGTACAATGCAGTAGAAATATAATGTACAATAAAGATTAACGAAGTGCGTATATAAGTATGGAAAATTCTTATTCTACACAAGCATAGACGAAATTCAACACCTAACATAGAAATGAAGGTGGGGGTTGATGTTATATTGGAGAATTAAGGGTGATATATTTTCAATCATATAATATGGAAAAAACTTGTATTTTGTTTCAGGGTTCATTCTACAGCTTGTTTTCCGTAGGAGTTTTTGTTTTAATTTTTTTATGTTTGCAGGTAAATTATTGTAGGTGCTTGGCGCTCAGATCAATGACTTCCTGGCTTCTGGAAAGATGTACATTAACAATCTGTTGTTTCAGGTGTTATGTGTAAGATGAAGTATTTTCTTTCATAATTGACACTGCATGAAACATTAAATTTGCTACTAATTTGCCCAATGAAATTCAAAATATTCCAACAGATTTCTGAGTAAATAGAAAGCTAGATATTGTCTTGCATAAGTTTTCACTATGGTGTATGATTTTTACGATGACTTATTATCTAGATAAACGCCAAAAAATTTGGTGTTGGTAGTTGGTGGGTTTTCAGACTGAATATGATAGGTACTTTGTGTTTTAGGTGAATTAATTTTTAGTTTATTTGCTGTAAATAATATTTCTTGCGTTTCCTGTTGATCTTCAAGGGTGTCTATAGTTCATCCATTATCAATTGCAGCAGCATAAAAAACAAGTTTCTTGAGGCGCAATCTTCTGAGCAGCACAGGCGGAGATAATTAATTTTATATAGATATTTAAATATTTTTAAAATACGTTAGAATAAAAAAATATGCCATAAACGAGGAAGTATGTATTAATAGGCAATCGGATCATCATAATTTCATTTTCCCATGGTCGAAAAAAGCCATATTTTCCAACAAAACACATCACAACTATAGAATATTTTAAAACCAATTTCGATCCCAAACCAGATACGCTACTTTATTTATTAGTCTCAACGTATAGACACACCTACAAGCATTATCATTTGCTTGCGGTCACTCAAACCCACGTTGACTATCGGCTCATTGATCTACCGTTCGCCGACGGAGATTGTTTACGAGTAGTCAACATTATTTTTCGTTCCGTTTCATCGCATATACGCTCGCGTTAGCGAAGTGAGTTTTTGATTTGCTCCCTATAGAAACAGCTTCTGCAATACGCGCGCTTAGTGAATACGTCACGACCGCATTTTTTTGTTGTGTGTGTCAGTCTTTGGATGCAAACAAACCGTACCTCGTTTTCTGTTAACACAGCACTTTATCCAAACATTGTGTTTAAAGAATTCTCGAGATATTCAAGCGCTATTTATACAATATTATGGTATAATCCCATAATATTGTATAAGTATATTGCTATAAGTGCTCAAATATCTCGAGAATTCTTTAAATACAATGTTTGGGTGAAGTGCTGTGTTAACAAAATACGAGTTACGGTTTGTTTGCATCCAAAGACTGATTTACACCAATAAAAAATTGGTCGCGTGACGTCACACTAAACGCGCGTATAGAAAATAGTTAAACTATTATAATGCATACTTTTTCCGGATCGAGTTACAGTAGTATCATCGGCGTATGTATGGGCCCCAGGACAGATCCTTGAGGCTCTCCAGTATCCATATTTTTTAGGTTCGATAATTTGTCACTCATTGTTATATATCAAGCTCTGTTGAATAGGTAGGAGTCGATGAAATTAATACTGTTTTCACTAAAATATTTTTTTAAATATTTTTTTATTAATATTTTTTACAAGCTTTCATTTAACATTTGTATGTATGTATGTGTATGTTTAGTTCTAGCAAGTTAATTTTGACCCCCTTCTAGTTGTTCGATTAACGTTAAATTTGACAGGTGTTCATAATTCCGGTGACAACGCATTATAAAATTTGTTGTTAGAGAAAAACAAAATGGCGTGTCCAATATGGCGGACGAGTTTTGTGATTATGGTTCGATTCTATTCAAAATTAGTATGTGGGGGTTTTCGGAAAGAGAGATCAGAAATTTTTGGTCAAAATTCATAAATTCAAAATGGCGGCTCGAATATGTCGACGAATTTTGTGTTTTTTTTTATGTTCTGGTTCCCACGAAAAGGATATCCTGTAATGTTCAGAGAACATCGTGGGAACCAAGGGAAAGAAGGTAGGAGTTGGTGTTCTTCTTAAATTTCTGGAGGTTGTATGCCTCGGGGAACACCTCCCTAGGCAATGAGTTCCAAAGCCTCGCTGTTCGTTGGATGAACGAGTCTTTGGAAAGTGATGTTCTGCAGGTCTCCAAAGTGACCACGAAGGGGTGTGATGACTGAACTTGACGGGTTAGTCTCGAAGAGACTGCCAAAGCAGGAACGATTGTTGATATTTCAGAAGAGCATCGCACATGAAAATATCTATAAAATAGAGACAAATCGCCAACTTTTCTACGGTGTTCCAGACAAGTGAGCCAGTTTGTAAGCGAGGCATCACCGACGGGACGAATTGCCCTTTTGGACAGAATCCAATAGCCTCAGGATATGTTTAGGTGCCGCGCTCCAAATATGGGAACAGTATTCCAGGACAGGTCGGATCTGTGCCTTATAGATCATAAGCAGCTGAGTGGGGGTGAAATAGCTCTTGGCACGAAACAAAAAACCAAGTTTTTGGGATGCACTTTTGGCAATGGACCTCACGTGATTTTCCCAGGAAAGGTTATTGCTGATAGTAATACCAAGCATCGATATGGATGACTTCAGTGGTATGGTTACTCCTGACAAAGTTATGTTAGGCACAGTGAGATCGGCTTTTCTAGAGAAAAGACATGCATGTGTTTTGTTTGCATTGAATTCTACCAAGTTATTAGATCCCCACTCGAGAATTGTTGCTAAGTCCATATTTATATTATTAACATTTCTTCCTCGTTCATTTCTGGTTTCACGGGCTGATATAGGGGCCCTGGAAGAGAAAGCGGTATGGAGGGTACTATCATCGGCAAAGCTGTGTACTGGACATGAAGTTGCTTTCAACAGGTCGTTGATGTGAAGTAGAAATAGTGTTGGTGCGAGAATAGATCCTTGCGGAACACCAGCATTTATTGGTATGTGGGGGTTTTCGGGGTCGGATATCATGATTTTTTTGTCAAAATCCTGTCAGGATGGCGACGAGTTTTGTGATTATAGCCAGATTCCATTCAAAATTGGTGTTTGGTGGTTTTTGGGATCGGACATAATGATGTTCTTGTAAAAATTTATGAATCCAAGATGGCGGTTCGAAGATGGCGACGTGTTTTGTTATTATGGTCCGATTCCATTCAAAATTGGTATGTGGGTTTTTTGGGGTCGGAGATTATCAATTTTTGTCAGAATTCAATAAGATGACGGATTTCATGAATAAATAAAATAATTGAATGAACATGATTTGAAAAAAATTCAAGACAAGCTTTTATACAAATGCACTTTATTCTGTGAGTAGCGGATTCAAAAGCTTGCGGCAAGATCTTGAATC
Organism: Gonioctena quinquepunctata; assembly: GCA_018342105.1. NCBI lineage: Eukaryota > Metazoa > Arthropoda > Insecta > Coleoptera > Chrysomelidae > Gonioctena > Gonioctena quinquepunctata. Next base: position 85,416 of record JAFIRS010000697.1, read on the forward strand.
TGCTACTCACTGAATAAACTAGGTCAAACAATTAAAGGAATTATTTTTACTTTTCAGTGCATTTGTATGAAAGCTTGTATTGAAAAAAAAATTCAATAATTTTTATTGGAAATGTACTTCGATTGTGAACTATTTGTTGCTTGACCATCCTATACCATATTATAATATTATCTAGCTTTTTGGACACTTAGCAGGCATTTGAGAAAGTGTTGCAACAAGGACTCTTGCATAGACAAAAAAAACTCTTCCAATACGAATCCCTATAATATTACAGTCATATCTGAGTGACAGATATATTGACATTAAAATAAACAAAGATACGAACGATCATCCACTCTCATCATCATGTGGCGACTAACATGAATGATTCGACCAAGTTCTACTGTGTACGCACGGCAGCACCTTTTGGGTAGCAGATATAACTGTCGTTACTCTGAATATCAATCCGTTCAAATTGGATTTTAGGCATTGTGAAAGGTTTTTTATTATTTGAAAGATGTGAGAATGGTACCCATATTTCTATTCTAATATTATATGATACCAATACCAACATTATTTGATTTCAATTAAAATAAGAGCGTTTGGATTATATTTTTGCCAAATTACAAAAACTAAGTTCAGAAATTATTTAAAAAATCAGCATGTTTCCTAAAATTATTTGACGTTTATCTAAGAAGTTTTAGCGAAATCTGTCGTACAGTTTTTGAAAAAACACGGAAAAACATCACAATTAGCCGTTTTATTTTATTTTTTCAAAATTTTGTCGACAGAAGTCGACAATTCTTTTTAGAACTGTTCCTAACATGAGTAATTTTCACTCCGAATTTTTAATTTTTGAACTTTTTTTTGAGGGGGTATATATAAACCTTAATTCCGGAGCACACCAAGGCAGTGTTTTACAACCCTATACCTGTATCTGATATATACGGCGGATATTCCAGAGGCTGAGTACATCCAATATGGAAACCCAGACATATCAAACGAAAAGTTACTAGAACCATCTCAATTTTCTCCAAGAATGTAGAAGATATGACGTGCTACTAATTTCTTCTTGTCACAGTCATTGAACATAATGGATCTTATCAGAAAGAATGCAAATGTTTCTTCCTCAATTTCCATTTATATGGAATTTTGCATGGATTTTCAGGTGAATATCATTCAACGTTCTGCGTGGTATTGGCTAGGAAAGTAGTTGTTTTTCCCTGTGATCTACCATTTTGTGGTTCAATTTATATTGAATCCTTGTGTGAAAATAGACTGTGTACTTCGATTTTTCGATTTTTCTATTTCATTCCACTTTTCACATGGCTTTTTACTTTCCACGATTCGCTAGTCAGGCTTGCCACTCCTACTGAGAAGGAATTATTCATTTAGAATCCTATCGAGGTGGAAGATGTATGGAGTGTTTCTTTCTGTCACTAGGCGTCACTATCTTTTCCGGCGTACCTATAGATGTTATAACCTCGATGATGATTTGTTTACGTTGTGTCTCGCTTCAGCCAGAGCTCTTCGGATCTTTGGCTGGTGACTACTCCGTACTGATGAGGGCCAAAAAGCCTGAAATCGGCATGCGGATTGTTAGGCGAACACGACATAAATTGAACATAATCGAGCTTATCAGAAAGAAACATTTGCAATCAATTTCCATTTATATGGAATTTTGCATGGATTTTCAGGTGAATATCATTCAACGTTCTGCGTGGAATTAGCTAGGAAAGTAGTTGTTTTTCTCCTGTGATCTACCATTTTGTGGTTCAATTTATATTGAATCCTTGTGTGAAAATAGACTGTGTACTTCGATTTTTCTATTTCACAGTCAATTCCTAGAAGCTGTTTTGAATATACGTTTAAGTCGGTAATGAACAAAAAAAACGGAATATTTTCATATAAAACAAATTGTTTAATTATAATCATCTCGGCTTTCAATCGAACACAAATCGTGATGATAATGATAATGCATTATTATCTGTTTACTTGTAGAACAAAGAGCGTTGTATTTATAGGCTACCGTGACTTCGTTGATGTAGGTATTCGTCTAGGCCATCAGATATGTTTGGTATCTCTGGTTGTTACACAATAGGACGCCGTGTAGCAGGCACAAATCGACGCGAGTATGCATCGTGTAAGGCATCGCCTTGCGTATCTATTTATTTGTGCAGCCACTAAGGTAGTTTACTTTTCAACGAGGCCGTTCCAATAAATCGCTTGGCGCGAGGGGTCTTTCTTTCACTAATTTACTTTTATTTAGACAACTTGTGGACTAGAAACTATTTCTGAATGGCCTCAGCAAAACAGGCTATGTGGAAAATGGTTAATCGAAATCCGGATGAGGTTATGAAGTCCCAGAGAGCTGATTGTGGGACAAAGTAATTTTTTTAAAACATACACACTTCAAGAAACCATACTATGAAGACTGGTTGGAGAATTGGATATATCTAGGAATAAGACTGAATTGTATAGCAAAGTTACCGATTTTTCTGAAAGCTGGACAGATGCTGCAGAATACTTGGAGATTTCAAATAGAACTGTATATTTTTGCTTTTTTAGATTCTAGGAACGACCACATAGTATTGAAACAAAAAATTGGTAGATTTTATTTTTCAGAAGCATTTTTATTTTTGCATCTGAAGTATGTTGGACCCATTTCTGCCAATCTGATGGACATGAATGATCAGTAAAAAATATTATGTGGCAGTTTTTTTCGCTTAATACCTATGACGGTTTGATATTTCCAAAACTACTTATTGTATCTAGTATTGAAGTTTATTCAAATGACATCTTTTAGAGACACATTCCTTAGATTCTATTTTCACGTCAAATCCAAAAATAATGAGGAAATTGGGGTATATTGTTCATCAAGTATGCTGTGGATACAAAATTGAATGGAACTGAATTGAAAAACAGTAACTTTTACACAACAAAAGTTCATAATCCATTTCAACAAAATAAAAATTATCAAGTGCATTCCGCCAACTTCCTGACAGTTTCTGGCTCTATAATTGTGTTTCGCATCACATTTCTTTTTTTTATTACACTATTCAACCGTTACAAGATCCAATTACAGAATAGTAATATACAGTACGAACTATTCAACATGTTAGCTATATAAACTAATATAAAACATTGAACAAAAACAGAATAGTCCAGTTTTTTTATGTAGGCCACACTGCAACAAGAAATATCAATGGTTTCATTCATCTTATCATATGTATTGCACATCTTCTAAACAGGTGCATTTAATTTGAGATTGGTGTGACAAAGTGGAAGATAGAAAGAATTGTTTCTCCGAGATGTGAGTCTAGGAATATGAAATTTAAACATATCCGAAATGCAGCTGCAGCCCAAAGTGTTGTGAATAAGATTGAAAAGGTATATAACATGTGACCTATTTCGACGAGATTCAAGTGAATCGACTGAAAATCTAGAAATTAGTTGTTCATGTGGATAACCTACATCTGGGTAGTTGCCTTCAAGTATAAAACATAGATAATAAAAAAAAATCGTTGTATATTTGCTAAATTTGATATGTATTTCTGATAATATGGTGCCCAAACAATTGATGCATACTCTGAATTTGATCTAACAAATGTAAAATATTATTGCAGAAGAGTTTTCTCGTTCCTTCCAAAATCTTTTGACACTCTGATTATGAATCCTTATCTATATGTAGTTTTGGTGACTAGCCCGATATGTTTTGCAAAAGAGAGTTTTTTGTCGAATGTTACTTCTAGATATTGGAAAGTGTTGGGTCTTTTCAATACCACATTGTCCAGTTTATAATTGTGAAGAATTGGATTCAGCTTGGCGGTGAAAGACATAACCTGGCATTTAGAAACATTGAGGAATAAGCTATTCTCGATGCACCCGAAATTTTATATAATACAGTCTTATGTGGGGATAATTTTGTGGTATACCTTAAGATTATCAGTAAGTGAGCGACGGAGAGAGTAGCAAGATAGCGGGATTAATTGTAACAAACACTTCACGAATGCGATTTTGTGATGTTTAAAGTGGTTGAAGGGATGTGTTGGACACTCGTTCTTTCACATAACTCCACACAAAAAGTCTAAAATATTGAGATCAGGTGATCGGGCAAGCCAACGTAAAATACCATTCGTTGCAATTATTCTCTCATTAAACCGTTTCTTCAAATAGTTCATGACTTGAGAAACAGCAAGTGGTGAGTCCATTAACAATTCTACAATATAATTCAGTAGGAAATACCTTATCCCTGTCAACTGTCCTTAAAATGAAATTGGTTCAATTATTTTACATCCGATTACCCCAGTCCATACCCTTACATAAAATCTTTCCTGAAAATTACTTTCCTTCAATGAATGCTGATTTTGTTGCGCCCAATATCTACAGTTGAACATTCCATTGTTCGTTCGTTGACTCGTCGAAAAACAGTATCGAAAGAACATAGTTGGGATTAGCAGTATGGTTCTGGAGTAAACAATCACAATAACTAATCTTCGATTTCCATCATTTTCATACAAATACTTAAACGACTTGTACCTATGCTTTTTCAATATATTACTTGCTGACTCATTACTACTCTGTAATTCATGTCTAATTTCCCTAGTAGAAGCGGTAGGATTCACTTCTACAAATGCCAAAATATTGGTTTCCGTCACCTCATCAGAGATAAAAGTTTCATGGTTGTGAGTTTCTTGTCTGAGTTGTTTTTCCACAACGGGAAAACATTGGAAACATTAATGATGTCTGTTGGGATACCTTTTAACAAACGGAGTTGCTAGTGAAAATTTCATGTGGGCAGTTCTTTTTGATCAAAACCGTTGCATTAAATTGAAATGGAGATTTTTTCGACCAATTTTCACCACTGGTGTGGTTTAAGAACAAATTCCAAAATGATATAAATAGGTTAGTTGATAAGTTTAACAACGAATCGTAAAATATTTATTTTCTGAAAATAAAACACCTACATAAAAACAGAAAGATCACAAAAATACATGGCTAAACAAAAAATGCAAATTTTTTTGGCAGTTGAAAAGGAAACATATTTCGTAATAACCTCAATCCTAGAAAAATATTCGCTTAACAAAAATCAAAACTCTTTGGTAAATCGAATATAACTGAAATTAAATCAAATAGAACTTAAATGCACTTACATATGTATATACTTACTCACTTAAGAACTCTAGCGATATTCATATAAGTAATAAATTGAGCAATATATTGCGACCGCGATTAGCTTAGCTCTCATTTGATACTTCTGTAATTTTAGTTTATCACGTCACTCCCTTGCCCTCAAGTGGCGGCACCCATGGCTGCGTTCCTCGAATGTTTCTTGCATTCAAGAAACAATTTGTTTGTGGAACTACAAAAAAACCCACACAACGAACAATAAAAAAAAAAACATATAAAAACAAATAACAATAAAAAAACTCGGAATACAGTTGAATACGTGGAAAACTTGGAAAACAATTGGAAAAGAAATACAGAGCATAAAAAATGACAAGGGTGAATTATTAAACGAAAACAGAGAAATTGCAAACGAATTCAACAATAAATTCATCGAAACTGGTAAAAAACTTGCTGAACAAATCATAAAGAACCAGAATTTCAAATCAAATACAACCAGACTAACAAATTTCATAGCTATCCATCCTACCGACGCAATTGAAGTGATGGACCTTATAAATGACCTAAAAAATAAAAAATCAAATTCGAGCTGACACACTTGCAGAAGAAATTGCAGATAATATCGTTATTCCTCTTACTAATATCTCAAATCGATGTCTTGATAAGGGCCAACCTTTTTCAAAAACCCAGTTGTCATTCCAATACACAAAAATGGGGAGAAAAACATCGTTACCAACGACCCATTTCACTAATAACGAACCGATCAAAAGTATTCGAAAAATCATCGAAAAAAGACTCTTATCCTTTTTAAATAAATTTAAACTCAAACAATTTGTCTTTAGAGAACAAATCTCCACCGAAGATGAGATCCTATACGTCATAGAGAAAATACACCAAGCCCATGTTTATGTTCATTCATTGATCTAAAGAAGGGTTTTGATTCTGTCAGCCATAAGCTACTCTGAGAAACGCTTGAAAAAATAGGAATGAGAGGAAACTGCTATAAACTCATGGAGAGCTATTTGAATAAAAGGACCCGAAAAGTCAAAATTAGTATTGACTCTAGTAACTCAAAAGTCATAGAGTATGGAATACCCCAAGGCACAGTTCTGGGTCCACTGCTATTCAATTTATATGTAAACGAACTGTACTCAATTGACAGTAAAGGTGACATCATAGGATATGCTGATGACACAGTTATTTTGTCAGTCTCCAACATGGCATGAATTGAAAAACACTGCAGAAATAGATTTCAAATTTATCAAAGATTGGTTTGATAACAAACTATTAACAGTGAATTTTGAGAAAACCCACGTTATTCCTTTCAGTAGCAACAAATCAGGCGTCCCTCCTTTTCGCCAACTAGAAATAAATAAAGATGGAAAAATATTCAAATTAAACTCTATAACTGTAATAAAATACCTAGACACACATCTTAAAGGGGATTATCATATAAAATTTATAACTAAAAAACTCCAAACCATATTATATAAATTCAAATATATAAACAATTACTTACCCATCGAAGAAATGAAAGTAATCTACTTCTCGCTCATCAAAAGTCATATCCGCTACGGTATACAAATACAAAGACGGTTTCTGAAATTAATCCTACAGAAAAACTCCAGATACAGTTCCAATAGCCTCTATAAAGAACAAATCATGGATTTCTGGCAATTATTTTACCTTTGTGTGAATATGAGATACCACCAAAAACAAAAATCTGATATCCGTAATCATGAATAGAACACCCGAAACCGTATCAAACAAATCCTCCCGCATTTTTTTTTTTATGTTCTGGTTCCCACGAAAAGAGATATCCTGTAATGTTCAGAGAACATCGTGGGAACCAAGGGAAAGAAGGTAGGAGTTGGTGTTCTTCTTAAATTTCTGGAGGTTGTATGCCTCGGGGAACACCTCCCTAGGCAATGAGTTCCAAAGCCTCGCTGTTCGTTGGATGAACGAGTCTTTGGAAAGTGATGTTCTGCAGGTCTCCAAAGTGACCACGAAGGGGTGTGATGACTGAACTTGACGGGTTAATCTCGAAGAGACTGCCAAAGCAGGAACGATTGTTGATATTTCAGAAGAGCATCGCCCATGAAAATATCTATAAAATAGAGACAAATCGCCAACTTTTCTACGGTGTTCCAGACAAGTGAGCGAGTTTGTAAGCGAGGCATCACCGACGAGACGAATTGCCCTTTTTTGGACAGAATCCAATAGCCTCAGGATATGTTTAGGTGCCGCGCTCCAAATATGGGAACAGTATTCCAGGACAGGTCGGATCTGTGCCTTATAGATCATAAGCAGCTGAGTGGGGTGAAATAGCTCTTGGCACGAAACAAACACCAAGTTTTGGGATGCACTTTTGGCAATGGACCTCACGTGATTTTCCCAGGAAAGGTTATTGCTGATAGTAATACCAAGCATCGATATGGATGACTTCAGTGGTATGGTTACTCCTGACAAAGTTATGTTAGGCACAGTGAGATCGGCTTTTCTAGAGAAAAGACATGCTTGTGTTTTGTTTGCATTGAATTCTACCAAGTTATTAGATCCCCACTCGAGAATTGTTGCTAAGTCCATATTTATATTATTAAAATTTCTTCCTCGTTCATTTCTGGTTTCACGGGCTGATATAGGGGCCCTGGAAGAGAAAGCGGTATGGAGGGTACTATCATCGGCAAAGCTGTGTACTGGACATGAAGTTGCTTTCAACAGGTCGTTGATGTGAAGTAGAAATAGTGTTGGTGCGAGAATAGATCCTTGCGGAACACCAGCATTTATGAGAAGAGTGTCAGATGAAACTCCATCGACCACTACATGGAGAGACCTGTTTGAGAGAAAACTAGCAAGCAGAGAACACAGCTGAGGGGACAAGCCATAAGACGGAAGCTTGGCGAGGAGTCCCTGGTGCCAAACTCGATCGAACGCCTTGGAGATATCTGATGCCACAGCTAAAGTTTCTCCATACTTTTCAATAGATAGCTGCCATATATGTGAGACGTAAGCGAGCAGGTCACCAGTTGATCTCTGATGGCGGAAGCCATATTGCCTATCGTTGACAATTCCTGAGTGTTACAAAATCCTAAACCCCAAGAACCTACTATTATATTGCAATTAAAATTCATAATACGCTGCCTGAAGAAATGAAAAAATGTAAAAATAAACAAAATTTCAAAAGAAAGATAAAAAGTATATAAACGAAAATGAAAGAACATTGTTCTCCCAACTCCTTGAACCCCAATGGAATATAACCATTATTTTATTATTACTATTGTATCGTACTTTGATGTATTTATTTTGAATTGTGTATTCTTTATGGTAATTTGAATAACTTTATACATAATATTTTTCTAGTTTTACATTTATTTTTAAATTTTTCAATTTTTTAAAAGGTTCTAGATATCTATCAATTTTTATGGGGAACAAGTGCTCTTGCACTTATCCTTAAATCACTTTGTTCACTCCATGTAGTCATTTATCTGTATTTGTATTTTTTCTTCTCTGAACAAAGTTTTTGTTAGAGAACAAAACAAAATGGCTGCTTAAAGATAGCGGAAAAGATTTGTAATTAGGGTCCGATTTGATTTAAAATTGGAATGTGGGGATTTTCGGGGTCGGAGATTATGGTTTTCCTGTCAAAATTCATAAATTCGAGATGGCGGCTCCAAGATGGCGAACGGGTTATGTGATTATGGTCCGATTTGATTCAAAATTGGTATGAAGGGGTTTTCAGGGTCGGAAAATATGAAATTTTTGTCGAAATCAATAAATTCAAATTGGCGGCCCCAAGATGGAGGACGAGTTTTGTGATTATGAACCGATTTCATTCAAATTTGGTATGTGGGGGTTTATGGGGTCGAAAATTGTGAAATTTTTGTGGAAATTTATAATTTCAAGATGGCGACCCCAAGATGGATGACGAGTTTTGTGATTATGGTCCGATTCGATTCAAAATTGGTAGGCGGGGGTTTTTGGGGTCGGAAATTATGAATTTCTTGTCAGAATTTATGAATTCAAGATGGCGAACCATCGATGGAGGACGAGTTTTCTGATTATGGTCATATTTCATTCAAAATTGATATGTGGAGGTTTTGAGGTTTGGAGATTATTAATTTTTTGTGAAAATCTAATAATTAAAATTTTTTTTATGGTCAGATTCTATTCAATATTGGTGTGTGGGAGTTTTTGAGGTAGGAGATCATTATTTCTTTCAGCTCAAAACTTATAAGGAAGATACCTCGTAATAAAGATGCTCTATTAGGAATGAACAGGTTAAGGCAAACTGACTAAAAATCAAAAAATAAAATAACTGATAAAAAAACTTTTTAAAGACAAGTTTTCATTTAAGCCGTGTACTAAAACGTATAAAATATATCTACTCTCATGAATACTTTGTAAAAATCAAATACTTCGACAAGTTCTTACTTACCAACCAATCACTGCCCAACCAAATTAATTGTAACCTACTTTTATGAACACTTCGCGCGACAAGCTTTTTGAAACCAAATAATTCAACAAAAAATAATCAAATCATTGTCAGCGATTATTTTATACGTTTTAGTACACGGCTCAAGTAAAAGCTTGTCTATAAAAAGTTTTTTATTAGTTAATGAAATAATTGCGGGTTATCGATATGTTGTTACAGACTTCTGTCTCTTATTGCAGTTTATAATCATAAGACACGCCAGTGTTTTATTGACCTCATAAGACGTTTGTAAACAGAAGCATATGACTTTATAACATGGACTTGAAATGGTTCTTAAAATTATGTCCGGACATCTTGTGTTTCCCTCAAATGCATGGATTTATTGAGTAAAAAACAAATTAACGTCGCCCGTTCCACTCAATCGGAACAAAAACCTGTGACACGTCCCTAATCCCAACGACCCAGTGCACCACGTCCCGTGCAAGCATCCGAGCAAGCCTTGATGTAAACCGGTGTGACACCGCGGTGTTCCAAGGTCCCCCGCGGCCCTAATATGTGGGAATTTGTCGCCGTAAATTTTCCGAATCGGGGGCGGCAGTCCGAGGGCTCAGCAACGCGACATCCACATATCAGAAAGGGATTCCGGCGAAGACGCTGCCTCAGAATTAAGGTGTTCTTCCGGAGATTAGGCTCCGGCTGTATATTTTTTATTTTATTCCGGGCTATTTATCGCGAGCGGAGATCATGCTGCAGGAAATGGGATTTTGTTGGGTGTTTCTGCAGCGAACGGATAAATCATTTCGGAGGATGGGGGGTTAGGGTGTCGACGAGTAGAGCTTCAGCTGAGAAAAGAAACGAGTTCTAAGAGATATTCTTATTTTACCCTAATTAACACCATTCCGAGTAGTAGATAGGTAGATAGGTACATAATTCTATTGAAAAATGTAAATATGTTATGGTTGGCGGAGACTTTAATATAGACCAATTTACAAATAATATACAGGGTGATTCAAAAGTACTTTGACAAACTTCAGAAGGTGATTCCTCACAATATTCTAATATGAATTGTCCAAATAAATATATGTCCGAAAACGATTCGTTTCCAAAATACTGGGTGTTGAAGTTTTATTTTTATTTTCGTTTCTTTTGAATAACTTTCGAAATACTGACCTTAATTAAACGAAAATTGGTATTGAGAGGTTTTGTGAGGTGTCGAATTCGAACCTGATGTTATTATTGCTCTTACTCGTAGGGGACGCCACCTACACGTCTTTTTTTTTAAGATTCATAACTTTTTTGAGCGTACTTCCAGCACATTTACGTAGAAAAGCAACCCTTGTTACAAGTAGCTATAAGCAACCGTTTTCAAGAAATTTCAAATCGATTATTTTTCACAAGAATGCTTAGGAAATGAATTTGACATTTGAGTAATTAGTTTTGGTAATCACACATTATGTTACGGTTAAACGTTTTGTTGGAGTTTCTGTGAGTTTTGAAACACTAATTTTGAAAAAATTGATTATTTAAACAATAATGCTCATTTAGCCGATATACATTTCGTTTATGGCCTTGCGGATGACAATGCGCGCGAAGCAAGACGTATTTATTACCAGGAGCGATTTCCTAATCGAGTACTGCCTTCAGCTCCAACATTGACCAGTCTCCACCGTCGTTTGGCAGAAACAGGTAGCTTCAAGAGGACAGCTGATATTATTGAAAGACCACGAGCAGTCCAAACCCCAGAATTGGAAGAAGCTGTTTTGAACGCTCACGAGGAGAATCCAGAAACATGTACAAGAATAATTGCTGAAGCTCTCAATTCTACTCAGTCCACAGTTTGGAGAATTATCCAGGATCAACAATTTCATCCATACCACATTCAAAGGGTACAAGCTCTTTTGCCACGAGACTTTCCTCAACGCATTACTCTGTGTCAGTGGTTTTTGAGAAAATTGGCTGGAAATCCTGAATTTTTAAGATATGTACTCTTCACGGACGAGGCAAACTTCTCCCGAAATGATGTCACAAACTTTCATAACAACCATGTTTGGGCTCTGGAAAATCCGCACGCAGTTAGTGAAAGTATCAGTATCAATTTTCTGTAAATGTATGGGCGTCAATAATTGATCATTACTTGATTTCTTCCGTTCCGACTGAATGGCACAACTTACAGAGACTTTTTAGAATACGAATTGCCGGGACTACTTCAGAATGTACCATTAGAAATTCGTATCTGCATGTGGTTTATGCATCATGGGACTCCGGCCCATTTTGGCGTCGTAGCCAGGAAATTCCTTAACACTGTCTATCCAACAGAACTTAACCAGGCGTGGGCACCAAGGTCCCCAGATCTAAACCCGCTAGATTTTTATTTTCGGGGAGATTTGAAGTCACTAGTTTATAAAACTCCAGTAGCGAACTAGAAAGATCTAAGAAACCGAATAGTAGACGCCTGTGAAACAATAAGAAACACACCAATAATTTGTGAGCGGGTACGAGATTCAATGACTAGAAGACTGACTGCCTGTATTTTCGCTGAAGGTGGACACTTTGGACAATTCATTTTAATACAATTTAGTTTCCTTTATTTTATTCAACATATTCAAATTTTCTTGAAATAAAATATTGATATTTCTTGCAAATTTTATTAAAACCAATACAAATTTTGCACCCTTGATACAAAAATAACCATTTCAAACTAGTAAAAATAAATAGAATGGGTGGCGTCCTCTACAAAACTACTTACGTAAACGTCAAATTCATTTCCTAATCATTCTTGTGAAAAATGCAAAATAATGGTAATAACTTCAACACGAATCGATTATCAAATAATCGACATGAAATTTTCAAGTCCAAATATCTAGAAAACAGTTGCTCATAGCGACTTGTAACAGGGCTAGCTTTTTTACGTAGATATGATGGAGGAATTGATTTTTACTGAAAAATGTGCTAGAAGTACGCTCAAAAATGTTATGGATCTTCAAAAAAAATACGTGTAGGTGGCTCCCCCTACGAGTAAGAGCAATAATGATATCAGGTTCGAATCAGACACCTCAAATAACCTCTCAATACCAATTTTCGTTTAATTAAGGTCAGTATTTCGAAAGTTATTTGAATAAAAACGAAATACAAATTTAACGTCAACACCCTGTATCTTGGAAACGAAGCGTTTCCGGGCGTATATTTATTAGGGCAATTCTATTAGATTATTGTGAGGAATCACCTCGTGAAGTTTGTCGAAGTACTTTTGAGTCACCCTGTATACTCCAAAAAATTATTTGATATATTTGACTCCTTCGGCATGTCCTCTTCAATAACCGAATACACTGGAATTTTCACTACAGCTACCTTTACTAGTTATTCCTCTATTGATTATGTGATAAGCAATGCACCACATACATTTATAACATCCAACTTCGATCCCGGTTTATCAGAACACCACTGTCAAACAATACAGCTGGCATTATCTAGCTCCGACACAGCTTCAAGCATCCCCAAAACATATACGCTCAGAAACATGAATGGAAATACAATCAATTATTTCACATGTCAACTTGGAAAAGTAACCTTCGATACCAATACTGAACTGGACGTGTAATTTTCGATAATTTTATGGAAGACTTTCTTTGGTTGATTTGTTGAAAATATAAACAGGATGTTCATAAAATCAGATGTGGAATCATCTGCGACTGAAAGATAAACCTTAGTCACTATCTTCCATCGTCAGAATATCTATCAGATGTAGTTCAATGTCCAGCGTGGCTTCAGCCGGGGAAGTAATTGTTTTCTGTTAGACATTCACAAAAAATATCTTAACATTTTAATCGTGGATTTTTCAATTCACAGAAAAATATTTCTATCAATATTCAATTGAGAATGTTTCCTTTTTCAACTTTCTTTGGTGTTTTGATCAGAGCTTTGGAAAGAAACCTAGAAAAATTATCCCTAGGAAGCCAAACAAAATTAATTTCTCTACTGGGTTGAGATATCAACGAGAACATTCACGCGATTTGGACTGGTTACGTAAAAGAGTTTCTGATGAGGACATCAACGAAAATTATACAAGATTGAAAAAAGAAGTCAATAAACAAATTATAAGAGAAAAAAAACCTGAAAAATATGGATACTGGAGCGCCTTAAGGATCTGTCATGGGGCCCATACATACGTCGATGATACTACTGTAACTCGATCTGGTAGAAGTATGCATTTAGTATTAGATACCCTTGAAGACCAACAGGAAATGAAAGAAAAATATTTTATGGCAAATAAACTCTAAATTAATTCTTCTAAAACACAAAGTACCTATCATATTCAGTCTAAAAACCCAGGTAGAAATTGGGACACCCACTACATACACCAAATTTTTTGGCGTTTATCTAGATAATAAGCTATCGTGGACACCATACACCATATGGAAGAAAATATCTAACTTTCTAAATTTACTCAGAAATCTGTCAAGTGAGGTCAGTCAGAATATTTTGTATTTCATTGGGCAAATTAGTGGCAAATTTGATAATACAGGCATTGTCAATTATGAAGGAAAAAAACTCCATCATACACATAACACCTGAAACAAATGATTGTATAATGTACATCTTTCCAGAAGCCAGAAATAAATTGATTTGAGTGTTCATATTTCACCAAGCACCTACAATAATTCACCTGCAAACATAAAAAAATGAAAACAAAACACTCCTACAGAAAACAAGCGGAAGAATGGATCGTGAAACAAAATAGAAGTTTTTTCCAAGATATTATACATGGTTATTCATTGGGAAATAGCCTTTATTTTATGCGTTTATCGTTCTTTATAACCAAGATTTATGAATTTCCCCATTTTTTTAATTAATAATAATTTATGAACCACCCTATACATGTTGTAATATTTGGTTCGTATGTTCTTTGCCCACAGTGGTGTCGATTAACATTATAAAAAAAAGTCAGATTCCAGGTCCGGCCTTAAAAAAATTAATGAGTATGTTTCGAGTCGAAACAACACCCTGTATATCAATATCTTAAAACTTTATTTACAAATTTGGAAAGAACAAAAAAAAAATATGTAAGACTGAATGTACTTGCCGTTTCCGCATACAACTTTTTTACTTATTAACTTGAGTCAAATCTAGATGTTCCGATAATGACCTGGCACAAAATTATTTGTTCCCCCAAATGGTACTTTTCCAGCTTTAATCCATATGAATCGTCAACTATTTCTCATTCTCCAAATTTCTGGATCCCAACCTTATTGAAAAACGAGAGGACACCGTATTTGGGACACTGTAGGCGTGAAAAAATTATCATAACATGTGTTCATTGCGCTACATTTAAAACAAATTATAAAAAAGAGAAAAAATGCCCATTCCGAAAAAAATATAACTTTATTTTAAACAAAAATGACGTTGCAACAAATTGTATTGAGTTAAACAAAAATAATTAGACACAAAAAAATTTTGATTATTATCGTTTCGGACGTCCATCGTCTTAATGTATTTAGAAGGTTCAAATGGAATCACGGTGACAAACATCTCCAGGATTTCTTCTCAAGAATTAACAGAATCAGGGATTCGATCAAATTCACGATGGAAATGGAAACCAACAGTGCCTTACCCTTCCTCGATGTGAACGTTGAGAGAATAGGCAATGGAATTCGCACCTCCGTCTACAGAAAGAAGACACTTACGGGGCAGTACCTCAGTTACAGCTCCAACCATCCGAGTTCGACGAAGAGAGGGATCGTGAGAACATTGGTAGAGAGAGCAACGCACATATGCAACGACATGGAGTCACTAGATGCCGAATTAAGCCACATCAGAGAGGACCTCCACCGGAATGGATATCCCAAGAAACTCCTAGAAGAAGTATTGAAACAACTCCGGAGAACGGAGACATCTGAAGAGCAACAACAAAGCACAGTGATCTGCCTTCCGTACATCAGAGGTGTCTCCGAGAAAATCAGAAGGATCAGAAACAAGTTCAACATCAAGAGCTGCTTCCAATCCGGCAGTACTTCACGGAGTTTCCTGACCAAGACCAAACCTGACAACAAAAATGAAATCAGTAAGAATTGCATTTATGAAGTTCCATGTGAATGCGGAGATTCCTACATTGGAGAGACAAAGAGACCGTTATCGGTAAGACTGGATGAGCACAAGAAATGGACTCAACGAGGGGAAACATCAAAATCTGGAATCGCTGACCACGCCTGGACTGAGCACCATCGAGTTCTATGGGACGACGCAAGTGTTCTACATAGAGAGGAGCATTGGTTCAAACGGAAGTTCAAAGAGGCCGCCTACATCGAAGCCAATAACGCCTTTAGTCAACCAAGCATTGAGATCAAGAACGTATGGAAACCACTGATTGCTCTTTCTGGTGGGCTGCAGAGGCGCGAAACTTCACGCACCACCACACCGCGCGAAATTACACGCACCACTGCACCTGGCAGCATTACACGCATCATTGCACCGACAGTCATATAAATTGGCAAGTAGCACCTAAACTTGTCAGTGTTCACCTGAAGACGATTGCAGATACAAGCATTCGAAACGTCCTGAAATCCTTTTAGATACATTAAGACGTCCGAAACAATAGTAATCAATTTTGAATGGAATCGGGCCATAATAACAAAACACCGCCATCTTCGAACCGCTATCTTGGATTCATAAATTTTGACATCATTATAAAACATCATTATGTCTCTTGACATGTTTTTTGGGTAACCTTCCACAGTCTGAAAATGAAAATATAATCAGAAAAATCTATACAAAAAGCAAAAAAGACTCTGCGAGAAAAAATCCAAATTATAAAACAATTAAAGGAGATTTAGAAGATTTCGAGAACGGGGGCAGATATAGTCCCCGAAACGTCAAGCAAAAACTATATAGAGAAGTATCTTTTGAATTTTTTAAAATTTTTTTTTTGATAGGCGAATTCAGAAAACGGCAAGTTATTGACAAATTGAATCATTTTTCTATAGGAAATATAATTTGATGAACGCAATAACTTATCGGGGCGAACTAATCAGTTTGCCCTTTCCACACTTGTATAGATTTTCCTGATTATATTTTCATTTTCAGACTGTGGAAGGTTACCCGAAAAACATGTCAAGAAACGTTGTTCCTCCACAAAAAACCACATTCATTCAATATCATTATGTCCCATCCCAAAAACCACCACACACCAATTTTGAATGGAATCTGGCTATAATCACAAAACTCGTCGCCATCCCGACAGGATTTTGACAAAAAAATCATGATATCCGACCCCAAAAACCCCTACATACTAATTTTTATTGGAATCGGGCTAGAACCACAAACTCGTCGCCATATTAGAGCCGCCATTTTGAATTTATGAATTTTGACAGAAAATTCGTGATCTCTCTCCCCGAAAACCCCCACATATTAATTTTGAATAGAATCGAACCATAATCACAAAACTCGTCCGCCATATTGGACACGCCATTTTGTTTTTCTCTAGCAACAGATTTTATAAGGCATTGTCACCGGAATTATGAACACCTGTCAAATTTGACGTTAATCGAACAACTAGAAGTGGGTCAAAATTAACTTGCTAGATTTGAACTAAAAATACACATACATACATACAAATGTTGAATGAAAGCTTGTAAAAAATATTGATGAAAAAATATTTAAAAGAAGATTTTAGTGTAAACAGTATTAATTTTATCGACTCCTACCTATCCAACAGAGCTTGATATTTAACAATCAGTGAAAAATTATCGAACCTAAAAATTATGGATACTGGAGAGCCTCAAGGATCTGTCCTGCGGCCCATACAAACGTCGATGATACTACTGTAACTCGATCCGGAAAAAGTATTCATTATCATAGTTTACTATTTTTAATTGCAGAAGCTGTTTCTATGGGGAACAAATCAAAAACTCGATTCGCTAACACGAACATATATGCGATGAAACGGAACGAAAAATAATGTTTACTACTCGTAAACATTCTCCGTCGGCGAACGGTAGATCGAACGAAGATCAAAAGAGCCGATAGTCAACGTGGGTTTGAGTGACAGCTGTTTGAGTGACGGCAAGCCAATGATAATGCTTGTAGGTGTGTCTATACGTTGAGACTAATAAATCACCAGTTTCAGGAGGTCTGAGTAAATGAAAGCCAGTAGCGTCTCTGGTCTGGGATCGAAATATTGAATTTAGTAGGTTAGGGAATTAAATGAAATACATAATTCGTTTGAACCGTGTATTTAAACATATAAACGATTTGTACAAAAGCTGAGTATCGACTAACTATGTGTTTCTCATTCCTGAAAGCATCTCTTGTTTATAAGGGCCAGAAGTGTTTATTACAGTTCATAAATCAGGCCCTCTTGAGAATGCCGCACAGAGTATTTTTCGATGAATCATAACTAATTGATTTGTGTTTTTGTCTCGTTCATCTAGCGGTAAACTCTCCCACTCTTGTGAGTAAGAATAGGTAGTGGCTTTGTGAGGGCATCAGCCAATTGTTTAGTATTACTTCATTTTGTAATATTTGTATACGTTAAAATGATATTTTATATCAATATGTTTGGTTCTTTTATGGTTTGTGGGAATTTTTGCTATACAAAGGCAGCCATTATTGTCTCTGAATATTCCCTATATTCTGCTTCCTTTGAGGACGCAGCTACTGAGGTTTGCCTTTTTGAATTCCAAAAAATCGTACAGTTTTCAAAGGCTTTGGATAGCTATCCTGATGTACTTTTTCTATCACTTCATTATTACCTCAGTCAGAATACACAATCTTCAATAATATTTAGATAATTATTGTTGCGTGTATAAGGTAATTCAAGGCCTGTAGAACCTTTAATATATCTTCTCAAAACTCTTTTCAGGCATGTCCAAAGTTCTTTACTAGTTTTACTTTGGTACCTGCCGAAGTTCTTTACTAGTTCTACTTTGGTACCTGCTTAAAATGGTTATTGCTATACATAGATCTGGGCGTGTGCATAAAAGGAAAATTCAGAATTTCGTCGTTATCTAATTCGTGATAATTTAATTTGTTTTCAAGAGGCGTTTTTACAGGTTACATTCGGACATATTATATTTGTTCAGAACTGTGTTTAAACAGTAGCTTTGATACAGGGTTTACCATATTTTCTGACCTTTAAATGCATATGCCTGGAAACGGTTTAACATCCTGTAAATATTTCTTTCATTTTCAATCGATTCTTTAAATATGTTCTTTGAATCCTAACATTGCCTCTTAGTCTCCTCTACAAATTAAAATATCATCGACATAAAGGATAACGTAAATATTCTTGTTTATTTTACCTCTGTCTCGTATATACGAACATGGATCAGTTGAAGAACTTTTAAAGTTAAGCTCTTCAATTGTTTTGTCAAAATGCTCATACCAGCATCTTGATTGTTTTTAAATCACAAATTGATTTATGCAGTGTGCACTTTATTTTTCCTTGTCTGCATTTATTCTCTCGGGAATTTTCATGTAAATTTCCTCTCGCAAAAAGCCATTCAGAAATGTAGTCTTTACGTTCATGTGATGGACACATAAATCTATTGATTGGAGAAGGCTAAAATAAATTTTTAAGGTATGAATGTTTCCATGTTTTTATAGTTAACACTCACTTGGAATTGACAAAATTTTTGTCAGTGTGTTTATTTACTAACGACCAATTATTATTAAGAGGTGAGTGAATTGACTTCATCATTTTTGGATTGCTCCCACTGATCTCAATCGTCCTTTGTTTTAATTTTTTTTGTGGGTCTTTGGTATTGCATATACGAGAGTATGTGCACAAAGTAAACTACTAAAAATATATTGTTCAAATCTTGATCAGTATAGTGTGGCAAAGAATGATTTTTGTTTCTCTCACTTCTTGAATTGGAAGGATTTAATTCTTGTGATGTGTGTGTATTCGTTGGAATACTATTGTACTCAGAAATGAGTAATTATTTTTTTTTTATTTGAGTTCTTAGTTTTATGCTCCGAAGTTGCTTTGGTATCACTTTTCACAGATCTAGTGATTTTTTAACAAATTTTTCCGAGTTTGAGTCGGTTTCCTTAGTTTTATGCTCCGAAGTTGCTTCGGTATCACTTTTTACAGATCTAGTGATTTTCAACTAATTTTTCCGAGTTTGAGTCGGTTTTCCTAATTTTAGGCTCCGAAGTTGCTTCGGAATCACTTTCTACAGATCTAGTGATTTTTCAAATTCGCCCCGCTGACAATTACGTCACGAGCTACGAGAAAACTTTCCATTTCCACATACCACACTTCATCCATTGGGAGCATATCCCACTAAGATTTCTTCAAATGACTTTTCGTCAAATTTTGTTTTCTTAGTTTTAAGTTGGACATAAACCATGGACTTGATTTTTTTTTTTATTTTAATCTGGGCTTTTTATTGTGCCACAGTTTATATGGTGTTTATTGAGGTGCAGAGCATGGTTGATAGCAAATTAGTTAGGTATGTAGCTGTTAAGACAGCTTTGCCCCAAACAGATTTTTCCAACCTCGAGGTAAAAATAATCGCACTCCCTCTTTCTGTAATTGTGCGATCTATCTGCTCTGCGACACCATTTTGTTGAGATGTATGTGGTGCATTTTAATGGAAAGTAATGCCCTTCTGAATACAATATTCTTTGGAATCGTTCGACAAATATTCACCTCCCTTGTCACAGTCAAGATATACTATTTTATTATTAAAGTGTGATTCATTTTTTGCAACGAAATCTTTACACCTTTAGAATTTCTGATTTAAATTCTAATAAATATGTTTCTGTATGATGTATTGAATCGTTGATGAAGGTTACTGAATAGTTTTTGATATCAATTGTGGAGGTGATATTGGGCCACAAGCATCACTATGAATCATGAATAAAGGTCGTTCCACATGTGTTTTGATTTAGATTACGAGAATAGCAATCTAGTTTGTATCACACATATATACGTATATACACACATATATAAGTTTCACATAATACATTATTTTCTGGATTCATGTATATGGTTAAGACTTTCTAACCTTTCCAGTTTTTCATTTTAAAAATGATTGTTTATCGGGTAGTTAGCAGTTTTTACCATATTATTGATATTCCCATGGTCTTTAGGCATTTGAAAATATATGCCTATTAAACCATTTATGGGCTTACCTGTTGCAAGAATGACATTGTTCTTTTTAATTCTTACGCCATTTTCATCGAATATCGCCACCATGCCCTCTTCTTGCAAACGTGGAACTAAAAACAGGTTGTCTGATACATCTCTCGATCCCCTATTGTTACGGTAACGGTAGTGCCATTTTAGCCACAGTGATTTCTTTGGGAGTAGGTAGATCGTAGATTTTTGTAAACAAATCCTGATATGATCAGCTGCTCCAGAGTCTAGCAGGAATGATGCATCTTCATTTCACTTTCGTATTTGAACGATTATGGCTCATCATAAAAGAAAAACTTTGCCTGGATCCAGTGTTGGTTTGGTGCTGTGATTACTCCGTCATAAGATAGAGGCAAAGTAAGTAACATATGAGATATTTTATCAATTTCATCCAGTTTGGCTCCAGCCTTACCCTTCCTCGATGTGAACGTTGAGAGAATAGGCAATGGAATTCGCACCTCCGTCTACAGAAAGAAGACACTTACGGGGCAGTACCTCCGTTACAGCTCCAACCATCCGAGTTCGACGAAGAGAGGGATCGTGAGAACATTGGTAGAGAGAGCAACGCACATATGCAACGACATGGAGTCACTAGATGCCGAATTAAGCCACATCAGAGAGGACCTCCACCGGAATAGATATCCCAAGAAACTCCTAGAAGAAGTATGGAAACAACTCCGGAGAACGAAGACATCTGAAGAGCAACAACAAAGCACAGTGATCTGCCTTCCGTACATCAGAGGTGTCTCCGAGAAGATCAGAAGGATCGGGAACAAGTTCAACATCAAGAGCTGCTTCCAATCCGGCAGTAATTCACGGAGTTTCCTGACCAAGACCAAACCTGACAACAAAAATGAAATCAGTAAGAATTGCATTTATGAAGTTTCATGTGAATGCGGAGATTCCTACATTGGAGAGACAAAGATACCATTATCGGTAAGATTGGATGAGCACAAGAAATGGACTCAACGTGGAGAAACATCAAAATCGGAAATCGCTGACCACGCCTGGACTGAGCACCATCGAGTTCTATGGGACGATGCAAGTGTTCTATATAGAGAGGAGCATTGGTTCAAACGGAAGTTCAAAGAGGCCGCCTACATCGAAGCCAATAACGCCTTTAGTCAACCAAGCGTTGAGATCAAGAACGTATGGAAACCTCTGATTGCTCTTTCTGGCGGGCTGCAGAGGCGCGAAACTTCACGCACCACCACACCGCGCGAAATTACACGCACCGCTGCACATGGCGGAATTGCACGCATCATTGCGCCGACAGTCATATAAATTGGTAAGTAGCACCTAAACTTGTCAGTATTCACCTGAAGACGATGGACGTCCGAAACGATAGTAATCAAGTTACCACATCGTCTACAACCTTCAAACAAACAAAAAAAAATTGTTTAATTTACTAAATTAAACAATTCGTACAGACGCTTGATTTTATTATTATTATTATCAAGAATGCATCAGAAGAGTCAAGAAATGATCATGTTCTAGCTAAAAAAATAATTGGACGCGAATAAAGAAATTTTTTTTTTTGAATTTCTGTTATGTTTAACCTTTGAAATGTAGATTTGTTGCAACGTTATTTTTGTTCAAAATAAAGTTAGGCTTTTTTCGGAATGGGCATTTTTCCTCTTTTTAATATTTTTTCTTTAATGTAGCGCAATGAATAAATGTTATGATAATTTTTTTTGCGCATACAGGGTGTTTGAAAGCTATTCATTGATAATAATAATTTGTCCCGAATACGGACATGTCCTCTCGTTTTTCAATAAGGTTGGGATCCAGAAATCAGGAGAATAAGAAATAATTGATGATTTCATGGATTAAAACCGGGAAAGTGCCATTTGGGGAAAAACAATTATTTTGTGCCACCTCATTATCGAAACATCTAGATTTGACTCAAGTTGATAAGTAAAAAAGTTGTATGCGGAAACACCAAATACATTCAGTCCTACCTATTTTTTTCTGCTCTTTCCAAATTTGTAAATACAATTTTAAAATATTGATATACAGGGTGTTGTTTCGACCCGAAACCTACTTATTAGTTGTTTTAAGACTGGACCTGGAATAAGACTTTATTTTATAATGTTGATCGACACCACTGTGGATAAAGAACATACGAACCAAATATACTCAAAATGTATAGGGTGGTTCATAAGTTATGATTAATTGAAAAAATGGGGAAATCAATATATCACCCTGTATCTTGGTTATAATGAACGATAAACCCATAAAATATGGGTTATTTAGAAGCACATCAGTGTCCTCCATCTACCCTTACTGTATGCGCATTTCCCAATGAATAACCCTGTATGATCGCCAAATTCCACGTTAATCGGACAAAGTGGGTCAAATTTAACTTCGATTACAAACCCAGAGACAGACATCGGGACAGGTGAAACTAAATGAATTCACAAAATGATAATCATGACAAAAATGAGTGGATTTTGTTTTTTTTTGTGAGCGTTAACAACTAGTTTGTTCAACTGCTCGCTAGAAGTCCACCCAACGTTTCCTGTTTCAGTTTTCCTCAGCACTCGTTTCCACGTGAGGGTGATTAAATTCTCAATACATTTGGAAAAAAATCACCGCCGGTAATTCTTTCTTACCGGCTCCCATTTTACGTGCGGGTATCAACAAGAAGGCGCTGACTGAGAGGCGTAGACTACTTCAACAACATACTTAGATATTCATAATTGATATTTTATTATTTATGATGGCGTCCGATGGCGGTCGAGATACCGATGATATATGTGCCGGACTAATTTATATCAAAACTGGCTTGCCACTTTGTGCTTCCAACACGCAGTAGATGTATTCACAATTCGGGAAGGGGTTCAGCGGAATAATTGAGTGCGGGGGGAAATCGGGGCAGGACGATCATTGCAGTTTTTGTGATTCGTGAAACATGCAAAGCGTCAACGTTTCGGGAAAATGTTCGCCTTCTTCAGAGCTACAATGAAAAGTGTGCATAATTACGAAATTATCAAATTACAGACATATATAGAGAGAAAATATACTTTATTGTCGAAGTAATAAATGTTCTTATTCACGAAGTTAACAAGTTTGAGATTAATTGTGGGTTATTAATATTAAAATCAATTACAGTAACTACATATTAATGAAGTAGTACGTCAGATGCGCTCAAGGACTTACACAAGAGTATAACACATTTTTGAATTAATATACACATAAGATATAAACATATAAAAACACACATACAGTGCTCGTCTAAAGTCCGTTCCCCCCCCAACTAATTTTTGAACCACCTGGTATATCGCAACGAAATTTGGAGGGCTCGAATAGGAGATAAAAACCTACTCTTTCATGAAAAAATCACAGCTTAAAGTTTTAAAATGGCGGCTGAGCGCCATCTTCAATAACTTTTTTAAATAGAACACCCCGTATAATATTCCATTTTTGAAATCTGCTTATAATTCTCAACAGTTTTTTCAAAAACACTTGTCTCCTGAATTCAATTGTTTTCGAAATATTAATGTTTGAAAAGTGACATTTTGGTCATTTCAAACCCAACCAGAAACACTAATGTTGTTTTCAATCAAGTTTGCATTGAAAAAAATCGTTGTCACGGTAACATCTTGTTGACGGTCAAACTGTTTAATGATAGATTTCCCGAAAATCCTATTTCGAGGTCATATTTGCGTAAACTTTCAAATAAGCTCCAAGCAACTGGTACGCTGAAAGATCAGGAAGACCTCCTCTTTCAGAAGAAAAACAGGTAGAAGTTGTTGCTGAAATGGTAATCAACCCGACTCAGTCGACGTCTACAGTTGCTGAATTCTGTGGAGTGAGTTTAAAAAGTGTCCAAAGAGTCCTAAAAAAAGAAAAGTTTCATCCCTTTAGAATGAAAATCCTGCAAGCTCTCACGGAGGATTATCCAGACCGGAGGGTTGAATTTTGTGAATGGTTAACAAAAACAATTGAAGGAGAATGGGGCTTCCTTGAACGTGTATGTTTCGCAGACGAATGCGCGTTTTTTCTTGATGGAAAAGTCAACAAACAGAATGTACGATACTGGAACGATACTAATCCGCATATTTTTGGAGAGGAACATACCCAGTTTCTTGAAAAGGTGAATGTTTGGGCGGGGATTTTGAGCAATCGCGTTGTTGGACCGATTTTCATCAGAGGCAATCTTACAGGAATTCTTTACAGAAATCTTTTGGGAACTGAAATTGAACCTCGTATAAAACAAACTGTATTAAACAATCAGGAAGAGTTTGAAAATCGTGAAATCATATTTCAGCAGGATGGGGCACCTCCCCATTTCGAACGCATGGCTAGAGAGTTCCTCGATACAAACTTTCCTTGGGCGATTGATAGGTCGCAGGGGAAGTACAGAATGGCCACCAAGATCTTCGGATCTTACACCTCCAGATTTTTTTTTGGGGGTATCTGAAATCAAAAATCTACGCCACTGTATACGGGTGTTCTATATAAAAAAATATTGAAGATGACGCTCGGCCGCCATTTTAAAACTTTTAGCTGTGATTTTTCCATGAAAAAGTAGGTTTTCCATCTCCTATCGGAGCCCTTCAAATTTCGTTGCGATATAGCAGGTGGTTCAAAAATTAGTAGGGGGAGGACTGACTTTAGACGAGCACTGTATATAGATACGAAACTGCATTCTCTACCAATTCTCTGAATAGTGCTCTTCCAAATTATAGTAAGCTCCCTCAAGTAATACATCTCTAACAGATTTCCGAAATTTTTTAAACTTTATGTGTAAGGGTAGGTGATTATATATTTTTATGCCTTTATATATAATTGATTTCCTGGTCAAATTCGGAAAGGGTATAGGCAGAGTTAGATAAAGATTATTTGTTCTACGTGTTCTGTGATGTATCTGAGGATTTGCTGAATTATTACGGTTTTTTTAATCTAAGCGCACGATTTCTATTATAAATAAAGAAGATAGAGTGAGTATTATCTCAGAGACAAAGAGCGGTTTGCACGAATGTTTGGGAGATACCCTACAATATGTATGTTAACGTTATTAAGCCTTTGTTGGCAATTCCGTATTTGAGGTGGGACTCCACGAGGGCGTTATACACTGTTTTTGCTGTTTCAGAACCAATCTCGCTTGGGGCCATTTTTACGGCGTAACATCCTGAGGCCAGATTCATACTAAGAGACAAAATGTGTGTGAAATTTCAGCTCGTTGTCAATAATTAAGTCAAGAAATTTGGTGTTGTGTTCACGTCCTAGTGTATCATGGCCAATAGTTATACCTTCAATGTCACACTTGAAGAAAAGTAATTTGGTCTTGTTGATATTCAAGGCCAGCGAATTACAGTAGCACCACTCCTTAACCTTTTCTAAATTGTTCTGGATGGTTTTCTTCAATGCTGAAGAATCTTCTCCGTGACACAAGATAGTGGTGATATCAGCAAAGAGAGTGAACTTACCTTGAACATTAAGAAGCGCTAGATCATTTAGGTATAACAAAAA
The DNA here is from genome assembly GCA_018342105.1 of Gonioctena quinquepunctata. Lineage (NCBI taxonomy): Eukaryota > Metazoa > Arthropoda > Insecta > Coleoptera > Chrysomelidae > Gonioctena > Gonioctena quinquepunctata. Next base: position 111,569 of record JAFIRS010000697.1, read on the forward strand.
GATTACTAGAAAAAACGAATTAAACGGTTTTCTTCACATAAAGGATTCAATATAAAATTGAACCAGAAAATGGTAGATCTCAGGTGAAAAACAACTACTTTCCTGGCAAATACCACGCAGAACATTGAATGATATTCACCTGAAAATCCATGCATACTTCCATATAATATCAATGGACATTGAATGCAAATGTTTCTTTCTGATAAGCTCGATTATGTTTAATTTATGTCGTGTTCACCTAACAATCCGCATACCGGTTTCAGGCTTCTTGGCCCTCATCAGTACGGAGTAGTCAACCAGCCAAAGGTGCAAAGAACTCTGGCTGAAGTGAGACACAACGTAAACAAACCATCATCGATCTTGTAACACCTATAGGTACGCCGGAAAAGATAAACTTTAACTGGCGGTACCTAGTGACAGAAAGAAACACTCCGAAAATCTCCCACCTCGATAGGTTTCTAAATGAAAGATTCCTTCTCAGTAGGAGTGGCAAGCCCGTCTAGCATATAGTGAAAGAAAAGTGCCATGTGAAGTGGAATGAATAGAAAAAACGAATTAAACAGAGTTCTTTGCACCTTTGGCTGGTTGACTACTCCGTACTGATGAGGGCCAAGAAGCCTGAAACCGGTATGCGGATTGTTAGGTGAACACGACATAAATTAAACATAATCGAGCTTATCAGAAAGAAACATTTGCATTCAATGTCCATTGATATTATATGGAAGTATGCATGGATTTTCAGGTGAATATCATTCAATGTTCTGCGTGGTATTTGCCAGGAAAGTAGTTGTTTTTCACCTGAGATCTACCATTTTCTAGTTCAATTTTATATTGAATCCTTTATGTGAAGAAAACCGTTTAATTCGTTTTTTCTATTCATTCCACTTCACATGGCACTTTTCTTTCACTATATGCTAGACGGGTTTCTTTCTGTCACTAGGTACCGCCAGTTAAAGTTTATCTTTTCCGGCGTACCTATAGGTGTTACAAGATCGATGATGGTTTGTTTACGTTGTGTCTCACTTCAGCCAGAGTTCTTTGCACCTTTGGCTGGTTGACTACTCCGTACTGATGAGGGCCAAGAAGCCTGAAACCGGTATGCGGATTGTTAGGTGAACACGACATAAATTAAACATAATCGAGCTTATCAGAAAGAAACATTTGCATTCAATGTCCATTGATATTATATGGAAGTATGCATGGATTTTCAGGTGAATATCATTCAATGTTCTGCGTGGTATTTGCCAGGAAAGTAGTTGTTTTTCACCTGAGATCTACCATTTTCTGGTTCAATTTTATATTGAATCCTTTATGTGAAGAAAACCGTTTAATTCGTTTTTTCTATTCATTCCACTTCACATGGCACTTTTCTTTCACTATATGCTAGACGGGCTTGCCACTCCTACTGAGAAGGAATCTTTCATTTAGAAACCTATCGAGGTGGGAGATTTTCGGAGTGTTTCTTTCTGTCACTAGGTACCGCCAGTTAAAGTTTATCTTTTCCGGCGTACCTATAGGTGTTACAAGATCGATGATGGTTTGTTTACGTTGTGTCTCACTTCAGCCAGAGTTCTTTGCACCTTTGGCTGGTTGACTAATCCGTACTGATGAGGGCCAAGAAGCCTGAAACCGGTATGCGGATTGTTAGGTGAACACGACATAAATTAAACATAATCGAGCTTATCAGAAAGAAACATTTGCATTCAATGTCCATTGATATTATATGGAAGTATGCATGGATTTTCAGGTGAATATCATTCAATGTTCTGCGTGGTATTTGCCAGGAAAGTAGTTGTTTTTCACCTGAGATCTACCATTTTCTGGTTCAATTTTATATTGAATCCTTTATGTGAAGAAAACCGTTTAATTCGTTTTTTCTATTCATTCCACTTCACATGGCACTTTTCTTTCTTTCAAAAAGATTACTGGTCCCAAAACTGACCCCTGTAGAACGCCGTAGTTAATGTTTCCGCATAAGGAATATTTTTGTCCGATGAATTATTTTTGTGTCCGGTTCGTCAAATAAGACTGAATCCAGTCAAGCGCACGTTCTCTAAATCCATAAAATGCAAGTTTTTGCAGTATTCTGTGACTTACACAGTCAAAGGCTTTTGTTATGTCACAGAATGCTGCTGCAACTATTTCTCCATCGTTAATTTGACCATAAAGATGTTCCAAAAGTTTAAACATTAAATCATTTGTACACTTATTGCTTCGAAAATCGAACTGGTTGTGGTTTAGAAGGCTGTGATCATCTACGAAGGCCATGATGTGGTCGATAGCATTGATACAGGGTGATAATTAGAGGGTTGGTCGATTTTCCCCCCTTTATAGAGGGGAATTACCTTGGCTGATTTCAGACACGGAGAAAAATGCCCAGATTGCCATGAGTTGTTGATGACGGAAGCAGTGCATCTAATCCAGAATCAGGCAAATTTCAGGAAATATTTACCGATATACCATCCTCCCCAGCAGAATTTTTGTTTCTTATTTCTGATGCTCTGAACATATGAATGATTGAATTGCTAAAATTATATGAATAACATTTGTGTGATAAATTGTTGTGTCTACTCTACCCTATCAAATTGTGACTTTTCATAACAAATCATTAAATTTATCGAAAAGAGTACGGTACGGTTGAAATTGATTACATTATCAATGATAATATTGGACCAATACACCGCAGAATTCTCGTTTGAGATCATACCCAAACGACTGATTCATCTGGAATGAATACCAGTTATAATTTTTTGGTTTATTCGTCATTGAAGGCCGTAAGCAGATGAAGTTTCTCCTTTTTTTCCCTTTCTGAGTGATAAGGTCGGTTATGTTCTACCTAAACTGGGTTTTATGTGTGATCCAAATATTTTGATAAACACTGTCCAAATTGTTGCAATCGGTATTCAAGTTGACAACATTATTTTTTCTTGCAATGTGGGCTATTTCGAGAAATAATCTTTTGCTGAGAGAGATCTTTCAATTTTGCAGTAAATTTTCCTGGGTCTTGGTGTTGTATCGTTAGTTTTCAAAAAAAATCTCAGTCTCTCTGATAGACCTGTTATATTGGGAAATCCCGCCATTTTGGAGTGTTTCCATTTTTCATTGCTTTATTTCTTGCAGTTATACAGATATAGATAGTTTCCAGGGGTTCTGTCCGCGTTCTGTGTTCTTGGTCTTCAAATGGTCCGATTTCACGACGTTTCGGAAAATTCACATTCGCCATCTTCAGGTGATGTCTAGAAATACGATTGTTATTATATATATATATATATATTATATATATATATATATACATATTAATTTTCTATTATACAGTGTGTCCAAATAAGTCGGCACCACATGGACAACTTTTTTATTAATTGTTTTATGAAAAAAAGTTATTTCCGATAAAAAGTTCTGCATGGCCTAAACCCAAATTTTTACGAGGGTTGTCGAAAAATGTAAATTTAGCTCAGGAGTAAAGTACCTTTACTTTTCACAATATCGACATTCTTTATTGGAAAAAGTTGATCTCAATCGAAAACTACGGTCAGATATCCAATATTATTCGTCTACAATAAAAAAAACAGATTTTGTTATTTTCACTAACTCTTCTCTGTATTAGCATTGTCAAATTATGTGTAGTATCAATTTGTCTACACGTCAACATTTAATCTAGGATACACTGAAAAAACAAATGAATTTTTCATAGCGAACGTCAAAACGCTAGTTAGAGTTTATAAAATACAAGAAATGGCAGCTCTATTAACTTCGAAGGAGAAAATTAAAATAGTTTTTATTGTGGGAGATAATTATAAAACTCGTCGAGAACTGCAGTGATTTTCAACAACAAGCATTCGAATAGAAATATTCAACATTCAACAGTTACGAGAATTGTAAATAAATTTAAGACTTCTGGAAGTGTTGATAATAATTTTAATAAAAAACGCCGAAAGCGGGTTGCAGATGATATCACGGAATTACAAGTGATGCTATCTGTCGTAGAACATTCAAAAATGTCTTCACGAAAATAACAGTCTTTGATAGAAAATGTAGGTAAAGGAACATACGAATATAAAAAAAAATCATCCATATAAACCGCAGTTTGTTCATACATTGAACGAAACTGCATTAGATGGTTTGAATTTTGCTCTCTAATACAAGGAAAGTGGGAAGAGGAACCGTTTTCATTAAGACAATTTTTTCTGATGAGGCAACATTCTCTTTCAATGAAACTGCCAGTTCCCAAAATTGTTGCTGGTGTTGTGCCAGTAATCCCCATTCGAAATCAAGACTGATCAATATTGTAGTATGGTACAAGAATAAAATAATAAGACCATATTTTTTTCGACAGTCCAGGAATGGCGAACGCTATCCACATTTTTTATAAAATGAATTTAACGACATTATAGACGAACTGTCCTTATAAGACCGTCAACGTATATGGTTTCAACAGACGGTGCTACATGCCATAGTACAGTAGCTGTTAGGAACTACCTTGAAACTATTTTCAATGACAATTGATACATAGATATTCCGATATTTTTTGGCCGGCTAGATCTCCAGACTTAGCGCTTCTGGATTATTTCCTATGGGGCTACTTGGAACAAAGGGTTTATCAGCAGGGACTTTTTCAAGATATTGATCATTTGGAGAGAAACTCTTTCACATGCATGCCAGTAAATTACTCCAAGAATGATAAAGGATGTACCTATTACAGGAATTGAATTAACGAACCAATAAATGTTTTGAAAGACATGGTGGATAAATTGAGGATTTAGTGGATGTAGGCAAAATAGAAATTATATCATTTCCAATAATGTTAGTTTTTAGTTGACTTATCTTCTGTTTAACTTTTCATTTGTAAAATGAATTATTATGATTAGATAACTTAGCAATTAATCGAAAGGTTAACATAATTATCAATACAATAAATGTTTTATGATTTGCAGAATTAAATTATAATTTATTTATACCCAAAAATTATTGAAGATCGTTTTTTCATGGGAGAAGGATAATATTGTATATCTGACCGTAGTTTTCAATTGGGATCAACTTTTCTCAATAAAGATTGTCGATATTGTACAAAATAAAGGTACTTTACTTCTGAGCAAAATTTGAATTTTTCGACAAACCTCGTATACAAAAGAAAAATGTCAATATCTATTAGTTCATTTTGAGTTTTGGGCCATGCAAAACTTTTTATCAGAAAAAAATGTTTTTCATAAAACAAATAATAAAAAAGTTTTCCATATAGTGCCGACTTAATTGGACACACTGTATAAATCCTTAATTATATCACACTCAAAGGGCCAATACATATTATTTGTTTTTTTTGTCGTTGGTTTTTAAATTTTCTAGTTTAAGTTATATTATTCCTCCATTGAGGAAATACTGCATCCTCTCGAATAATCTCCCTCCTCTCCCCCATCTTGGGTTTTTGGCCCCATCTGACAAAGTGAAGGTGCGCCAATAAATCTTGAGTGCATTCCGTGATAATTGACTCTATTTATAAGTACACCTCGTTTACGTAGACCGCAATCAAGGCGACGGTACTAAATTATGGGGAAAATTGGTTCGCTCGGAATGTGTCACTTGCTCAGATCGCATTAATGAAAGTTTACAAAAAAAAAGATGGAAACGCCAGGCTGCTGCGGGCGGAGATGCATGGCTTTCTCGAAATTGATTTCTTTATTTAGAACTGGCATCAGTTATTCGCCTCCGATCTCTGGTGGGCATTTCATAGTTCAGACAAAACTTGAGTGTAATGAAGAATGTCATCAAACAATTATTTTCAACGGATGCTCGAAATTATCTCCATAATGTATTTGCATTTAATGTCTTCATGACAGGTTTCCTTGTATCGGTATTTTCCGGAGATCACCATTAAGATGGCAATAGAAGAAAAATCCAAGTAACACCGCATACAGTTTAGTGAAAATAAGAGAAATGATTGAAGACAATATGTTCCTCACATTATGATATCATGAGAAGCAATGAAATGAGAAAAAGGGTGACTACACTCAATCATCTAGTATATTTTTTATTTTTTATTTTTTTTATGTTCTGGTTCCCACGAAAAGGGATATCCTGTAATGTTCAGAGAACATCGTGGGAACCTAGGGAAAGAAGGTAGGAGTTGGTGTTCTTCTTAAATTTCTGAAGGTTGTATGCCTCGGGGAACACCTCCCTAGGCAATGAGTTCCAAAGCCTCGCTGTTCGTTGGATGAACGAGTCTTTGGAAAGTGATGTTCTGCAGGTCTCCAAAGTGACCACGAAGGGGAGTGATGACTGAACTTGACGGGTTAATCTCGAAGAGACTGCCAAAGCAGGAACGATTGTTGATATTTCAGAAGAGCATCGCCCATGAAAATATCTATAAAATAGAGACAAATCGCCAACTTTTCTACGGTGTTCCAGACAAGTGAGCGAGTTTGTAAGCGAGGCATCACCGACGAGACGAATTGCCCTTTTTTGGACAGAATCCAATAGACTCAGGATATGTTTAGGTGCCGCACTCCAAATATAGGAACAGTATTCCAGGACAGGTCGGATCTGTGCCTTATAGATCATAAGCAGCTGACTGGGGTGAAATAGCTCTTGGCACGAAACAGAAAACCAAGTTTTGGGATGCACTTTGGCAATGGACCTCACGTGATTTTCCCAGGAAAGGTTATTGCTGATAGTAATACCAAGCATCGATATGGATGGCTTCAGTGGTATGGTTACTCCTGACAAAGTTATGTTAGGCACAGTGAGATCGGCTTTTCTAGAGAAAAGACATGCTTGTGTTTTGTTTGCATTGAATTCTACCAAGTTATCAGATCCCCATTCGAGAATTGTTGCTAAGTCCATATTTATATTATTAACATTTCTTCCTCGTTCATTTCTGGTTTCACGGGCTAATATAGGGGCCCTGGAAGAGAAAGCGGTATGGAGGGTACTATCATCGGCAAAGCTGTGTACTGGACATGAAGTTGCTTTCAACAGGTCGTTGATGTGAAGTAGAAATAGTGTTGGTGCGAGAATGGATCCTTGCGGAACACCAGCATTTATGAGTAGAGTGTCAGATGAAACTCCATCGACCACTACATGGAGAGACCTGTTTGAGAGAAAACTAGCAAGCAGAGAATACAGCTGAGGGGGCAAGCCATAAGACGGAAGCTTGGCGAGGAGTCCCTGGTGCCAAACTCGATCGAACGCCTTGGAGATATCTAATGCCACAGCTAAAGTTTCTCTATACTTTTCAATAGATAGCTGCCATATATGTGAGACGTAAGCGAGCAGGTCACCAGTTGATCTCTGATGGCGGAAGCCATATTGCCTATCGTTGACAATTCCTGAGTCTTCCAGATATTTCATGAGCTCGATGTTGATGGCTTTTTCCATGACCTTTGAAATAATAGATAGCAGTGCGATAGGTCTGTAGTTGCTAGGTAGGGCCTTTTGCCTTTTAGGGACTGGCTGTACTCTTGCAATTTTCCAATTGGACGGAAATACCCCCAAATTGTAAGAGTGGTTGAACAACTTGCAAAGAACAGGTGTTAGTTCGGGGGCACATTTCTTGAGAACAATCGGCGGGATTCCGTCAGATCCACAGGCTTTGTTGGTGTTGAGACCCAGCAAAATCTTTCTGATAGTACGTTGGCGAAAGGTGATCTCGGGCATGGTACTGTCAATAGGTGTAATGTTCGGGGGTTGTTTTCCCGATGAATCCAGAGTGGAATTTCCAGCAAATAGGTGCGCAAAAATATTGGCTTTTTCCTGGGCAGTCGTTGCTAGTGTTCCATCTTCTTTGGTTAGGGGAGGAAATGAGCTGGAAGTGAAGTTCCTTCCCACAGCTTTGGCGAAAGACCAAAATGAACGGGATCCGTTAGGACATTCAGCAAGTTTTGATCTTATTTTGGCTTTGTGGGCATCTTTTGAGCATTCTATTGTCTCCTTACATATGCCTCTAGCCTCGACATATGCTGCTCTGGTCTCAGGGCCCGGATTTTCTAGCCATCGATGGTATGCTGCCTGTTTGGAAGCCACAGCTCTAGAGCAGTTTCTGTTAAACCAGGTCTTATCGGATGATGTTCTTCTTTCGGTATTCGGTATGTAAGTTTGCATCCCCAACATGATGATTTCAGAAATTGTCTCAGCACATCGTGTTGGATCTACTAAAGAGAAACAAACTCTCTCCCATGGAAACGCTGAGAAAAACATACGAAGACCTTCCCAGTCGACCGAATTGTAATGCCACATGAGACGGAGTGGTATTGTGCAGCTCAATGGTAAATGGAAAGAGCATGTTGTGGAGATGAGGGTGTGGTCAGAGTTTCCATGTGGGGCACAAACTTCTATTCTATACGGGTCAGGATTGGTGGTGAGGAAAAGATCTAGTGTATTGGCAGACTGGTTGTTGACATCAGGGATGCGGGTTGGTAGCTCGACCAGTTGTTCTAGACCATGAGTGATGGCGAAGGCCTCGGCTTGACGACCTGCATCATCTGTTTTGTTAGAGAATTTATATTATTATGACCTACAATCAGTCGTCTCTTGAATTTTTTGAAAAGGTTTGATATTTCCACCAGAAACCAGCATGGATTTAGAATTGATATTCCAGTAAACACAGCTGCAATTTCATGCCTTCGAAAAATTTATGGATTAATTCGAAACATGAGAATGCCCTGCAGGGACCTTTTGTGATCTCAGCGAAGCATTCGACTATCAGCTCCCATTATAAATTGTACAACTATGGAGTTAGGGGTGTAGCTCATGATTGGATTTCTTCTTGCCTAGATATCCGACTACGATATGTAAACATACTAGAACCCATTTCTGGAACAGTCACACATACCAACTCAAACTAAATTGTTCAACATATGTACCGCAAGGGTCTATACTGGGTCGAATTCTATTTTTGTTTTTCACCAATGAGCTTGCTAAGCACCATGTATGTAAATGATACCTCTTTGATAGTATTGAACTCTGTAAATGAATGGTGAGGCATGAATTTTTTATATTTGAATGCCACTAAAACACAAATTTCGAAATTCCACAAAAGCATCGATTGATCTCTAACGCATTTTGGAACTTGGATTTGACTAATCCAATTCTAAAAGGGAATGATTCAAAGCAGACACAAATATTCATTTGTTTGTCAATACTTTAATCTTCCAGATGGGTAATGCAAAAAATCACTAGTTCAAATAAATTATGTGGTGGCGAAATTTGTTACCGCCCAATGTAGAATCTAGACACAGTTCAAGTACTGGACAAAACATGGGAAATGGTACCAGAAGATTGTAGATGAATAATATAACTTTTGATTCACAGAACCAGGATCTTTTTGAATCAATTAAAAAAATCTGAAGCCCCCCAATGACTGCGCCTGGCAGACATTCTCAAAATGGATATTATAGAGTTGTTACGGATAATGGTTTGGATTTTTTTATTATTTGTAAGAAACCATTGTTTTCTTAAAAATCATAATTTTTGTCAATGGTCAAATTCTCAAACAGTCACTTTTGATACTATCATTGACAATGCGTTAGCTTATAACAATTTTTTCACTAATTGGAGCAACAAATTTAGAAATATATTTTGATATGCTTTTCATTGATTGTAATATGAAACAATCGAAATATTTAGGAAAAATATTTTTCATAGCACTATTTTCAATCCTTTGAATTGTAAATAAGAAAGTGAAAAATATAAATTCACGAATCATTTCACGACAGAGTGTGGGTGGCGCAAATTCAGCTTGTTTTTCAGTACAAGCTTTTTTTTTCTATGGGATACCACGTCGGAAGAGCAACTCATGCAGCACCAGCCTCTTTATTGTCTGGCGTGTATTTCATTGTCTGCGACATGAGGTTGAGGATCAATGTGATTTACTGAGAGAAGGCCAGATTGGTGAAAGATAGGTGAGTGGAATGTTTCGGAATTTCCCGTTGACGACATGACACCAACCGTAAAATGAGATAGAGTTAGAGACTGCAGTTGTTTAACTCCTGTTGGCTGACATATACAAAAGGCGCACAAAAAAAAATCATTCACATCACCTTCGTAAGGTCCAAGATTAAGAATCCTTCACTTACTTCCTTATGGTATTTCCTAAGGCACGGTCTTGGGCCCTCTACTATTTACCATATATACAGGGTGTTATGTACTAAGTGTCCGATAATTCACAGGACGATTCCTCAGTTATTCATAAGGTGAAAAGTTCATATAAGCATGGGTCCGCAGATATCGTCATTTTGTGCTAAGATGTGCCGCTTAGACTACGAAAAGAAATGTTGTTTATGCATGACAGTGCTCCGGCACATTTTAGCATCCAAGTGCAAGAATTTTTAGATCAAATTTTCGGCAACCGTTGGATAGGTCGGGGAGGGCCTCAACCATGGCCCCCTAGGTCACCATGTTTGGATTTTTTCCTGTGGGGACATCTAAAATCCCGAATTTACCAGGCACCTCTCCAGAATGTAGGAGAATTAAGTAATCGAATGATTAACTCTTGTAGAACGATTTAAAATACTCCAGGAATTTTCCAAAGAGTGCGCGAATTAATGAGAAGAAGATTGGATGTGAGCATATAGGCAGTAGGTGGAAATTTCGAACATTTATTGTAATTTTGATTTGGATTTATATCTAGTATTCCGTTGTTTATTGGTGTTTGAAAATCAGCGTTTGAAATGTTTAATGGAAAAACAGTTTTCAAAATTGTTTTTGACAAATATCTATTAATTTAAATCAAAATATCTCGAAAACGGCTGCTCCTAGCGACTTTTCAGAAGCATACCTTTTTCACGTAATAATGACAAGATTGTGGCTCCCCAAAAGAGACGGAGTATATTGACATCAAGAAAACAACTAGATGGCGCAGCTGCAATCCTCCTGAGATAAAGAGAATCTTCTCTACATAGGCGTACCGACTGAGCTGGAAAAAGGTAAAGAATAGGAGAGGTAAAGTGAACAGGAAAAAAGGGTAACAAGCATCATAGCCGGAGTTTTCTTTTGTTATGATTAGTATAGGTCACATAAATTTAAATAAATAAAAATACAAAATAAACTTACTAACAATCATATACAACATAACAATATATATATATATATATATATATATATATATATATATATATATATATATATATATATACAGTGCTTCTCAAAAGTCCCCTCGCCCCCTCTCATTTTTGGAACGATTATACATAAACAAGTGAAATTTGGAAACTGAATATTAAAGGTTGTAAACTTCCCTACTAGTGATGATAGATGACGAAATCGTCAAAGATGACGTCACAAGGCCATGGTGACCAATAATTTCAAATGGAACCCTACCGCAAGCGATACCTCTTTTAAAAGATATCGAAAACACCTATTCAATGATACTTATTTTGTTTGTGTTTATGGCAGTTTTAATGGCTCATTAGTAAACATTAAAATTTAAATTCCATTCAGTATGATATTAATTACAGATTTAAGAATCAGTATCTACTCAAAGAAATTGCTCGAAGTTACCTCCATTCACTTCCTGACAGTGAAATATCCTATTTTTAAACTCTTCTCGTACTTTTGCAAATGTGTCTGCGGAAACAGCCTCACATTCTGCAACAATACGTTGTTTTAAAACGTCAATATTGTCAGGTTCAGTGGCGTCAACCTTCGATTTAAGGTACAGAAAACAATCCAAAGGTGTGAGGTCCGGTGATCGAGCTGGCCATTCCGTTGAACCTCGTCGTCCAATCCATCTACCACGATACTCCTCATCCAAATACCATCTTACTGCACCGTAATAGTGTGGAGGAGCGCCATCCTGTTGAAATGTTATTTCCAAATCGCCGAATTCATCTGGATTATCTTCCAAAACTTCAAGGATTAACGGTTCTATTGCGTTTTGCAACAGCTCCAGATAAACCTCACCAGTTGAATAAGTATTTAAAAAAAGAGGCCCAACGATGTGGTTTCCCAGGATACCTGCCCAAACATTCACCTTCTGGGGAAATTGGGTATGTGTTTCACGAAACAGGTGAGGATTTGCGCAACTCCAATACCTCACATTCTGTGTATTTACATTTCCATTTAGATAGAAAGTACTTTCGTCACTAAAACAAATTGTTTTGACATAGTCTGGCTGTTGGTTAATTTTAGTTTCCATATTTTCACAAAATTCTAGTTTTCGGTCTGGGTCGTCGTCTGAGAGTTGATGAACCATTTTTAATTTGTATGGACGAAATTTGTTTTTTTTTTCAACACCCTGTGTACTGTTCTTCGACTGACTTCACAGGTAGATGCAACGTGAGTTGTTGAAGAAGTAGGATTAACTATTACTTCTGCCAGTATATCAATTTTTTTCTCATCAGAAAATTGTGGTCTGCCAGATCGTTTCGCATCATTAATACTACCCGTTGTTTCAAACTTACGAAGAAGCTCCCTTGAATGAGTCCTCAAAACGGGGTGATCGGGAAACCTCTCATTAAAAATGCGTTCTGCTGCATGAATATTTTGTCCAGTTTCACCAAGAATTAGGATCGCTGCTACTTTATCACCTATAGCACGTACGATTTCGCTTCTTGAAGCACTTAAACGTTCGGCTCACAACAGTTTAACAAATTATCAAAATGTACGAAAATATTAAAAATACCAAAAGCTGCTAAAAAAGTTAACCGTTCGATCAACAATACACAAATTATTGAATGTACAAAAACTTGGATAATTACAAAAACGTCGAATTAGGGAGACTAACAAAAACGTCAGCTTAATTGACAACTATCCAGAGACGGAGATTGAATTTGGAATTTTAGTATTAACTGATTTAATTCATCACAGCTTTGCGTTTTTCAAAAGCGAGTTGCCAAAACTGCCATAAACACAAACAAAATTAGTATCGTTGAATAGGTTTTTTTGATACCTTTTAAAAGAGGTGTCGCTTGCCGTAGGGTTCCATTTAAAATTATTGGTCATAATGGCCTTTTGACGTCATCTTTGACGATTTCGTCATCTATCATCACTAGTAGTAGTTGACAAGCTTTAATATTCAGTTTCCAAATTTCACTTGTTTATGTATAATCGTTCCAAAACTAAGAGGGGGAAGAGGACTTTTGAGAAGCACTGTAAATATATATTTATATATATATATATATATATATATATATATAAATATTTATGTCAGGTGAATACCTGAAGACGATTGCAGCTACTAGCATTCGAAACGTCGTGAAAACCCTTTGAATCAATTCCGAAACGAAAGTAATCATTAACCAGAAAATGTATTTGCATTTATTTCAATTCGTTGATTTACCAAAATGCGAATTTAATTATTTCAGTTACTAACCTCAACTTTCAATCATTTTACATTAGTTTAGTACTAAAATGGCTAAACCACGCACAGGAAATCATCTTTCGGTATTGTTATTTCAATGATGCCATTGCTTATTCACTTCTTGAATTACATGTAGAAAAATCTTTTTGTTTTTTTTGGAGATAAACAATTATTATCATCATCATGCTCGTTTCATTCGATTATTATCGAACTCTCGAACTGTTTGAGGATGGATTACATTCAACAACTATAGATATGATACATAATGAGTATTGCTCATGATGAGATGGGACACAGTTAACAGTAGTGTTCTTGTCAACTAATCTTATATGCCAGCCAAACTGCTCTTGTAGAATATAGTTAGAGTTAGAATTAAATAAAATGTATTAAGGTAAAGATGAATATAAAATATAAAATGTAAATAAGTAAAATGCTCTATTCAAAACTGTGATTTGGTGTCCTCTTGATCATAGAAGAGGATGTATGCTTCTCCACTCACGATAGATATTGTTTGTATATATTTATGGTCGGAATAATCCTGTATTTTGTTGGGCTACTGAGTCTTTTTCCGGAGCTTAATGAAAGTTTTTGATCGGAAATCACATGTCCAAATCCTAATGAATTATTTGCCAGAGGAAATTGACATATCTCTGTCGAGATGTTCCTCAACTCTGCCAGAAAAATTGCGACCAGTTTGGCCTATGTGTTTCTGTACACTCGATCGCGAAGAATTTCCCACTGTCTCCGTTAACTAACTCACATGTCCGATACGAAAGAGGGATCGTGCCGCCTGTCTAACCGGATCAATGTGATTTAGTGTAAGGCGGCTTGGCCAGCAAATAAATAATAATAAATCCAGGATGAGCCACGCGGAGCAGCGTCACGTTGTGGTTATAATCCCCGTCGAGAATGGAAGAACCTTCTCTTGTGACGCCGCCACCGCGAAAATGCGACGCGCGATTGTTTTCAATCTGACAATAGGACTAACAGCTCTGTCGCGGCATGCTGGACAATGGTGGAAATGCGTTGAGAATTGGCGACGAGTGGTCGAAGATTCGAGAGAAAAAATTTACACGAATTCGGTGGGCAAAAATTTTGTGAAGTGGAACAATTTCATCGCAATAATAAGACCTCCAAATTTAATAAAAAATTAGATTTTAATATATATATATATATATATATATATATATATATATATATATATATATATATATACAGTGCTTCTCAAAAGTCCCCTCCACCCCTCTTATTTTTGGAATGATTATACATAAACAAGTGAAATTTGAAAACTGAATATTAAAGGTTGTAAACTTCCCTACTAATGATGATAGATGACGAAATCGTCAAAGATGACGTCACAAGGCCATTGTGACCAATAATTTTGAATGGAACCCTACAACAAGCGACGCCTCTTTTAAAAGGTATAGGAAAAACCTATTCAATGATACTAATTTTGTTTGTGTTTATGGCAGTTTTGGCAACTCGCTATTGGAAAACGCAAAGCTGAGTGATTCAAATCAGTTAATACTAAAATTCCAAATTCAAGCTCCGCCTCTGGATAGTTGTCAAATGAGCTGACGTTTTTGTTAGTCTCCCTAATTCGACGTTTTTGTAATTGTTCAAGTTTTTGTACATTTAATAATTTTTGTATTGTTGATCGAACGTTAAACTGTTTTAGCAGCTTTTGGTACTTTCAATATTTTTGTATATTTTAATAATTTGTTAAACTGTTGTGAGCCGAACGTTTAAGTGCATCAAGAAGCGAAATGGTACGTGCTTTAGGTGATAAAGTAGCAGCGATCCTAATTCTTGGTGAAACTGGACAAAATATTCATGCAGCAGAACGCATTTTTAATGAGAGGTTTCCCGATCGCCCCGTTTCGAGGACTTATTTAACGGAGCTTCTTCGTAAGTTTGAAACAACGGGTAGTATAAATAATGCGAAATGATCTGGCAGACCACAAATTTCTGATGAGAAAAAATTGATATACTGGCAGAAGTAATAGTTAATCCTACTTCTTCAACAACTCACGTTGCATCTACCTGTGAAGTCAGTCGAAGTACAGTACACAGGGTGTTGAAAAAAAACAAATTTCATCCATACAAATTAAAAATGGTTCATCAACTCTCAGACGACGACCCAGACCGAAGACTAGAATTTTGTGAAAATATGGAAACTTAAATTAACCAACAGCCAGACTATGTCAAAACAATTTGTTTTAGTGACAAAAGTACTTTCTATCTAAATGGAAATGTAAATACACAGAATGTGAGGTATTGGAGTGACGCAAATCCTCACCTGTTTCGTGAAACACATACCCAACTTCCCCAGAAGGTGAATGTTTGGGCAGGTATCCTGGGAAACCACATCGTTGGGCCTCTTTTTTTGAATACTAATTCAACTGGTGAGGTTTATCTATAGCTGTTGCAAAACGCAATAGAACCGTTAATCCTTGAAATTTTGGAAGATAATCCAGATGAATTCGGCAATGTGGAAATAACATTCCAACAGGATGGTGCTCCTCCACACTATTACGGTTCAGTAAGACGGTATTTGGATGAGGAGTATCGTGGTAGATGGATTGGACGACGAGGTTCAACGGAATGGCCAGCTCGATCACCAGACCTCGCACCTTGGGTTTTTTTTTCTGTGGGGGTACCTTAAATCGAAGGTTTACGCCACTGAACCTGACAATATTGACGTTTAAAAACAACGTATTGTTGCAGAATGTGAGGCTGTTTCCGCAGACACATTTGCGAAAGTACGAGAAGATAGGATATTTCACTGTCAGGAAGTAAATGGAGGTCACTTCGAGCAATTTCTTCAAGTAGATACTGATTCTTAAATCTGTAATTAATATCATACTGAACGGAATTTAAATTTTAATGTTTACTAATGAGCCATTAAAACTGCCATGAACACAAACAAAATTAGTATCATTGAATAGGTTTTTTCGATACAGTTTAGAAGAGGTGTCGCTTGCCGTAGAGTTCTATTCAAAATTATTGGTCACAATGGCCTGGTGACGTCATCTTTGACGAGTTCGTCATCTATCATCACTAGTAGGGAAGTTTACAACCTTTTATATTCAGTTTCCAAATTTAACTTGTTTATGTATAATCGTTCCAAAAATAAGAGGGGTGGAGGGGGATTTTGAGAAGCACTGTATATGTGTGTGTGAGAAGTTTTTGCTGACTAGTTAGGTACAAAACTAGGGATATTGGGGTAATCAGCAATGGAAATAGTAAACTCTTTAAGGTTTATCCAAGCTTTCAGAAATTTTTATTTCCATCATCAGAGAGACTACAATAGATGAAAAGAACCAATAGTAATACATATTCAATTGCGAAACATTATGCTACTTACAACTTTGTTGAGGTTGGTTTCAATAATGTGAAAAAAAAGAAAAAAAAACGTAGATCAATGAATGAAACGAAGTTCAAAGTTACTACAACCACATAAGCGTTGTTTAAAATTATATAAATATAAATGTGTACTCTATGTGGTGTGGCAAGTGAAACTGACAGGTAAGGAATGAATTTTGCAATTATATTTAAGCTAACGACACCTGACGGGTGTCACTTGGAAATAGTTTCAGTGGTGCCAACTGTTAGATTAGTAACAACTGATGTAACCAGGTGGCGGTAATGTCAAAAAGAACTATTATTTTATATTACATTGTTGTCAATTTTGATTGATATCTGAATTCAATAAATAAGAGATCTCACACAAATGGTTAATATCTGTTTTATTTATATTTTATATATATATATATATATATATATATATTAATATTTTATATTACATTGTTGTCAATTCTGATTGATATCTAAAGACAATAAATAAGAGTAGATCTCACTCAAATGGTTAATATCAGTTTTTTTATTCATACAATTGTTTTCTTGGGAAATGAAAGCCATTTCTGAGAATTGTTCTCTTAGATGCATGTGAATGTGGATTGAACAAGACATTTTGTATATTTTCGAATATTAAAGTTATTTTCAATACTGATTTCTCCTGTTTCTGAACAATGTACTCTGGCAGAATATGTGAATGAATTTGACCACCAGATGAATATCAAAACAAATGTAACGAAGAAAATATGTTTTTCTACAACCTTTTACGTCATTTTGTGATAGAATACCTTCAGCGAAAACGTGATTTACGTCGAAAGTGAGAGAAATTCTCATAACGTTAACTTTCGTTTCTAGGGACAAAAGTTAAATTTATATTTTCAATCATTTCCCACTCGCGTATATAATGTTTTGATGACTTTAAATTATTAATAAACAGAAACAGGAATCATTTCTATCATGAGGATGCATTTTTTTTCTCTTGTTCAATTAAAAAGGAAAATAGAATCGTAAAAATACCGTGAGATTTACAAACAATGTATATCTAGTTGCCTGGTTTCATTAGTTTGACGTTCCTCGTTAATCGTTTAGAAATGTTTGCGCTGAAAGCATTGTTAGTTTTTTAAGTGATCATGATTTCTGATCAGGAAAGTGATTTAGATTTTTCAAAAACACCACCAGAAATAGCAAATCAAGCTGAGGAAACCTCTTTGGATTTATTACCAGTAAAATCTAAAAAGAGATATGAAGAAATATATGCAAAATTCATGGATTGGAGAGTTGATAATCACGTAAATTCGTTTTCGGAAACTGTGCTGCCTCCGTATTTTGGATGGTTGTCAAAAAAATTTAAGTCATAGACGCTATGGTCTATGTATTCGATGTTGAGAAGCACTTTATCGATTGAAAATCTAAAAAAAAATCTTCCGATGAGATACACACTTTCTTGAAGATTGCACTCGACTCCAAATACTTGATGACTAAGGTAAGTTAATTACTTTATTATTGCGACAAATTCTCAATGATATTAATATTAACGTTTGTAGGTATCCTTAGTTTTTGGAATTTCGGGAGCTTGTCGTTGCCATGAATTAAAAGATTTGACAGTAAATGATGTAAAAGATACCAGCAGAATACTCTCAGTTACAATACGTAATACAAAAACAAAAGTACCGCGTTCCTTCCACATTTCTGTGTTCTTCTAAAATGACCTCCGTCCACTAGATATGGACAAAATATTTAAATACCAGAACGGAAAGTGTACTAGACAGGTTGTGGGAATAAATAAATTTAGTAAATTTCCTATGTAAATAGCTCAATATTTAAACTTGCCTGATCTCCAAAAATATACTGGTCATTGGTTGCGTAGAACAATTAAAAAAGCATGGAGGCTGGAAATCTAGTAACGCTGCGGAGGGATATGTTGATCAATCAGTTAGCATCAAAAATCAAATACAAACCAAAATTTTACAATCCATACAAAATACAACGCTATCCGATTACGGCGCATCTTCATCTGGAGTGACATCAGTTAACAACATAACAGATGTGGCATCGTCTACCTCAATACATACAAATCTTGATTGTAATACTCCTATAATTTTGAATAATTGCTCGATTGTAACAATTACCCAATATTTAAATCATAAGTAATGTTAAAGAAATTCTGTTATTTTTAATTTACAATAAAATATTTGTTCATCGTTCTTTTTTAGCATATTATTATGATATAAACAGGGTTGTAGAAAAAGTATAGTGTTCCACTCGTCTAAAATATTTTTCGAGCTCATGAAATATCTGGAAGACTCAGGAATTGTCAACGATAGGCAATATGGCTTCCGCCATCAGAGATCAACTGGTGACCTGCTCGCTTACGTCTCACATATATGGCAGCTATCTATTGAAAAGCATGGAGAAACTTTAGCTGTGGCATTAGATATCTCCAAGGCGTTCGATCGAGTTTGGCACCAGGGACTCCTCGCCAAGCTTCCGTCTTATGGCTTGCCCCCTCAGCTGTGTTCTCTGCTTGCTAGTTTTCTCTCAAACAGGTCTCTCCATGTAGTGGTCGATGGAGTTTCATCTGACACTCTACTCATAAATGCTGGTGTTCCGCAAGGATCCATTCTCGCACCAACAATATTTCTACTTCACATCAACGACCTGTTGAAAGCAACTTCATGTCCAGTACACAGCTTTGCCGATGATAGTACCCTCCATACCGCTTTCTCTTCCAGGGCCCCTATATCAGCCCGTGAAACCAGAAATGAACGAGGAAGAAATGTTAATAATATAAATATGGACTTGGCAACAATTCTCGAATGGGGATCTAATAACTTGGTAGAATTCAATGCAAACAAAACACAAGCATGTCTTTTCTCTAGAAAAGCCTATCTCACTGTGCCTAACATAACTTTGTCAGGAGTAACCATACCACTGAAGCCATCCATATCGATGCTTGGTATTACTATCAGCAATAACCTTTCCTGGGAAAATCACGTGAGGTCCATTGCCAAAAGTGCATCCCAAAAACTTGGTTTTCTGTTTCGTGCCAAGAGCTATTTCACCCCAGTCAGCTGCTTATGATCTATAAGGCACAGATCCGACCTGTCCTGGAATACTGTTCCCATATTTGGAGTGCGGCACCTAAACATATCCTGAGGCTATTGGATTCTGTCCAAAAAAGGGCAATTCGTCTCGTCGGTGATGCCTCGCTTACAAACTCGCTCAGTTGTCTGGAACACCGTAGAAAAGTTGGCGAGTTGTCTCTATTTTATAGATATTTTCATGGGCGATGCTCTTCTGAAATATCAACAATCGTTCCTGCTTTGGCAGTCTCTTCGAGATTAACCCGTCAAGTTCAGTCATCACACCCCTTCGTGGTCACTTTGGAGACCTGCAGAACATCACTTTCCAAAGACTCGTTCATCCAACGAACAGCGAGGCTTTGGAACTCATTGCCTAGGGAGGTGTTCCCCGAGGCATACAACCTTCAGAAATTTAAGAAGAACACCAACTCCTACCTTCTTTCCCTAGGTTCCCACGATGTTCTCTGAACATTACAGGATATCCCTTTTCGTGGGAACCAGAAAAAAAAAAACCTGTTTTTCGCTCAAAAACATGTTACTTTCGTCACTCGTAAAACAATATACTATTTCAGGTTAAGTAATTCAAAACTATTGTTTGGTTTAAATGTTATAGTTTTGACTTCATCAACTAAATGCGTTGATTCAAATAAATCCAATGTAATATTTCTAACTAAAATCAATCAATTCATTCCTTTCGATAGTGATGTTCAAGCGAATCAAATAATACTAATACTAAGTATTCATGTTTTAATTGAATGAAAATTCATTCTCACTGAGATTCACTAATCATTGATTTAACTCATGCCTTCATATTGTTCAACAACCCGAAAACTTCAAGCACGTAATCTCGACAGAGTAGATATCATCTAATTCCTACAAGAAAGGATCGAAAAACAGGTGGTACATAACGAAACCAATTCCGCGAATGAAAACGAGCTGGATTTGTTAGATAGTATCGAAGTTGGAAAATAAAAAAGCAAATTTACCCCCGACGCAAGCAGTCAACAGCCACATTCCGGCCCCATTGTGGGGATCAAATGAACCAAGACATTTTAGATGTAATAAGATGGTGTAGTGCGCGAGATTCAGGTCATTTTCTTCACAATAAAAAAACATTTGTCTCAGATAATGTTAGTCGTAAAAAGTTCAAATCTTTCATTTGAACTTTTTGTAGGGAAAACGTTATAAGGAACAAAACTATTTTTTCCAGAATTTTGTGACGCATCAAAATCTATTCCCCAATCAATAGCTCGTAGTAATTCATGATGAATTGCCTTTTTGTTCACCAGTCTGCACTATTCATACAAATTTTCCAAATATCAAATAAAATTCAACAACACTGACCTTTTTAGAAAAGCAGATTTTCGTTTTTGAATTATGAATTGTATGAGTGAAATTATCAATTCAACTCTACAGATACCAATGTAATATTGCATAAACTTTATAATGAAATATTCCAGAGTTTTGAAAAACCATGTATACAGGTATGACAACCACAGCCATACATACCTATCTGCCTTAGTTCAAGAAAAATATCATTAGGAATATAAAACAGAATATAAGGTACAGGAATTGATTCAAAAGTCTACACACTAATAAGAATATTGTGTCAAATACATTTTATTTCACGGAAATAAATTTGTTGCTCCGATTTGGCAAAATATCCTATTTGTTTGGTTTAGAGTAATATTCCATTGAGTCAATTTTTTCGGGTTACTTGATTTATGAATCATATCGCATTAAATGTGCACATCGCGTTCTGTTTTCTGATTAGCTGTTAATTAAGATCTTTCATTCACCAGCCAATCAGAAAACACTAGTAGAATATAACAAACGTTCGTAGACAGCTTTGTAAACCATGCATGCAAGAATCACCTTTCGCCAACGTAATATCAGAAAGATTTTGCTGGGTCTCAACACCAACAAAGCCTGTGGATCTGACGGAATCCCGCCGATTGTTCTCAAGAAATGTGCCCCCGAACTAACACCTGTTCTTTGCAAGTTGTTCAACCACTCTTACAATTTGGGGGTATTTCCGTCCAATTGGAAAATTGCAAGAGTACAGCCAGTCCCTAAAAAAGGCAAAAAGGCCCTACCTAGCAACTACAGACCTATCTTACATCTCACATATATGGCAGCTATCTATTGAAAAGTATGGAAATTTCTCTGCTATCTATTATTTCAAAGGTCATGGAAAAAGCCATCAACATTGAGCTCATGAAATATCTGGAAGACTCAGGAATTGTCAACGATAGGCAATATGGCTTCCGCCATCAGAGATCAACTGGTGACCTGCTCGCTTACGTCTCACATATATGGCAGCTATCTATTGAAAAGTATGGAGAAACTTTAGCTGTGGCATTAGATATCCCCAAGGCGTTCGATCGAGTTTGGCACCAGGGACTCCTCGCCAAGCTTCCGTCTTATGGCTTGCCCCCTCAGCTGTGTTCTCTTCTTGCTAGTTTTCTCTCAAACAGGTCTCTCCATGTAGTGGTCGATGGAGTTTCATCTGACACTCTACTAATAAATGCTGGTGTTCCACAAGGATCTATTCTCGCACCAACACTATTTCTACTTCACATCAACGACCTGTTGAAAGCAACTTCATGTCCAGTACACAGCTTTGCCGATGATAGTACCCTCCATACCGCTTTCTCTTCCAGGGCCCCTATATCAGCCCGTGAAACCAGAAATGAACGAGGAAGAAATGTTAATAATATAAATATGGACTTAGCAACAATTCTCGAGTGGGGATCTAATAACTTGGTAGAATTCAATGCAAACAAAACACAAGCATGTCTTTTCTCTAGAAAAGCCGATCTCACTGTGCCTAACATAACTTTGTCAGGAGTAACCATACCACTGAAGTCATCCATATCGATGCTTGGTATTACTATCAGCAATAACCTTTCCTGGGAAAATCAGGTGAGGTCCATTGCCAAAAGTGCATCCCAAAAACTTGGTTTTTTGTTTCGTGCCAAGAGCTATTTCACCCCTCCTCAGCTGCTTATGATCTATAAGGCACAGATCCGACCTGTCCTGGAATACTGTTCCCATATTTGGAGCGCGGCACCTAAACATATCCTGAGGCTATTGGATTCTGTCCAAAAAAGGGCAATTCGTCTCGTGATGCCTCGCTTACAAACTCGCTCACTTGTCTGGAACACCGTAGAAAAGTTGGCGATTTGTCTCTATTTTATAGATATTTTCATGGGCGATGCTCTTCTGAAATATCAACAATCGTTCCTGCTATGGCAGTCTCTTCGAGACTAACCCGTCAAGTTCAGTCATCACACCCCTTCGTGGTCACTTTGAAGACCTGCAGAACATCACTTTCCAAAGACTCGTTTATCCAACGAACAGCGAGGCTTTGGAACTCATTGCCTAGGGAGGTGTTCCCCGAGGCATACAACCACCAGAAATTTAAGAAGAACAGCAACTCCTACCTTCTTTCCCTTGGTTCCCACGATGTTCTCTGAACATTACAGGATATCCCTTTGCGTGGGAACCAGAACATAAAAAAAAATCTTGCTTGGCAACGGTGTTCAGTTCACGTGTTCTGAATGTTTGAATCACTACAATGGTCGTGATATTGTTTGTCAAAACGATATTCAATTGCGATTGTTTCCCTTTTCAATAGTGTTTGTGTTGTTTGTTTCTTACAAGTGATTTCGAATATTTAGAGAATATTCTAGGAATATTCCGTGCTGTCTGGGATATTCCGTGTATTTTTTTCAATCATCCAATCTCTATATGTCGTGAGAGATATGTTGAAATCTACCGCGACTGAAAACATTTCTCGTTGAAGGTAAAATAAGTTTTAGATGAACTTCTCCGTCCTGTACCTCCCAGACTAAAAACTGTATCATAGGAAGAGCGTACAAAAGGAATACACGACTCGTCCTGTCTATTGTTGAAGGGATGTGGGATAAAAAATAATTTTCGAGTCAATGCCGAGAACTGCATCCGTAGCTTAGGGTAGAATGAAAGTAAAGGGATTTGTATGCGGGTTATCTTTGTAGTCAGATTTTTTGTTCAGTTCCTTTGGAAGGAAACAATGGGAGAAAATGAAATTCTTCTTTGAAAAAATCGTACTATTCAACACGATAAAGCGGGCAAGAAATACTTCATGTTGCATTGGAAAAAAAGGAGGTACAATTTCCATGGTCAGCGATTGTTTTTGTTTCGCCAAAATTCAGTAGTAAATGAGTATAAATAAAATACTGGAATATGCTCAGCAAAAATAGTTTTTCACAGTCAAAACGAATTAAACGAAGATGTAACGACTTTCCACCTGATTCGATGATTGCGTAACGGAAATTCTTAACGTAACAATAATATATCAGCCATCACAGCCATACCGCATATCAGGATTTATAGTAGCGCCATAAATATTTGTTAGTGGGCTTGACAAATGACAGAATAATGGGGTTACATTCCGATAGTGTGATTATTGTAATGCACAGATGAGGGAAACATTAATGTCTGCACTTTTTTGCAAATGACGAATGGGAGGGGATATAATTCATTCTAGAAAATGTGGTGTTGGTTTAATGAGTAAGCAGGTGCGAGAATATTGACACTGGCCCTTAATTGATATCAATCATATACCTAGTGTTTTCCAATTCGATTTGAAGGACGAAACCTTCGGGGGTGTTTTTAGTATTTGATTTACCTCCACTACTAGCTTGGTAACATTTTCTCAAACTATACGAAAACTATTGACGTGCCAGAAATAAAAAAAAATATTCTTAAGGAGGAGGAAATTTTCGAAAAAAATGGCGATTTTCAGAACATTATCTCTATTGTAAATACTTTTCATTCATTGACATGGTTTCTTGGGTAACCTTCCACAGTCTGAAAATGAAAATATAATCAGGAAAATCTATACAAGTGTAGAAAGGGCAAACTAATTAGGTCACCCCGATGAGTTACTGCGTTCACCAAATTATAATTCCCAGAGAAAAATAATTCAATTAGTCAGTAACTTGTCGTATTCTGAATTTGCTTATAGAAAAAATAGTAAACATTCAAAAGATACATCGCTATATAGTTTTTGATTGACATTTCTGGGACTTTACCTGCCCCCAGTCTCAAAATCTTTCAAATTGATTGAATAATTTGGTGTTTCCTCTTGCAGAGTCTTTTTCGCTTTTTCAAATGACGGATGTCAATTGAGATCTGCCAAAAAATTGACCTTTTTTCACACTGGCATAGTTGAATGTTTCTATAATCGAACCCAAATAGTTTGCAATTCCAACCAGAATCTACAGGAAGAATTAAACCTCGTGAAATCTGTTCTCAGGGAAAATGCATATCTGGATCAGTTTGTGGAGAAAACAATCACTGACATTGAAACCAACAATCCACCAAACAACCAATTAACACAACCAACAGGAGTACTCCCACCACCTACACATTTCACAACCATTTCCCCGGATTATCTAAGAAGATCAAACGGATTGGACATAGGTATTATGTGAGAACATCATTCAGAACAACAAACACACTAAGATCTATACTAACAAAAACAAAACAAAAAATCGCCGAAGAAAGTACCAAAAACTGCGTTTACAACATAGTGTGGTGAAAGTTATATAGGTGAAACGTCAAGAACATTTGAAGTGCGCCAAAGTGAACATCAGAGTTACATCAAAAATCGACAAATAACCAGATCAAAAATTGCAGAACATATCTTCACATCCAATGGCGATCATACGATTGAATGGAATAGGACGAAAATCTGGATGAAAGAACCACATCAAGAGAGGAGAAAATCTTTTCAACAAATTCTATCGAAATGGACCATACATGGTTACCTCTACTTAGGGAGGAAGTGAGAAATGGCAGAATGCTAATGAACTGATCTGAACAACAACCCATATATCAAATGAGCAATACGTCACTTTCAAATGTTTTGGCAGATCTTAATTGACATCCGTGATTTGAAAGAGCGAAAAAGACTCTGCAAGAGGAAAAACAAAATTATTCAAAGAATTAAAGGAGATTTAGAAGATTTTGAGAATGGGGTAGATATAGTCCCCGAAACGTCAATCAAAAACTATATAGAAGTATCTTTTGAATGTATACAATTTTTTCGGTTGGCATATTTAGAATACGACAAGTTACTGTCTAATTGAATCATTTTTCTTTAGTAATTATAATTTGGTGAACGCAGTAACTTATCGGGGTGAACTAATCAGCTTGCCCTTTATACACTCATATAGATTTTTCCTGATTATATTTTAATTTTCGGACAGTTTAAAAAACGCTGTTCTTCCACAAAAAATCACATTCATTCAATACTTTTCATGCAATGTTGAAAATAGGGCTATATCCGGTACGATGCCTTGAAACCGGCAGTTGCAAATATTAGGTTGAAAATTTGAAAAAATTATGGTATTGCATGGACACTTTTTTAATTTAACGAGGTGGTGGAACTCTCTCATTGTGATTATTCTGTTACAATGATTGCTTTGTGAATAAAAACACAGTATTGATTGATTCAATGATTCAATATCGTCTATCGTCGAGTTGTTTTTGAAAGAGAAACAATCATGGTGTATCTTCATGAGTTAACGCGATCTATACAGGGTGTTTCTTAATATCATGCCAATATTTAAGAAGGTTATTCTTGGGTCCATTTTGAGGAAAAAACTTCATGTGAACATATTTATTGAAGGTTTGAACTACAGTATGCTGAAATTTTAAGAAAAAAATCCTCTTTTTATGATTACTTTGGTATGAGTTTCGTGCGAGTTTTGCAATGACTCATTTTAAAGAGAAAAGATATTCGCCACTGCTTTTTTTCAAAGTAAAAAATATTTTTGAAGTCCTCTTAATTTTTTTTCCGTTTGACATATGTTTTTCGCAGAAAAAAATATTCATTTGCATCCCGCTAGACTACTTACGAGAAAAAACAATGTTACTTTAAATAAAAATATATTTAAGAGCATAATTTTTTAATGGTAAATTTATAAGATTAAAGTAATCTAAATACATTTTGGAATGCTAACACAAAATTACCCTGAACGCATAAAGAAATAAATTAAATCAGTTGTTGAAAATGTGAACCTCCTGCAAATATGCATGCCTCTGCTCTTTTTCTCATGGACTAACGTACTCTTTGGAAAATGCCGGGATTGTTTCTAATAGTTTCGCAAGTAACTATGATGCGATTTCTCAACTGCTCTTCAGTATGAATTGGTGTACTGTGAACCAATGTTTCAAGATGACCCCACAGGAAATGATCTAAACTATCGAGGTCCGGGGACCTAGGTGGCCATGCCTTTGGTGCTCCGCTACCTATCCATCGATTATTGTAATTTTGGTTTGAATATTCGCGTCCACACGTCAACGGAAATCTGCTCCTGGTGACGGGATTCCAAGAATGCATGTCGGTATTCTTCAGCCCAAAATGATTATTGAGAAAGTTTTGAATGGCGTTTCTGGAAAAATTGGCTTCATCGGTGAATAAAATTTCAGTATCATACACTTTTTAAACAGGCCATTTGCAAAAGATCATCCGTAATGGAAAGTCCCGAG
Source organism: Gonioctena quinquepunctata (assembly GCA_018342105.1). Lineage (NCBI taxonomy): Eukaryota > Metazoa > Arthropoda > Insecta > Coleoptera > Chrysomelidae > Gonioctena > Gonioctena quinquepunctata. The sequence continues at coordinate 138,839 of JAFIRS010000697.1, forward strand.
GAAGTAGCGCCTGAACCCTTTGGATATGGTAGGGGAATAATAAAAAGTCATGGAGAATTTTCCAAACAAGAATATGTGAGATATTCAAATTGTTCCCAATTTTTCGTGTACTTGATCCGGGATCTTCCTCAATTGAATTCAAAACCGCTACTTCAATTTCTGGTGTTCTTACAGTACGATGTACTCATTTTAGATGGTTGTCTGGTAGTTTCCAATACTCTAATCCGTAGAGACATATCTCATGTTCCGATATTGTTGGGAATACTGGCCACAGTAAGTAATTTCGGAACGCTTTACAGTGGCAGTAAACTTAAACTACTAATTATTTACGGAGCGAATCGGGCCAGTAAGGGAAAAACAAATACAGAACATAACATATTGCTTTCATGATGTAATCTTCCAATACAACTTGAAACATTTTTCTGTTGTATTTGTAGATAATAATATTAATTTTGCAACGATAATCTGATATAAACTGATTTTAGTCACTGTTGATAGTGTTTTGATTTTAAATCGAGCTAGCTGTAATTGAGATAACTCGGTTCTGAAACTTGTCAGTCATGATTCAATGAGGTAGAATTTGTTCATGTTGAACTAACAAATGAATTAGAGCATTTTCCTTTCATCTGCGATAGTAATTCCAAATCAGTGAGTTATTGTGTGACATCAAGTAAGGTATGTGGAAATATTTTTGATCAAATAAGATATAAGCCATTTTGGGATATATTTTTAACGAGAACGTCAGATAGTTCTTCACAAAGAAAATGATATCTCAAGTCATCTATGTATATTGTTCAGTAAACAGCGATTAGATTTATTTAGGCCAATCTGATAATCGATCACAGTGCCGTTCACTATTCATTTTTTAATGAGTTCAGTTAGAGTCATGGATGCCACATGTGATATATCGGATTAGATTGCTTCCTCTAACAAGGCTTTATTGGGATTTAATGAGGGTTTCACAAATATATGATATCACTTATACTGTATTTGGTATGATATAGTTGAATAATATCCATTTTTCATGATTTTTTTTTTTTATTTTGGTATTTGCGATCACATATATATTTATATATATATATATATATATATATATATATATATATATACATATGACACTTGACACTTCATGTCATGCATTACCTGTCATCCACCATTTTCCTTTTTCAGTCATGCTTCAACCATGTGGTAATTTTGTACTTGTCAAATTTTAAATTGTTTAAATTAAGTTTCTTAAACAATATGTGCGTTTGCAATTGTTTAATTTTTATATATATTACTAGTAGTGTTTCATAGTGATATGATTTTGAAAATTTCCTCAATCACAACATGATGATTAGATCGCTGTCTTCACTTAACCTCACCTTAGTTCTATAGATTTGTTTAAAATCGTATTTCACAATTGTGTTTTCCTTTTTTCACAGCTGTCTTGATAATGAAAATAAACATTTTCGAAAGCTTGACAAAATAAGAAAGAGTTTTTCTTTTCTCACTGGCCATTAAATTTGACTGCATTCTCAAGGAATATCCTTTCTACTAAGTTTATTTCAAATTCATAGTTATTTTCAACTAGTCCAGTCACGAGACTACCCTTCTTCTATATATATATATATATATATATATATATACATATATAATCCTTGGAATTTGGAATATTCTTTGATTTTATAGAAAACTTTCTGAAGAAGTATTTGACGATTGGTCAAACATAGTTCTCATATACTTTCTCTTGAATATCATTGAAATTCTGAAGTAATTTTTGTATAACAAATCCTACAAACTTGATTGTGCTGAATTCTGATTTTTTTATTCTTTGTAAAGTATAATCTTGGCTGCTCAAGATCAGAATAAATTATTTTTCTTCAAATAGAGCGAAGATCAATTTTGTTTAAATCATAAAATAATTCTTCATTTCAGTATTGGATATTATTGACAAATCTCAGCACAAGCTGATTTGTATGCTCAATTAATTTTAAGCAATAATCTCTTGATGAGATTACACTCATTTGTAACAACTATGCGTTGAGGAGTGTATTGAGGAATTCCAAATTTCAAGAAGTTGGATTCTCGTATAACAAATTCTGACACAGACAATATTGTTTTTCATGTTATATTGCTGGGAACACATTCAATGGACAAGAAGCTGATGCTTGTATGGTCCACCTGATTGGTCGCCCAGCAGCTATAAGTACCCCCCTGATTGCGAGCCAGACAACTACGTGAAGTTTAGCTACGAGCTACACAAACCACAATCAGAGGTACATGGTCGTCGATGAAACCGACAGGTTCAGCAAATAAAAACAATATTTCTTTTCTTGATTTGTTGAAAATATAAACAGGATGTTCATCAAATCAGATGTGGAATCATCTGCGACTGAAAGATAAACTTTAGTCGCTATCTTCCATCGTCAAGATAACCTCTTGTGGGTATTCATGTTGAAAAGGGAAACATTCTCAATTGAATAGAAAGATTTTTCTGTGAATTGAAAAATCCACGATTAAAATGAAGTTATTTTTTGTGAATGTCTAACAGAAAACAACTACTTCCCCGGCTAAAGCCACGCTGGACATTGAACTACATCTGATAGATATTCTGAAAAAACCCTAACTCAAAGAAAAAAATCTGAAATTGAAAATTTGCATTTTCATTCAGATAGTTATTTGATTTTCTATTCCAGTCTTAATTAAAAACTCATAAAGATGAATGAGGCAAGAATAATGTTTTCCAAAAGAGAGTACTCACCAGAAATCATTCGTAATATTGACGCAGGAGAGACATCGCATTCACTAGGTCTTCAATACATTTTTGTCGACGAAAATCTATTTCACGCTTCCACGATCATCAGGAAGACCGGAAGAAATGAGAAACACATTTTCAAGAAGCAATCTCACTTTGCAAAGATGGAAAAAGTTAAAATCATTTCTTTTGGAGAGACACTTTGAAATTAGTGTTTTCTGACATTAAAACCTGTCATGGGGTATGATAGATTGATTTGTTGAAAATATAAACAGGATGTTCATAAAATCAGATGTGGAATCATCTGCGACGACTGAAAGATAAACTTTAGTCACTATCTTCCATCGTCAAGATAACCTCTTAGATTCATGTTAAAGGGAAACATTTCAATTGAATATGATGAAAGATTTTTCTGTGGATTGAAAATCCCTATCAGATGTATTCAATGTCCAGCGTGGCTTTAGCCGGGGAAGTAGTTGTTTTCTGTTAGACATTCACAAAAAATAACTTCATTTCAATCGTGGATTTTTCAATTCACAGAAAAATCTTTCTATCAATATTCAATTGAGAATGTTTCCCTTTTCAACATTTCTTTTCTTATTCTGGAAACTAAATAAATTTGTCATACAGCAGATATATGATGTATATATTTGATACAAATTCGTTAAATAACTGGAAAAGATGTATATTTGTAAATAGACTAATATAAGTTTGGTATTTGTTTTATTGTTGTAGTTATTTACAGAAGGAAACGTTATTTGATTTGCAATTATCATTGAATAGGAAATTTGTATCCCAATTTAACGAAAAAATTCTGGCGTCCATTCAAATTCACAATTTCTTAAACCTTTGCATGAAACATAAATAAATTTGAAACCAGCAAGGCAGTCCAAATAACTCCACACCGCTCTCCACTGAATAGTCTGGGCATTCTATTACAATAATAAGTTATGTTATGTTACATAACCTACGTTTTTTCAATTTGGGAAGGGAATACTGTGACTACATGACCTTTTCTGCAACAGTAGCACCAGTAAATGTTTAGCCTCTAACAAGGTTTCTTTGAAAGTGGCGCGAAAACAATGCCAGTGAGTTTCAGTAAAATTGGAACGATTAAATTTACTGGGCAGTACTGTTCGGGAATATCGGAACATGCCCATAATCATATTTCCTGACAGTAAGCGAAAATAGAAAATGTGTACTCTGACGAATAGAGAATCAAATCACGTTTCAAACGAGGTGTCACATCCATGCATTCTATTTGATTTTTTTCTTCCAAATGATGTCACGCTTGTGCAGATGACGTCATAACGGAGGCAAATGCCTTAAAAAGTAGTAATTATGGTCCCAAAATTGGTTGAAAAATACGGATGTGTTCAACAGACAACATTGGGGGTATTTACGTCCGCACTGTATAACAAAAAAATTGCCAAATAAGTGGAGAAACGTGTGTAATAACCCGCCCAAGCTTCAAAACATCGATCGGTTTTTATGCGTTACGAACCATTATATTCGCTATCGCTCTGACCACTTGACAGGTCCCGATTGGCAGCGCATCGATACGATTATCGATTGCCAATTTTGAGTGCGAAATATGAATTTAATGAACTTACACGGTTTTCGAATGGGCGGATAATTTATTTATCAGTCCAAAGTGGTTGGAATGCACTCATGGCCGTATTATGTTTCATGATTACTCTCACGTTATTAGTGTGACAATTTTAACCAGAGTGAAGGTTACCATCGATGTTGGTATTTGTTCAGCAATGATGTATGAGTCTCTTTCGAATAATCCTGGCTGGTAACAATTTTTATATATTTTTAATAATTTAGCTGAATAATGTAATGTCAGATGGGTTTCTTGTAACGAAGGGTATCCCTCAAGGTAGCGTTCTTGGACATCTCATCAGTGAAAGAATTTTGTATTTCGTGCAAAATTATTTTTATTTTTAAAATCGCAGCAGAGCGCTTTTGATTATATAATAGTAACTTTCAGTGCTTACCTGCAAGTAAGTAATACCCAGTTGAATTTCATATAAAATATTTTGACATTTTGAATAATAAAGATTTTCAGGTAACTTACTCGTCAGGTTCACAAGAAGTCCATCAAAACTGTTTCCAGTTTGTATAGAATAGGTGAGAACCTTAAGTACATATAACATGTTGAAACATTTCTTAAAAACACTAAACAAAATTGATCCAAATCCCAACAAACCTCAATATAATTACCATTCAACCGATCGCCATGAAAATTGGTATACACAGATATTTGAAAACGGAAATTATTTCCCGCGCTATCCATAAGAAAAATAGCGGAAAAAAGGATAGCGGGATAACCGGAAACGGGATAGCGATAAAACTGGATAGAGGGATAACGAGATAGAAGGATAAAGGGATAGCGTGATAACGAGATAATGGGATAGCAGCATAAAGGGATAACGGGATAGCGGGAAAACTGAATTGCGGGATAATTGAATAACCGGATAGCGGTATAGCGGGATAACTGGATAACGGGATAGCGGCATAACTGGATAGCGGGATAACGGGATAACGGGAAGCGGACCAAGTCATAGGCATGAACTGAATGAAACAACCCCAAGAAAAACAAAGGAAAACAAATTCTACGCAAACGAGAGTTTTCAGGAAAAAAAATTAGGCAATATAGAAATTTGGACAGGACAACGTCTGTCGGGTCAGCTTAGTATATATATATATATATATATATATATATATATATATATATATATAAATATATTGTTATGTTATGAAAGACCAGAAATTCATTTTAAAAGGAAAAAAGAAATAATTTCAATAAAAAATCCACAAAAATAATAATTACTTACTAGTTAGTAGTTTAAGAGATATTGTTTTTACATATTTTTAAGATTCTATTTCTTTTATGAAGCCTCTGTATGATATTGATAGATAAAAAAATATACAAATACTATAATGCAATCATTTTCATACATTGTCAAGATCATTATAACCTATAATTGTTCAAAAGATAACAAAAAGGTCTAGATTTACAAAATCATCCTGAATAAAATATGATCAACAAAATTATAAGCTTGAAACATACAGTATATGAAATTGTACCTAACTAAAAATAGCCAATGGGAGATTAACAAACTTCTTGATGACAATAGCCAATCAGGGAACAGTATGGTCATATGTAAGATTTGAAATTTGAGAAAAAAAAAATTAATAAATATTGTACATAGTTTGTGAGAAAAGAAAAATATTTTAGTTAATAAGTTTTGACAAATAACCCCAAAGAGTGAAAATGTGACAACAAAGTGCGCGAATTTGAAAATTCGAATGATATGGAAAAAGGGAAAATGGTATCCAGGTGATGGGAAATAAAGCCACTAGAGGAGATTGAAAAAAATTTCGAAAAGAACGCCACGATCGGACTTTATAGAAAGAAAAATTCAAAAACTTCATCAATATATGGTAGTTTCTCTATTAGAACCCAATCAACTCAACTTCAGGAGAATTTCAATAAAAATAAATAGCAGCAAACGACATTACCTTTTATGTACTCCACATGAAACTATTTCAAAGCTGATTTCTGGATTTGTATGGTTCCTTTTTGGTATTGGAGAGCCTGAGAGCAGTACATTGAGGAGGATTCAATTCCATGGTGCATATTGTGACAGCGACAGTTCCAGCGTCAGGTATAAACTTTTCTAGTGCACATCACAAACTGAATAACCTCACAAATAACTCGTATCATACCAGAAGAACTCTATTTCACTTTTATATTGAACTATTAAAGAACTTCAACCTTCAAAGTAAAAAATGAGGTTGTGTGTTTTTTATTCATTACCGTTTCTCATAATTGTTCTTGAAAATTTGTAGAATGACCATAGTATAAGGTATCTATCGTAGGCCAGGTTAATATAAGTTTTCCTGAATAAAGGAAATAATTGTTTTTCGACATTTTCTCGTTTGTTTTCCACAATGATCTGCAATCGTACTTGTAAACATTGAAAAGATTGAATTTGACATCAAGCAGTGGCTCTATTGCCTGAACCGGCTATCTGAGATAAATGGCGTACCAACTGAGTTTAGTCAGGGTAAGAAAAGTGATAACAATTGGCAGCAATGTGACGAGAAAACAGTGACGTTAGCTAGCAATTTTTATTACATTGCAATATATTACACAGGGTGAAAATAATGTATCTATCATTTCAATTTGAACCCAAGAGGGACAAAAATCAACAACAACATATTTTGTTTACAAATCACATTTCATAACAATTTGGTTCCCAACTAGGAACAGAAATTATTAGCAATCATCATTTTATAATAACAATTTATTTGATATATCATCATTACATAACAATTTGTCGCCCAACGCGGGGCGAAATCAACAACAATTGTTTTTTTACCACAGTCATTAAACATTACAATATATATATATATATATATATATATATATATAAAGTATACCTATCCACCCCTCGTTGCATATATACCGAACGTACTTCTCTCATATATACCTTTATTACCTCCGAATCTCACATAATCTTCCACTACTGGTGATTACTATGCCATATCTATCCATCTGCGAAAAAATGCATGGAGGTCATTCCGAGTGATGTATAACCTTAGATACAGTCGCTGAGTTGAGCGATTTGCCACCAGCGCTAGTGTCGCTTTTATTCCGCGCAAATTGCCACACGTACTTCCCTCCTTAGCACATAGAATATTTTCTGGATGTGTTATGAGTTGGTGTAATCCATTATTTTAAATTATATTCCACATGGTTTCATGGAAGTCAATGTTTAAGTGAAGAGGAAGTCGATGTTGACGTTGACATTGACAAGAGTGACACATGGCTAGAACCTTAGAAACATATTTGCCAGAAAGTGGCAAACGCAGATGGCGTTCTATTCCATTTTGGAGTGAAGAAGAGTGACTCTGGAGTGAAAAAAGTGTTCTCAGAGTGGAAGTTGGCTAGGAACAGAATGCTAGAGTGTTTCTGAAGAGAATGGAGAGTTTGAATAAATGAAATTGAAAATATTTTATTTTATTTATTGCAGACGTCTGTGAAGTGGAATGAAAGACTTGTGAGTTCAGACAAAGGTCATTGTTTTTCAATTCGTTGTTGATGTAAAGGTCTTCCATGAAGTCTAAGTTCATGTTGTTCTTTTATCTAATTTCGTGTAGAATTTTTGAATTCCTATTCGGGCTAAAATTGTATTTATTGAATCTGAGATGATGACCAAAAGCTGATTTTTTATTTTCGTTAAGGTGTTCGGTTATTCGAACTTCCAAAGGTCTACAAGTCCTACCGATGTATGACGCTGTAAATAGCACTTTTAGAAAGTTTATCAATTTTATCTTTACTATTGACAATATGTCTATTTAAGTTGTTCGTTGTTTTGAAGGCAACTTTGACATTTTTCTTACAATTTTTGGTTATGCAACCTGCAATTTTATTTGAAATGTGATCATTTACGAAAGGGGGAGAAGAATAAATTTTGTTGGTTCAGTTTTTGAAAAGGCTAAATTTAATTCTTTTTTGTTTTTAATTTTCTGAATGAGAGAATTAATCAAGTTAGGGTTCTAAACCAATTTGTTTCAGAGTGTTAATCTCTGCTAGGTAATTAACTGTAGAGGAGAGGTATGTTTATAAGTCTGTGTATATAGCAATTAAAAGCAGCCATTTTGTGTTGATGTAGGTGATTTGAAAAGTTCGGTATTACGTGGTCAGTCTGTGTTGGTTTCCTATAAATGCTGAGATTTAAGTTGTTGCAATTTTTGTAAATAGTTAGATCTAAAAAAATTAATTTATTATTAGACTAGACAATCATCATCGTACCTGTACCAGTGTAAGATTTCAGGGTTGTTTTCAGTGACAATTTACTCATGAAAATATCTGCTAGGAAAGGTGAATAAGCAACCCAGGCCTTCTGGTTGCTGATGATATTTGTCATTAAAAACGAAAAAATCTTGTGAAAGACAGAAATTAAGAAGAGTCAAAATGTGTGTCGTACAGTCATCATCGATATTGGATAAATTTAAGATTTCCCCGACTAAGGGCAGTGTTTCAGATTTTGGGACTGAAGTGAAAAGGTTGGATACATCGAAGGATATCATCATGCAGTTCTCAGCTGGTAAATCTACGTTGTTGAGTCTCTGTATTAGATCTAGGGTATTACTTACCGAGTATGTGGGTTTGAATATCGTTAAATATTGTAAGTGAAAGAGGCTAAAGTTGATACTGGAGTGTTGGTGAAGCTTACTACTGGTCGATCTTGTGTAACTTTGGAAGTCTGTACAACCTTGGCATGACAGGATTGCTAGAAATTAAAGGGTGGGGAGCAGAATATTCTACCAAGACATCTTTTTTATATTGATGTGAGTTTCAGTTTTTTTAATGAACTTGTTGAGGGGGTTTGAAGGTAAAATTTTAAATTCGTGTGTATTTAGAAAAGTTTCGACTTTATCTATGTAATCAATCTTATTGAGAATTACCAAACAATTACCTTTGTCAGCTTTTGAAATAATTAAGTTGTGATCTTTTATTTTGTATTGAAAGAGTTAATAGATATGACCGCCACCGAAGGGGTGCCGGTTGTAATTCTTGAAAACAAAATCAGTAACCCTAGGTACGGCATTTTTCAATAAAAGTCAGCTGAGAATCGATTGGAGGACAATCTTGGTCTTGACAACACCTCCTGCAATGGAATTCTATTCATATTATCACAGGATAGAATCAACAACGAAGAGGCACCGGTCTGTAAGGGGTGTAACGAAAAACTAAGAAAACTGGAGAATGTGTTGTTAATTTCTATACGGGGTGTCAGCGTATGCCTTAGACAAGCCATGGTTTTCAGAGTTCCTAGGGTAGGAGATTCAAACTTAGCAGGAGTGTTGGAATCAGATATTGGAAAATTATCCGATATTTCCTACTCTCCCATCCCTTCCAATTTCACCAAAATCAATCCCAACTTGAAAATTTCAAATAGAACACCCTGTATATTTTTACTTTTTTGGATTCTAGGGAGGATTCTGAGTACGATCACATAGTTTTGAGACAAAGAATTGGTACATTTCATTTTTCAGAAGTATTTTTATCGTTGCATCTAGAGTGCGTTGGGTCCACTTCAACCAATCGGATGGACGGGTAAAAAATATTTTATGACAGTGTTTTCCGCCTGGTTGAGTACCTATGGCGGTTTTCCAAAACCACTAATTGCAAAAAAAGTATTTTTTTCAAACGACTACATATTTATACACACATTACTCAGATTCTAATGCTCACGACGAATCTAGTGATTTTGTGGATCTAAAATGAGCATTTGAAACAAAAGATAGGCAGAAATTATTATCTAAATGTGAAAACTACGTGATAACAGGAGTTGTACTGGAATGGGTGGAAAATGATCCCAATAGCGGATGTCAGAAAACGAAGGATAACGAAAACTGTTCTCTATACTCTGTTTCCTAATGTGAGTGAGCAATAAATCATTATTGAACTGTAAAACCGAGTAGTCTTCTCCATAGCCATAGGCGCACGAGGTTAAATAAGTTGATGTCATTGGAAAGCTCATGAATAACAAAGATAGGAATGTGCAAGTAGATATAGGACATCATGAATGAAACCTATGTAGAATTTTCCGGACAACACAAAAATGCAATGAAATACTGGGGGTCCCATGGGAAAAAATAAAAGTTCATATCATAAATTTCTAATTGTTCAATTGTTCTTCTATTTACATTTCCTGGCAGTTCAGAGAAAATTCAACAATTTTCCTAAAGAAATGATTCTAACTTTTTCCATCTTTGCAAAGTGAGATTGCTTCTTGAAAATGTGTTTCCCATTTCTTCCGGTCTTCCTGATGATCGTGGAAGCGTGAAATAGATTTTCGTCGACAAAAATGTATTGAAGACCTGAAGAATGCGATGTCTCTCCTGCGTCAATGTTACGAATGATTTTTGGTGAGTACTCTCTTTTGGAAAACATTCTTCTTTGCCTCATTCATCTTTATGAGTTCTTAATTAAGACTGGAATAGAAAATCAAATAACTATCTGAATGAAAATGCAAATTTTCAATTTCAGATTTTTTCTTTTGAGTTAGGGCCTTTTCAGAATATCTATCAGATGTAGTTCAATGTCCAGCGTGGCTTTTGCCGGGGAAGTAGTTGTTTTTGTTAGACATTCACAAAAAATAACTTCATTTTAATCGTGGATTTTTCAATTAACAGAAAAATCTTTCTATCAATATTCAATTGAGAATGTTTCCCTTTCCAACATGAATACCCCACAAGAGGTTATCTTGACGATGGAAGATAGTGACTAAAGTTTATCTTTCAATCGCAGATGATTCCACATCTGATTTTATGAACATGCCGTTTATATTTTCAACATATCAACCCTGTAAAGTTTGTTCAAAGATATTTCGTATCAGCTTATTGACTGTAAATAGGATTAGCCCCTAACAATGGACAACGCTTAAGTATGCTCTGTAATTTCCTGTGCCAGGTACAATAAAATAATAAATTTACAATCATCTACCTGATTATCTTTTCCTTACTTCAATTTTTTTTTTAACAAATAATATTATGTAGATATAAATCCGTCCCTGCGATAAAAGATAACAATATGGTCGAATGTGTTTCACAAATAGAGGGTTTTTCTAGGAAAACTATTATAAGCTTGGGTAGAGGCACAGGTAGTTTACGAGTTACAAAACATTCCAACTTACAAAAATAGTTGAAATGTGTTCGAATATGACTGAAGTTGGACAGTCAACAATATACCGACTAATAACGGTCCCATCAGGTCACCAAATAGAAGTTCAGGAAGAAAAGAAACTGTAATGAATAAGGATGAAAAGACTGCCATCAGAAGAATCATACACTCGTTTTACTTAAAAAAAAAATACCTGCCTTGAACAAAATAATGTCTAAAATGAAAAAGGATGATTTCATTCCACCCAAGGGTAGGAAAAAATCCAATACAGAAATTTACTTTTAATACAGAAAGACGAAATCATCTGCTGGCGACTGCTGGTTTACTTTAAATAAGAAGATATATCACAAAGATATGCTGAAAAAGGGGGTACTGGAGATCGTAAAGTTGAATAAACCTCTTTGTACGAAATTTGTTGTCGACGAAATTGCTTCAAAACGAAATATAACGGTACTTTGCCTTCCGCCATATCACTGTAAATTAAACCCCATAGAATTGGTGTGGGCGCAAGTAAAAGGGTTTTTAGCAAAGCATAACACTACTTTTGAAATGAGAGACGTTGAAAACGTATTGCAAGAGGGAATAAGTGCGTCGAACATATGATTGGAATAGAAGAAAGAATGTGGGAAGCTGATAACATGCTAGAAAACACTGTAGAGCCCCATATTATTTCTCTGGACCCCAACGACGATAGTTCATCGGACTACTCGGAATATGATGGCTAAAATCTAAAAATCAAGTTATTGTTTTATAAATAGTAGATTTTTTCATAAATATTAATATTTATTCCAATTTATCTATTTTCATATTATTATTACTTTCATGTGAGTTTGTATCTATTTAATATTAGAATAATTAATATCTCAATTATCTGCCTATCTCTATAATTATAATCATGTATAATTATTACTATACTTATTAATTCAATAAACTACCTGCAGTTTTAAGCCGCCGTCATATAAATTTCATTCGAGAACTCCTCTTTCTATTGTCATGCAATTTAAGGTGACCCTAATTTAGTAGTATGTATTAGTAGTATGTAGTATTTATATAGTATTAGTATGTATGTAGTATGTTGGCAGCTCCGCTGTTAACTAAAATATGGCGTTGTCACCGTCACCATTTTTTTTTAGATTCCGCATTTTTTGTAATAGTTATTTTTTGTATATAACTTAACTTAATTGAAACTATCATTGTCGCCAAAAATATGTATACGACGATATAATAGTGGAGATGTTTTTTAAACAATTTATTAATATTTTATATTCATTCAGTTCTAAAGTTATATTTATATATATATATATATATATATATATATATATACAATTCAATACATCGACAGTTATATCTGGTTATATAGATACCCCGAACTAATGGACACAAAGAATAATTCTTGTAGAATTGTTAGTGGAAACGATCAAAATGAATGATTTCAATGTATCAAAGTCTTTCAGTTTTTTCTGTTTCTTTAGGAATCTGTATTATCTTCAACACTTTTTTTTCAATTTTCAATACAGTTAATGTACTATTGATTTAAGAGGAAATATCGAAGCGGTTTTTTGTGGATTCAATCAACAGGAGGTATTTAACTTCAATAATTTTTTTTCCAGTTATCAAGGAATTTTGAATTTTCTTCAGTTTTGTTAGTTTTTTAGTCATATGGTATCAATCAATTTGGAGAAAAACTCCTGGAGACTTATAGACTATGTCGAAGTTGATTTTTCACTTGCATAAAATAATTTGTTTATCTAAAAATTTGGGAAAAAATTAAATTTTCCCAGATTTTGGTCATATCTCCTGTACTAATAAATTTTGATAAACAATTTATGAAGGTTTTTTGCTAACACTATCAAAATGCATCATAGTTCCACGAAATATTTCAATTTATCCCATGATTATCTAGGAATGTGGGATTTCCTTTAATATTGTTAGTTTTTTCATCATATTTCCTGAAATATGAAACCCAACAAAAACTTCATGAGATTTTTGGTATATTTCATCGAAAGGAATAATCTTGGTCCTTTGACATTATCAGTAGTTTTTAAGATATTACAAATTTTCTTTCAAATTTTTTTTTGATGAATTCTCTCTACCTTTCAATCAATAAAGGGAAATGATAGTTCATAGTTCGGTGAAACTCGATATGTTTCATCGATTGATTATTTTCGTATTTCAATATTTCTTTATGGTACTCTAAAGTACGTTAAAACTTATTTTCTCATATGTTTTGCCATATTTCCTTTACTATCAAATTTACAGAAAAATGTTGTTTTCGAGATATATTGAATAAAATGAAAAATTTCGATATTTTGATTTTAATTTGTTTTTCCATTCTCCGATGGATGTAGAAAAAAAATTACGGAGTGATTATTTCTTCCTACATTCCAGAGGCACAGATTTGATCATTCAGATTCGTATTTAGTCGAATGGTTCGGGAGATATCTCATTTCGAGCCGAAACGTGTCCTTCGGAAAATCGCCGTAGAAAACCCACTTGGAATTTTTCGATCGGACTCATTTCAATAGGAACCTTCTCTTGCTGGTAATGTATCTTTTCGCTGAAAATAAAATCGATCGAATCATTTTTGCGTACAATACATGACCGGAAAAAAATAAAAAAAAAACCGGTAAAACCACTATGAGTTATTCGATTAACTTCATATTTCAATGACATAATAAAGTTTTGAGTGCTATAAGATGACCAAATATATCAAAGGGTTCCGCAGATATATCGATTTGAAATGCCATATCCAGACAGACATTTTTTCCGTGGCAACCGTAATATACTCCGATAAAAATTATGTAATCTACCTTTCTGAATGGCCGCGATATCGAGTTTTTTTTTGTATATTAAGAATATTAGTATCTCAAATCATCCAGCTAAACTACTAACATACCTGCCCTAAAACCATCCTTATCCCGGATTAATCCAGCGCCATTGTAACGATATCGAACTCTCCTCTACGGCGGTGCATTGTGTCCTTTATCGCTGGAAACTCTTGATACGACCGAAAGATGACATAAATCTGAAAGCCATCCATTCTTCCATTATGTTAAAATGATGTAGGGCCGGCGAGCCATAGCCACAGACCCGAGCAGATCTTTTTTTTATTCATCGAGCGATCGTAAATAAATCGCATAATGGTGGAACCGAGCCGTCCCACTCGAAGAATTCCTTGGGGCCGCCGCGATATTACCGGCGACCTTATGAAAGAGGGCCCGAAAAAATTATCATAATATTTTTAAGATTTTCGTGAATGGTCGGAGTTGGTTCAATCAGAAGTAGATGGGAATGTGAGCAGGTGGATGCTTGCACCAAAAACCATGATTTTTTTTTATTACTTTTGATATACGATAAAGGAATAGAAACTAAGTTTTCTCAAATGATACGTGAGGAGGCTAAATGATACTCGAAAGTCAAGTTCATATTATATTGTGTGACCAATTAAATTATTCTCGGTGATTTTGGTTCACCGATTTTGGTTTTGGATAAAACATGCATCAATGCCCATTGATATATGATTCAGCTGTTGATGGAGAGTGGTCAACAAATTTCATATATATATTGTAATGGTTGTGATATATTGAAAAATATAAATTGTTTTTATATATAAAGATTGCTAATAATTTTTATGCTATTCTTTGTGAGCCAAATTGATATGATATAAATAGATATTTCTGCCCCTGTATTGTATGCTGTAATAATAATTGCCAGCGAACGTCACTGTTCTCTCGTCACGCTACCATCAATTATTATTTTCCTCACCACGGCTAAACTACACTAGGTACGCCCTTATCTCAAGGTGGCCGGTTCAAAGCAATAGAGCCACTTGCCACTGCTGCAGTTTATTGAATGGACTTTGGTATGTTATTGATCATTGTGAGAAAACAAACAACAAAATATCATAAAGCAATTATCTCCTTTATTCAGGAAGACTTAATAATACCTGGCCTACGAGAAATAACTTATACTAGGGTGAATCAAACAAATATTCACGGATAATAATAATTCAGATCATGGATAGATAAACAGAACCTCACTTTTTCCGTGAGAGTGACGTTTTCTGTTATTGTTCAAAATAGAGTGACATAAAGTTCTTCGAATGTGAAATTAAACTTTTATACCTGGTTGGAACTGTTGGTGTTCTACTTATACCATGAATCAGGATGTCTCCTCTCTCCACTCGCTGTCAGGACTGCAATATCATGAATCAGGAACTATATAGATGCGGAAATCAGCATTTGGATCCGTGGATATGTTATCATTAAGGTAATATTGGTTTTGTTTACCAAATGATGGGATTATTCCAATTTTCTTTCAGTAAAATATTTGCGTGGCATCCGCTTGGAAATTTATTTTCGATCTCCTCGTTGGCTTTGTTTGTTGTTGCCTCGATACAAGTTTCCCTTCCTGTTTTCCCATTTGAATTTTTGAATTCGCGCACTAAATTGTCACATTTCACTGTTTAGGTTTATCTTACTCAAATTATATATCCAACTATTTTTCCATACTTATTACTATTTACAAATTCTTATAATAATTGCTTATGATATCAACCAATTGCTATTCCTTCACAATTTCCAATTTTTACCTATGACCATCTATTCTCTGATTGGCTATTATCATGAAGACGTTTGCTGTTCTACCATTGGTTACTTTTAGTTATCTCCAATTTCATATACTGTATGTTTCAAATTTACAAATAATTTGATTCCTTTTTATTCATGAAAATTCTGTGAATTTAGACTTTTTGTTGTCTTTTGAGCAATTATGTGTTATAATAATTTTGACAGTATATGAAATTGTTTGTTTTATAGTATTTTGACATTTTTATCTATCCATATTCTACCTAGGCTCATAATATACATAGAATTTCAAAAGTTATTCACAAACAAACTCTTGAAACTATTAACCATCTAGTAATTATTCTTTTTGTGGGTTGTTAGTCTTTTAAAATTTACAACTGGCATAACATAACATAACAATATATATATATATATTTTTTTCTTCAATTTCGTGGAATAAAAGTCTGATTCAGTCACTTCATATAATTTCTTCCAACGACGTTTCTACATAATATTTGTCATCATCAGGTTAAAAACACTAAAATAAAAAATATGGAGTTTGAGACATATTTATTTCAACACAATATTAAAATTTATGCACTAAAATAATTATTCAAAAACATATGGTTCGAAATATAACACGTTATTTAATAACACGAAATATAACACGTTATGAGTATTCACTTACAAATTATTTTATTTGAATTTCTGCGTTTGCATCGTACGACCGTTATTGTAGGTGTGTGACATCGAAGTTATCGGGAATGGTTTGTTTATCTTCCATGCATTTTTACCCTCTTCATAAGTACACTAGATTGAAAAGGGAAACATTCTCAATTGAATACCCCACAAGAGGTTATCTTGAACGATGGAAGATAGTGACTAAAGTTTATCTTTCAGTCCACATCTGATTTTATGAACATCCTGTTCATATTTTCAAACAATTCTACACTAGATTGTTTAGAAGTTGTTATCTTAAATTTATTGCCCAATAAATCCAAGGCAAAATATGAATACGCTTACAAACGTTCCATAGATTATTGTCATGATTGCATACTTTTCCGATTTATCTACAAAGTTGAAGGCATCTACGTTATGGTCAAATTACTCCATGCTGAGAGCTATACTTAGTACAACAGAAGATATTGATATTACAAAATATTCTAAACTTTCCTGAAATGTCAAAGTAACAACTATAAACCAAAGAAGTCAAAAGTTTTGTCAGATGAACAAATTGAAACGTTTATTACTCAAAAACCAGATTATATATACTCAATTGATGATGTACAGTTGTGTGCATAAAAAAGTCGTACAGCAGTTATAGGCTATTGTGAGTCAGGCTTATCAATCTTAATTAAACTCCTATCGACTTTGACAAGTAGTGTCAAAATTCAAACTGTCAAAAATTCCAAATGTGTAGTGTACTACTTTTTTATGAAATCTGGAACATCATAGGCAGGTTCACACCATACAAACTTTGTACGACATTTTTATGCACACAACTGTACGTTTAAAATGTAAGAATTTTAAAATTACCAAGATATTTATGTAGTGTTTACTTTTCAGGTTGCCTTAATATTTGGTGTTGCCGGTGCATGTCGCCGTGATGAACTATATGAATTGAATTTGAATGACATAGAAGATTTTGGATCTCAGCTTTTGATTAAAATACCCGATAATAAAACGAACAAACCAAGATCATTTGTGATAAACGAAACTTATATGCCATTGTATAGAAAATATGTTTCATGTCGTCCAGAAAATTTTGAAAGTTGCCGCTATTTCTTTAAATATTCAAATGGGAAAGGTTGCAGGCAAGTAGTGGGAATACATCAGTTTGGAAAAATGCCTCAAATTGTCGCAAATTTTTTAAATTTGCCATATGCAGATGAATACACGGGACATTGTTTCCGTCGGTCCTCTGCTTTAAAAAGGCATGGGGGATGGAAGGATATATGGAGGAATCTTTTAAAAATAAAGTAGACATAGCAGATAAAATATCTAGAGGAGGAAGTGACAAATAGAAATCTGCTAATCCCATTAGTATTATTGCCGAAGAAGAAAACAGCGATAACGTCGCTGACTATTCAGGTAACATAACAGATAAATTCAGAGGGGGAAGTGATAAAGAGAATGACTTTTCAGCATATGTTTAATGATTGTACAAACTGCAACATAACTATAAATATACAAAAATAGTTATAATAAACGTTCCATATGTGTAATAATATATTCAATAAATGTTCTTAATGCGAGTTGGTTGTTTGCGTGTATTTATTTTCTGTCTAAAATGTATATAAAAAACTGGTGTGGACCGATTTTGACGGCATAGGCCGACAAAAAAAAATCCGGATAGTTTTCGGTCCAGGAAAGTTCGTTGCTTAGCAACGGACTAAAATACTAGATTAAGCGTATTTTGGGGTCTGAAGTTGCACCGAGAAAGTAGGCATTCTTGAGCGATTTCAGGAGAATAGTATTTCCTTAAAGTTATTTGTAAATTGAAATAATGAATAAGAACAAGTTTTTTCGAAAACACTTTAATTTTTACGAATCATTACTCATCGATTTGTTGAAAATATGAACAGGATGTTCATAAAATCAGATGTGGAATCATCTGCGACTGAAAGATAAACTTTAGTCACTATCTTCCATCGTCAAGATAATCTCTTGTGGGATATTCATGTTGAAAAGGGAAACATTTTCAATTCACAGAAAAATCTTTCTAGTCAATATTCAATTGAGAATGTTTCCCTTTTCAACATTACTCATCATTTTACAATTTACTATTGCTTTATAGAACGTTCGAAAACGCGGAAAACACTATGGGAATACGATAAAAAGTTTGACAATTCAATATTACTTTTGTTTCCATAGTTACAAACACATATTTCATGGCATCCTTGATTTGTGAATACAATTAATAATGCTTATTTCTACATTGTTTATTTGTTTGATATTTGTAGTCCTATGATCGGTTACAAGATCGGTTAATTGAACAAGAACTTTGAAGAATTATCAAATATTAATCAAAGTATTTTTTATTATAACCATCTGAAGACTTTCCCAGATATTAATAAAAGTTACATAGGGTGTCATTGGAACCTTGAATGCGGTGGTAGATTCTGGTAAAACTGGAGGTGGTGAATTTTAGTGTCGAATAAACATATTCAAATATCATCAAGATGTAGTCCAAACTGTCCTCACAACCATATCTTTCGATTCCATTTGTATAATTATTTCATTCAGAGTTCTTTCATTAGGAATAGGTCAAGAATATGAGATCACCCACTATCTTCACGAAATTTTCACAGGTGCTTCAAAATATGATGAAAACAGCATAGCAACGAAAATTTTGCGCGGAAAAGATAATATAAAGAGATACGGCTCCCCGAATGTCCATAAAGAGAGGTTATGGGATATCACTTTTGGAAATTGAAAACTGATATAAATTTCTTTTCACACTAAAATAGTAAGCGCACACTCATTTAACGTTTTAGTAAAATTAAAATCACCTAATTTTCGATAAAGTAACGAAAAAACTCCGATTACTTTTCATAAATTTTACAGAAGAAATGTCAAAAATTCAACGTTGGTGATTGTGCACAAAACGTATTATCTGTTCTGAGGTGATTGTGTTATGTTTATCGGAATATCCTGGATCCTGAAGTTTATTGATAGGCGACGTTGCCTATGCTCCAAAAGGAAAAAAAGTACTGAAATTAAATGCGACATATCTACATATTGCATATAAATAATAACTATTACTGCAAGAAAAGACGATATGGTAGTTCTGATGGATATATATGTATCAATAGAAGTTTAAAATGCAAATAATAGTTAAGTTACCAAACCTATTAAAATAATGTGACTTCAGATCATTTTGTCTAAAGTGATTGTAAACCGGACCAAGGAACGCATTTGACTTGATCCAATCACTTTCTTACGTAAAAACAAGGAACACAACCTAACCTAACTTGGCTAACCTTGCTATCCAAGTTGAATGCAAACTGGTAAATATGAAGTTACTCTACACATGCACTCTGAATATAGGGAAAAAACTTTTCTTATGTGTTTTTGCCTCCTGAACACGAATCCGGAAGAAAATGCGACGGTCTCATAACGTTCCCGAATTACAGCACTTTAATTTTTTTTACCTCATCTTCAAGCACCGTTTTTTCGCACAAAAATCACTAAAAATACCTCCTTCCTTTTACCAACATAAACAATGCACCCTATATCACTTATTTTCGGCACAAATTTGCACAAAATATCGTCGTTTTTATCGAAAAAATCCTCCTTCTTACACAGGTCCAAATAAACAAATTTCACACATTTGACAGAAGAAGTTCAGTAACTTTGCATTACTTTTCATGTTGATAATAAGTGAATCACCGCCAGCTTTTCGAATTCAAATGTGAGCAATAGTTTCTCCTCCATTTATGTTTGCAATTGTTTTTTGTAATCATTTTGACAATTATTACACTTATTACCAACATGAAAACTAATGCAAAGTTACTAAATTTGTGCCGAAAATAAGTGATTTAGGGTGTATTGTTTATGCTGGTAAAAAGGAGGCACTTTGAGTGATGTTTATGCGATAACGATAACGGTGCTTGAAAATGAGGTTAAATTTTTTTTTAATAGTAACTCTAGAACAGTATGAGACCGCCGCATTTTTTTTCCGGAATCGTGTTCAGGAAGCAAATACACGTAAGAAAAGGTTTTTCCCTATATTCAGAGTGCATGTGTAGAGTAACTCTATATTTACCAAAAGAAGAAACAAAACCTCACCTAGCTTGACTGACCTTGTTATCCATGTTGGAAGCATGCTAATCAACCTTACAAAGGGACACTTCGCTTCAATCAATTTGTTGCGTAAAAAGAAGGAACACATCAACCTAATAACCTAACTTGGCTAATATTGCTTTCCAAGTTGAATGCAAGCCAATTAACTTTACGAACCCTACACATTCTGATATTGAAGAAGCGAAACTACACTTTTTTTAAATTTAAAAGGCCATAATCACCAAAATATATTTTTGCGCACTTGAATTTCGATTGCTGAAGTGTTTTTATCGATTTCTTGACATGTTTTTTGGGTAACCTTCCACAGTCTGAAAATGAAAATATAATCAGGAAAATCTATACAAGTGTAGAAAGTTTGCAATTCCAACCAGAATCTACAGGAAGAAAATAAACCTCATAAAATCCGATCTCAAGGAAAATGCATATCCGGATCAGTTTGTGGAAATAACAATCACTGACATTGAAAACAAAAAACCACCACATAACCAATTAACACAACCAACAGGAGTACTCCCACCACCTACACATTTCACAACCAACATAATACCTCATGTCCCCGGATTATCTGAGAAGATCAAACGAATTGGACATAGGTATGATGTGAGAACATCATTTAGAACAACAAACACACTGAGATCTATACTAACCCAAACAAAACCAAAAAACGCAGAAGAAAGTACCAAAAACTGTGTTTACAACATACCTTGTTTGTGTGGTGATAGTTATATAGGTGAAACGTCAAGACCATTGGAAGTGCGCCAAAGTGAACATCAGAGTTACATCAGAAATCGACAAATAACCGGATCAAAAACTGCAGAACATATCCTCACATCCAATGGCGATCCTACGATTGAATGGAATAGGACGAAAATCTTGATGAAAGAACCACATCAAGAGAGGAGAAAATTGAAAGGAACGACCTGTATTCTTTTTCCCATAACAATTTTTCAACAAATTCTGTTGAAATGGACCCTACATGGTTACATCTACTCAGAGAGGAAGTGAGATATGGTAGAATGCTAATAAAATGATCTGAAAACCCCTTATATCAAATGAGCAATACGTCACTATCAAATTTTTTGGCAGATACCAATACCAATACCAGATAACATCCGTCATTTGAAAAAGCGAAAAAGACTGCAAGAAAAATCCAGATATAGTCAAACAAATACAATATAGAGAAGTATCTTTTGAATTTTTACAATTTTTTCATAGGCATATTCAGGGAACGATAAGTTACTGACAAATTGAATCATTTTTCTATAGGAAATATAATTTGGTGAACGCAGTAACTTATCGGGGTGAACTAATCAGTTTGCCCTTTCCACACTTGTATAGATTTTCCTGATTATATTTTCATTTTCAGACTGTGGAAGTTTACCAAAAAACATGTCAAGAAACGTTGTTCCTCCACAGAAAAACACATTCATTCAATGTTTTTATCGAGTTTTAAAGAAGCTGTGATAATTCTGCGAAAACCTGGATTGACTTGAATAGTTGGCAACATGGCATGTCCATAAAACGCCAAGATCAATACAATGCTACCACCAATATTTGATTATTGACATTTCATATGAAAAATGAAATGAAATGTAATCGGAGTTTTTTCCTGACTTTATCGAACATTAATTGATTATAATATTACTTGAACGTTAAATGAGTGTACAGTAACCATTTTAGTGTAAAAAGCTATTCTTTATATCAGTTTGCAGTTACCAAAAGTGGCATCCAATAACCTCTCTTTTTGGACCTTCGGGGGCCCATATCTCCTAAAATTATCTTTTCCGCGCTAAATTTTCAATTGCTATACTGTTTTCATCGTCTTCTGAAGCGCCTGTGAAAATTTCGTGAAAATACTAATTTTCTTAACCTTAACTTTTTGAAATGTGATGAGTGATATATTATCATTTGGATGAAATCAGGTTATCTCTCAACACCCAAATTGGCACGGAACATAACTAGTGTTTCATTAAGATGTGGAGATTTGGTCCCACATGCGGTGACAGTGCCGTAAATCGTTGCCCGCAATAAATCTGTCAAGGTTGATGGTGCGGTGGTTTTCTAACGATAGATGAGTTCTTTGCCATTTTATGTGTTACCCTCGATTTATTCTATTGTTTTCCTATGGGGTATACGTTATCGAGTGCAGTTCTCTGCATCATTTGTGATGCGGATGACGATGGCAGATTTGTGGCTTTTATACAGGGGGTTACATGGAACAATGATTTTACATCCAATCCTTCAAAGATATTGACATTCCTGTTATATATCCATATACATTTTGGGACATTTTAATCCTCTACTTCTCATGAAGCTCCATTGAAGACCTACCTTTTCCTCCAGAATAGTTCTTTCGTTTCTGGCTTTTCCCCAGCGAATGCCCATTTATTGACGCATTTTTCATTACCCAAAATATAATTAGTGCAAATCAGTTTGGACTCCAGAGTACCAAAAGTACTCATGATGCTATCTTCTCCTTTTTGTATGAAGTTTATTCTGAAATAAACAATGGAGAACTTGTCGCGTCGGTGTTCTGTGATCTGTCGAAAGCTTTCGACTATGTAGATCATGGTACATTGTTAAAAAAGCTCCAAGTTTATGGCTTCAGGGGAAAAACACTGAGCTGGTTTCAATCATATTGGGCTGGTCGAGAACAGATAGTGAAAACAACATCACACTCGCAAGAAATGAATATGAAATTTGAGTTCCTCAAGGATCTGTGTTAGGTCCATTACTGTGTCTTTTATATGTTAATGATATTAATGTCCTCGATTTAATTGGAAAACTCACTCTTTTTTCGGATGATATAACCATAATGTGGCATAGCAAAACCGTAGTAGACTTGAGAAATAATATCACATTGAATCTCAACAAAATTAAGGATTGGTGTGATGCTAACAAACTGTCATTCAATATCCAAAAAACGAATGTTGTATCTTTCATATGTGTCCTGGACAACTTATCATTGAACAACAAGGCGATTGAAAAGAAAGATTGTACAACATTTTTAGGTCTCCTCCTAGACAACGAATTGAAATTTGAAGATCACGTTCATAATCTCAATAATAAAATAGCATCTGGATGTTACGCAGTGAGGGTTCTTGCAAGAGAACTAGGATTTCAGCCAGCTAAGATGGCATACTATGCCTTAGAGGATGCCCACCTTAGGTATGGTATTCCATTTTGGTTGTAAATGCTTTGTCTACAAAAATTATATTTTTTTGACAATAAAGTATATTTATTTTTATTATTATTGCATATATTCATTAACTTAAATATTTTTGATAAGGTTAGCCCATGATAAGCCAATTGATCGATTTTCAAAATCAGGCGCTAATAGTAAATGCGCATGCGCCAAGAAATAAACATATTTTTTATCAAAGACGAGATTTGGTTCATCCATCTCGTTCTAGTAGTCATTATTTTACGTGAAGAAATGTTGGAGTATGACAAGCTTATTTCATTTGTTGCAAATTCCCATTATGGTAACATAACAACAAAATTGTGACATTTCTTTTCACGTGTCCAGAGATCTGTCAAAACGAAAGCAATATGGCGGCTGAGGGCACACATTGTAATTCATTATAAGTGACCATATTGGTAAAAGTGTTTATTTTGTGATTTTCTATGCGAATTTGAGTAGTTTGTTCAATTCTGGATTATAATTCGTGCTTCAACTGAAGGAAAATGCCAGTTACTTGCATTGTAGTTTACTGTGAGCCTCATCACGAGTCGGGTTTTACTCGGTGCCTTCAGTTTAAAATAACAAGTTTTTGACTTGTAAAAATCACTTATCGAGGAAGAGAAGATCTTTATGGTTAGCTGCAATCAAGCGAGATGATCTTACGGATTAGAAAATCAAGTATCAGAGTCTGCAGCAGACATAAATGTATGCACATTCATGGAAATATCCATAATTCATTCATGGATATTACTTCAAACTTTTGTGATTTGTTCTAACGATTATTTGTACGATTTAGCCTACTTGCTTGCATGTCTTTGAATTGTACATTAGGAAGTCTAAATTCAAATGAAGTTCGTATACATACAGATAATTGTTATATTTTCCATCCAATGGAGAGGCAACTCAAAATGAATATTCATGTACTTACCTTTTCAAAAAACCTTCAGACATTCTTATTGAATACACATTTTTCCTAGGATTCTGGTGACTCAACAAAGAAAAAAATATGTGTTTTTCAATCTGAACCTTCTCTTTATAGATATTTCAGGCAATTGTGGAAAGACTCGATCAAGTCTTGTGAAGAGTATTGCAATATTAAAATTCTGTATGAAGTCAAAATTCATGTTACATACCAAGTATTGTGATATTTATTGAAATTATACTATATAAAAATATTGATATAGGATATGATTTGTTTTTCGATCATTGGTATTAAATTGAAATTAACTGACTGAATCAGTAAAATAACTAATAAACAACCATTTATTTATCGACAAAAACAACTAAAAATGCATGATAAGAGTTGTTATGAAATCAATTCATGAATCAAATAAAAATAGCATTATTATCAAACACAAACAGTATATATTGTTATGTTAGGAAATGATAATCAAATAAAGAAAATGATAAGTCATTATTATTATTGGGTATTTATGTTATCGTGGTTCATGCTATGTTTGTTTTGAATTTGTACCATGTTCTAGTCAACGCATATGTCTGAAAAAGTCAGCACTGAATATTCTATTGTCATAGTATGTTACCAACAATACATTCAATTTGAAACCAATAAAAATAATATAGAAATAAAATTCATAAAAAACTTTGGATCTCAAGTAGACGAAATGGTATTCAAGTTGAAACATCCTGTATGGTAAATCATATCAGAAGGAAACCCAACAGCGAGATGTCAAAAACAATTTGAGAGAAATGGTAAAATATAAAAAAAAAAACAGAAAAGTGTCAAATAAGAATTTTAAAAAAATTTGTACATATAATATAAGATCTAGAATTATATATTGTAAATAAAATCATTAGAATAATTTAGAATAACAAAAAGTGAAACAGAAAATGGGAAAAAACTTTAAATTCCTGAAAATAAACAAAAAGTGTGGGTTGCCAAGAACAAAGATAACAAGCTTAGAGAGATGTGAAATGATGTAAGAAACGAAATCATGTACCAATTTTGAAGAACAATTCATAAAACACAAGGAAAAAACAAGCAAAACTATCCTTAAACGTTATAAAACGAATTCAGATAAGAATGGGAAAATAAACCAGGAATAAAAAACCACTCTCCTTAAAAATATAACAAAACTCCTGTCCGTGACATTGCCAGTAACAAAGGGGACCTTCTACAGTGGAAATGTACTTTTCCAGATATCAAGAACACTTATAACTGTCAGGAGAACACCAAAAAGAAAGAATAGCAGGTATTTGAAAACCAGAACTAAATAAAGTGAACATATCAGGACCAGACACTCATTTTGGTTATTTGGATCACTTGTATCCATGCATTCGAACATTTATTGGTCTTATCTATGCTCATAGACTGAGCATAACCTTGAAACATTATATTCACAAAGTATTTTATCACAAATAAGCAAGTTTTACTATTTCATATTGCTGTTCTGATTTAGATAAGTTAGATATCGAAGGTTAGGTCAATTTAAAGACTTATTTCAATAAAAAAATAACTATTTGACGATTTTTTCTGAATTTATTGTTTATTTATTCAGTCTCACCGTTCACCAATGTCTCTGCTTTTCAACAATAGTGTCTTCTGGTAATCACTCTCCATCTACATATTATTAATCAACAATACGAAAGCTCTGAAAATAACCAAAATGTCACTTTTCCTAGCCAACGTCTCCAACGAGCAGACTGACAATGATGTTCGTATGGCGATTACCAATTTGTGATTTGTATGCCAATAACCGCCACATTGGGTCACGGGGTTTGGATTGCTTAATTCTGGTCAAAACGTCGAATTATTAACCTAACCTCAAATATTAATGTCATGAGACTGATTTTCGTGACTTCACTTTGTTAACATGGCGTCTCATGGAGTGTTATCCATATTAGTAGTTAATAAATATGTGACTTATTGCATTGCTTTTTTCAAGCTTGCATGCGGTATTTGTTCATATGAATAACATATTTTTGGTGGAGAAAGAGGGTCAAATCATCAGCTTCGTCGATGATAATGTGGTTATCTATGAGGACACAAACTGGTACAATTTGAAAATAAAAATTGAAAGGGATTCTGCCCAAATTATAACCTGGCCGGACTACAGATTATTATCGGCGAATTTCAAAAAAAACGGTTTACTCACCTTTTGGTAGCCTTGAGTCAGCTCTTCCAAACCATGATATACTCATACAAAATTCTTTCACAATAAGACCAGCAAATGTGATTAGATATTTGGGAATAATATTGGATCGTACTTTCAGTTGGGAAACACATATGTGGACTACCTATCAAAAAAATTAAGGTGTATTTTATATAGATATAAAAAAATTGTTGAATTCTTGAATAAAAAAGAAAGAATAATAGTTTATCAGAGTTTGGTGGAATCACATTTGAGTTATGGAATCATAGGTTGGGAAGGCGTTTCAAGAGCACACTATATAGCAATACAGGTTTCGCAAAATGAATTTTTGAAATTACTATTGAACAAACACAATAAGTATCCTACTGATCAACTTTTTGCCGAAGCGAAAGTATTAAATATCCGACAGATATATTATTTGCACGACAATATGAGACGATACTTGAACAGAGGTGCATTACATAGTCGTACACATGTCTATGAAACCAGAAATAAATGAAAGTATGTTACACCCATTATGAACAAATACATCCGACAGATAAGTTATTTGTACTTAGGGTCTAAATTATACAACATCTTGCCAGATAATACCAAAAAGGTTAATACAGTCAAAAGATTTAAGACTGAAGTGAAAAGTTATATAATGAGTAGGCCAAGAAGAGAGGTACATGAATTAATTAACAATCCTTGATTAAAAATCAACTGCTTACGTGTTTTGATTGTGATGCCATAGTTCTGCAATGATGATTTTTATGATGATATATGAAATAACTTTTTTATTTTTGGTTACATGTTGAATCATTATATCATCTACTGAATTTTTTCGATGGGTATTCGTTAGATAAGTTCAAGTACCAAATTTTTTTTTATATATTTCAATTATTTATTTTCAATTACCTCACCACGTACAAACTGTCGCCCAGATAGTTTCTGTGGTTTATATGTGTTTATTGAAATGCTTTAAATTTTAATTTCAACTTGTAACTATAGCATATTATTATGTGAATAAACGTACATACATATACATAAAACGCATACTTTTTTCGGTGTTGTAGAAACTGATTATGAGTCGCCAAAGTACTGCTGTATCAAAGTGTTCAAATTGGGTTTTTGGTCCGTGTTAGATGTCCAAAATGATGTTGAAACGCCTTAATCGACTTCGATAAAAGCCAACTCGAGTTGGAATGAACATGACAAAGACATGACCTGAAGATGGCAAATGTGATTTTTCCGAAACGTCGTGAAATCGGACTTTTGAGGACAAACACCAAACTATGCGGAGAGAAAAAAATCCGCGAGAATCTACGAAGATATACCTTCTAAATACTTTTCAAAATATTCAAAATCTGCTGCTTGAAATGCAGTCTTTACCAAACATGCAACAATCAAGGATCGCCGCCATAAATTAAGGGTCCTTGTGAGTCGGCGTAAGACCATTCAGGCCTCAGTAGACGATAGGGTTCATTAAATCCGTTATCGCGACTTTCGGTCGTTTCTGCAGGAAAACTTTTAAGTTTATTTCACTTATCGTTATTCTAAAGACGGCGGCGGTTCCATTTCACTGCTGACTACAACTAACTACCCGGACTTTTTGCTTACCCCGCTGCTGATCAATAGTGGATATTTAATGGGAAAGTGGCGAAAATGCAAAAAGGCTTCTAGCGCTGAAAGCTTTCAGGAAAATATATTGGAAGGATTGAATATTGGGTGTGCTTTGATCACTGTTAACTGAATTGTACATTTTGTCAAATGAATATCCATTTAGTTCCTACGAAGTCTTACAAGTTGAAATGTACAATAAAAACTTTTTAACATAAAATTAAACCAACGAAAAAATCAACTGAAAAGCAAAAAATAAAATAAACCTTCTTAGTCTAAATGATAATTGAGCTAAACGTTAGTTCACAATAACATTAATAAAATGTAATATAATACAATAAAAGAACATAAATAATATAGATTAAACAGATAATATAAAAAGATGAAAAGATTGGTATACTTAATGAACTAGGATATCACAGTGTGTCATTAAAGTAATCTTGTAGATTATAGTAGGCTTTATCACTCAATATGCTTTTTGTTTTTTTTTTAAATAGTTTTAGCGATGTTGTTTCTTTAATTTCTAGCGGGAGTTTATTGTACATCTTAATACCATTATATATAAGTGAGTTATGCGTCAAAGTTGAATTGGGTATTGGAAGCCTGAGTTGGTTAGCTTGACGGGTTGAATATGCAGTGTTTGTGACTTCATAATTAGCTCTGTTCTTGTGGATAATGGTCACTGTTTCCATTATATATATTGAAATGACTGTTAGTATTTTATGCTCAAGAAAGAGGGGTTTACATGAATCTTGCCTCTTGGCCTTACAAAGATATCTGATGGCTCTTTTCTGTAAGACAAAGACTGACTGCATAAGTGTGTTACAGCAACCTCCCCAGAAGGCTATACCATACCGCAGTTGGGAATCTATCAATGCGTAGTACACAGCCTTAGCGTTGGGAAAATCTAACTCTTTCACAACATTTCTTAGCGCGTAACATCCAGATGCTAATTTTTTATTGAGCTGTCTGATGTGTTCGTCAAATTTTAGATTTTTATCTAGATGGACTCCTAGAAATTTCGATGTGGTGCTGTTTTCGATAGTGTTTGTTCCTAAAGAGATATCTGAAAATGTACATTTGAATGCTATTACATTGGTTTTTGGTGTTAAGTGTTAGGAAATTAGAGTCGCACCAATCTTTTACTTTAATCCTATCTGCACTCATTCTGGTATGCAGCCTGTCTTTGTCTTTGTCATGCCATATTAATGTAGTATCGTCGGCAAAGATGGTGAGTTTTCTTGTAATTGAGATGTTAGTCAGATCGTTGATGTATAGGAGAAACAGGACGGGACCCAGAACAGAGCCTTGCGGTACGCCATATTTCACATCACTGATATTCGAATCCGAAGACGTCCTTACAATTTGCTTTCTTGCAGTGAGATATGATCTTATCCAAGCATGACTGTTGTCCCTAAAACCGTATCTGCTAAGTTTTTGCAGTAGTATATCATGGTTGACACAGTCAAATGCCTTAGAGAAGTCACATAGAACCGCTGCAGTTGTTTCCGCGTTGTTGATTTCATTATAAACTGTCTGCAGGAGAGCAAATATGGTATCGGATTATTTTTGTTTTTTTGGAAGCCATACTGACTTGCACTCAGTATATTGTTGTTGTCTACAAATTCCATGATTCTCCGTTTTACTAATTTTTCAATTATTTTAGCTAATGTTGGGATAAGGGATATTGGTCTGAAGTTCGCCGGTTCATCTTTATTGCCACCTTTGTGGATCGGGATCACTACCGAGGTTTTGAGGAAATGCGGAAAAATTCCCTCTGTGAATGATCTATTAATAAGTTCGACCAGGACATTAAGTGCATCGTCAGGAAGGTTTTCAAATATTTTTATTGAGATGTCATCTAAACCAGAGGCCTTTTTGTTTTTAATGTCTCGGATTACCTCTTTCAATTCAGTTAGATTAGTGCTGTTCAAAGAAAAGGAATTTTTTATATTGACACTTTCTGGGTAAATTAATGGGTCATGAGTTGGAGTGATGAGATCATTAAGTTTTGCGGCTATGGAACAATAAAAATTGTTTAAGGTTTCCGGCTTTAAGTTCAGATCAGTTGGAGTTGCTTTAACCTCTTTTTCCCTAAGTTCATTAATTATTGCCCAGCTTTCTTTAGCTTTGTTGTCAGAATCGTCTATTCTTTTATTAAAATATGCGTTCTTCATAGCTCTGATGATTTTCCTGTATTTTCTCCTATAATTATTGAAATAATTATGGAAAAAGATATCATCAGTGAATTTTCTGATATGATGAAGTGACCTAAGGTTTCTAGACGAGATTTTTATGCCTTTTGTGATCCAAGGTTTGAGTTTTTTCTTATTTATTCTGATTTTAGGAAATGCTATTTGAACAAACAATTATCGAAGATCATTATCTAAGAAAGAAGTCATCAAAACGCAGCCGTGCACCTCGCTGCCATCATTTTATGCTTCACCTAATTCAATTACTAGTTTGTTTGGCGCCGACTCAAAATCAGTTACTTACATTAGTTTAGGAGCTCAATTATCATTTAGACTAAGAAGGTTTATTTTATTTTTTGCTTTTCAGTTGATTTTTTCGTCGGTTTAATTTTTTGTTAAAAAAGTTTTTACTTTTCAATTTTTTGTTGCTAAAATCTACCAATTACTACCTACTTGTTTTTTTTATTCCAAATACTTACTTACCCACCTTACTTCAACTATTACCAGTTAAATAATATGATTATCTACTTTCACTATTTGTTGTAATATAAATTATTTTCGTTGTTCTGGTTAGTTTATTTCATTACTTTGTATATCATTACATACTCTCATGAAATATACTGATTTTGACGGATATGGAACAAGAATAATGTCAGTAGCGATCTGTCATTGTCAACTACGTATGTGTGTGCCAATGTTCACTAGTGGAAAATCAATTATCCCCCATTTTTCTTCCCGTAAGGGTGGCTAATTCCTTTCGAAATCCAAATATAAGGTATACCCTATCTATTAAAAGAAAATCATCCAAATCGAAGAACCCAGTACAAAGTTATGCCTGATAGAATCGGTTAACGGACCAGAATTCAGAGGGTGAGTGATCAATATCCTTCATTTCGCTACCCTTAGGGGTGGAATTCATCTTTTAAATTCAAATGGGACCAAATTCGAAGTACACCCTATCCACTGAAAAAAGAATTATCGGAATCGGACGCTTCAGTAAAAAGTTATGCGTGCTCATACATAAAAAAATATTATGGAAAAAAATAAAATATACGGGTTGAATTGAGAACTTCCTCCTTTTTGGTTTCGTCGGTTGAAAATGATGTATCTCAATTGGAAACGAACTTATCATAGAACATATAGCTGTACTCTGGAATAATATAATTGTCACATCAAAAGTCTTGAGAAACCGTTTGTAAAATTGTAATTGTCAGATCAACAACAAGAAATGATATTCTGGACGTGGAGGAAGATCAGTTTCTTCAATATCCAATTTCGAATCTCCATATTCGAATAATCCATCTTGGGCCTACAACCGAACGAGCCAATCTAAAACGAGCAATCAATGTGAAATTAACAAATTTGTAACTAAGATAATTTTGCGTGTAATTAAGTGTTGGAAACTCGCTTCTTTCGAACCATGAAGCCATAAATTAATGACATCCATGGCCGCAGGCAAGGGTGCAAGGGAGTGCGCTTCCACCCCATCTGTCAATGGATTCATTGTGAAAATATAGCTTAAAGCTTATTTTTTGTGGAGGTATATTCATTTTCGAAATGTCAATAGCACTGCAGATTATTACAACATTATTGGAATATGTAGGAATAAAAATATACAATATCTTGCCCACAGTTCTGAGAGAAAATATGAGAAAAATAAGCTTTGAAAAGACTGACTTGGTTACTCAATTCCAAACAAATTTTCATGTACCGAACAAATATCTTCTCCTTCTTGTAAGTTTTTCTGACAATCCTTCGGAATTTATTTATATATTGATTGTAGTTTTTTATTTTTATTTTGTACATTATTATTTTTCATTCATCATGGCAACATTCAGTGAAACATTTAGGATATTTTAGAAATAAATATATCAACAGCTAGAATTACTGAGTCGCTCCAGTAAGACAGACAAATCTGTTAGCAGATTTAGTAAAATAGAGTGACTTCGACGTAATAACAATTCCATTTGTACAATAATCATTTACACCTATATTTGTTTCTTTTTTTTTTCTGCATTTGTAATTTATCAAATCAATGTTGATATGAAATAATAATTATTATCATTACTATATCACGCATAAGCTTTTGAAGCTTCAGTGATCTTCCATGTTTATTCTCAAAACCATTTTTTTTCTCTTGTATTTCTGTACTTTTGAAAATAAACATTATTTTTATTAGTATTATCATTCAATGATATTTATTCCCAGCAATTAAAAATTAAGGAAAAAGCCTTTTTCAACCGATGAAACCAAAAAGGAGGAAATTCTCTAGTCGATGCGTATATTTTTTTTTAATGTATGACCACGCATAACTTTTCACTGAGTCGTCCGATTCCGATAATAAGTTCTTCAGTAGATAGGGTGTACTTCGAAGTTGGTCCCATTTGAATATAAAAGCTGAAATCCATCCCTAAGGGTAGCAAAATGAAGGATATTGATCACCCACCCTCTGAATTCTGGTCCGTTAACCGATTCTATCAGGCATAACTTTGTACTGGGTTCTTCAATTTGGATGATGCTTTTTTTATTAGATAGGGTATACCTCATAGTTGATCATATTTGGACTTCGAATGGAATTATCCACCCTTACGGGTAGAAAAATAGGGGATAATTGATTTCTCACTTGTGAACATTGGCACACATATGTAGTTGACAATGACAGATCGCTACTGTCACTATTTTTGTTCTCCTACATTCGTCACAATCATTGTATTCTATGAGAGGATGAAATGGTATACAAAGTAATGGAATAAACTAACCAGAACAACAAGAATAATTTATATTACAACAAATAGTAAAAGTAGATAATCATATTATTTTACTGGTCATAGTTGGAGTAAGGTGGGTAAGTAAGTATTTTGGAAGTAATAAAAAAACAAGTGGGTAGTAACTAGTAGATTTCAGCCACAAAAAAATGAAAATTAAAAACTTTTCAACAAAAAATTAAACCGATGTAATACGGAACTGAAAACTAAAAAATAAAATAAACCTTCTTGGTCTCAATAACTAAGCTCCTTAACTAATGTAAGTCACTAATTTTGAGTCGGCGCCAAATGAACAATCAACGAAGATCATTAAATTACTTCAAAAAAATTATCAGAATGTCACCGCGCAACTCGATGCCATCATTTTACGCCTTACCTAATTCATTTGCTTGTTTGTTTGGCGCCGACTCAAAATTTGTTACTTACATTAGTTTAGGAGCTTAGTTATTGAGACTAAGGAGGTTTATTTTATTTTTTACTTTTCAGTTCCGTATTTCGTCGGTTCAATTTTTTGTTAAAAAGTTTTTATAATATTTCTATCTCTTATTCCACAAAACGTTTCAGATTTCATTCGCTGGATAATTTAACATTCTCAATTCTGCGATTAATGCTTTTTAAACGACTATTTCTCCCATTATTTTTGACAAAAACTCCATATAGGAAACCAATTGTATTGGTTTTATAGTGATAAATGTATTGGCACTGTTTTATACTGACAAATGCATTCATGCTATGAAAATACAAAATTTTAATAAATCACGTCGTTTTCAATGGACTATTTTTCTCATCATTTTTGTGCCAATCAAATGCCAAAATTTCAAACAGAGACCCAATCAGATCAGTTTTATAGTGGAAAAGCGTCTTTGCACTGTTTTATATTGATAAAACCACAGTCTATTCGATATTGTTTTGCGATAAAACCACACCAAGGTCCTGTCAAAATTAAATGTCAACGCATTCAATTCTTATATAGAGAAACTGCAAAATTGATTGAATAAGGGATCATCTTCAGGTGAATACTGAAAATCTTAGATACTACTCACTGTTTTATATGTCTGTCGGTGCACTGGAGCGTGTTATTTCACTTGGCTGGTGGTGCGTGAAGGTTCTCGCCTCTGCAGTACACCAAAAAAAGCAATAAGCGGTAGCAATTCTTCAATTGGGTTAAACACATTTTCTCTCAGGTAGTTCTTTAACATTTTTTTGATTTGAGTGATGTTATCGATACTTTAGATTTCGTATGGTATTTTGTTTTGAATTGTGTATGTCATCGTTACATGAAAAGTTTTTTTTTCAGGGAATTTTTCCAGGAAAGAATCCTCTTCCGATTGATCATGTTGACGCCCATGGTGGCATCTACATTTTACTAAAAGCACATTGCGACCGAGACGAACTCAAGTTTTCACGTTGATTGAGCCGGGGAACAGGTGGGCCGGAGATGATTTGTATCGCTTGGCGAAATGGGTCCTTTTCCCATGGCGACAGCCCACTATCGACATACGTATTGTATTTTTTTTTCCGGAGATGTGTTGGTTTACCTGTGAGTCAAGATTCAATAGAAGAGGGTCGCATATAAATATAACTTATGAGAGATGTCGCATTTTCGAGAAAATTTTAATTCCTTATAATAATTTTATTTAATTCGTGTATATTTTTTTTGAGTTCAGAGTTAATCAATCCACAAGAAGTTAGTATGAAAAAACATATAAATTAATGGTTCAATGAATGAGGTTATAAACTCATTTAAAATGAAAAATATCCTATTCCTCAAGACAGCTGACTACAAAAACCTATACAATATGTGTGTGATGGTCGCATATCCATAAAAAACAACTACTTTCCTGGCTAATGTCTCAACGGACGTTGAATGACATCCGATGGATAAATGTGCAAAGTCCTACAAGGTACTTTGCAAATATTTGTTGCGAAATGAATCAATATCAACCACTTCACTCAGACTGACCACTTGTGGACTGGTTTGGGGTATTTGCTCCTCATCAGTACAGTGTGGGTCAAGCAGACAATGATTAATGTCTGCGTTACCTGACTGAAATAATTAATATCAATGCAATTTCAAAGCATTTGCTGGAATCGAATTAGCAGAACGGAGCTAACGCCATCTCAACACAACTAGTGCAACTGAAACATTACCAATGAATGTCATCCTGAATCCCAGTATAGAATTATCTGCAATAGGAGACAGAAATCTGTAACATTCTTTCTCAAGACAGCTGACTACAGAAACCTATACAATAGGTTGTTCGCATATCCATAAAAAAACAACTACTTATCTGGCTAATGCCTCGACGGACGTTGAATGACATCCGATGGATAAACGTGAAAAGTCTTACAAGGCATTAGCCAAGGAAGTAGATATTTTTGGATGGATATGCAACCAACATCCTTTTGTATTGGTTTTTGTATTCAGATGTCTTGAGGAATGAGACATTTTTCATTTTTAATGAGTTTATGGCTGGTTATCAAGAATGTTACAGATTTCGGTCTCTTATTGAGGTTATAAAGTTTTTTATGTTTCCTAGGATGTTTTTTCATATCTTCCGACACTTGTGGAGTTATAGCTCAAAATATAAAAATTCGGATTTGGATTTTTTTTTAACTTTTAGTACCGTGGTGGCATAGTAAAGAATTTCTATATCCAGAATTTCAGCTGATTTGAAGGTTTTTGAATGAGGACTTTTGACAATGCCAACTGTGAATAAAGTTATTGAAATTGATATTTCAAGGATTTGTTATCATTACATTATTCAAGGATGAATTGATGTTAGGTTGAATTCTTCTAAGAATTATTTATCGTGAAATTGAATCGGCATCTCTGATAATCTTCGTATATCTTTGAAATAGTGTATTAAGAGCAGCGAATTCGTGAGTCTCTCGTGTTGTTTTTTTTTGACGTAGAACCAAGTCAAAAATATAATGTTTCTTTAAGTATGTCACCGGGCATGTGAAGTCGTATTTTACGACAATTTTTGTGGTCTCAAACTTTTTAAATCAATAAAAAGTGATTGATTTTTATTTTTTAATAAACATGTTTTTTTTGTTTCCACATCCATATCTTCAAAACTATTAGAGTGGCAATTTTTTTTGTCAAATTAAAGCACACACTGTAGCGCTTCAACCAGTATCTGTAAGAATCAGATAAACTAAAAATATATATTTTATGTATTGAAATTTTCACCAATCGATAACCTTTTTTATTTTTGAAAATATTTACATACATGCAGCGAAGAAAATAAAGCCTAATAATCACAAAAGTATTTGAAATAATATTTGTTTCCCAAAGTGTATCGTTTGGCATCAGCGATTTCGAATATGGAATCTTTTTAAAGTCGTATATAAACAAACAGTTCCTTTCAATATTTTTGACAGAATATTTGTGTCAAAATGTTGCAGAGTGCTTAAACGAGAACGAAACATTAACAATTGCTGCAGGATTTGAATTAACAATGGCGTCTGATTCTATTCAAAATTGGTATGTGGGGGTTTTTGGGGTCGAATATTATGATTCTTTTGTAAAAATCGAGAAATTCAAGATGGCGGCTTTAAAATGGCGGCCAAGTTTTGTGATTATGGTCTGATTGTATTCAAAATTGGTATGTGGGGGTTTTTGGGGTCGGATATTGTGATTACCTAATTTGATAAGATTATTCCATTTTTTAATTTGCAGAAAAATAATAGTTTAAAAAAAAACTAAAAAAACAAGCTTTTATAAATAAACCACACTAAAAAGTAATGAATAAAAAAACTAAAAAACACGCTTTCATAGAAACCCAGACTAAAAAAAGTTAAAATAAGAAAAAATGTATTTTATTTAAAAAAAAGCGTGGGATGCAATTTTTTTTTTTATTTTCTATTTTTTTAGTCTGGTTTTATGTAGAAGCGTGTTTTTTAGTTTTTTTAAACTATTATTTATTTACTCTACTAATTTGTATGTAATCGAACACTGTCAATTCTGCATTCATGTGAATATTTTTCCATGAGAGAGTTGATGTGAAATTGAGTTCCTGTCGGAACAGATTCTCATGATAGTTCCCTATACCTCTACCGATTCTCGAAGTCATTAATTCATCTCGCGATGGCCCTGCAGATAGAAAGACAAAACTTTCGTGTCGTTTCTGCGAAAACGGTGTAATTTATTGTCAGGAGAGGAGAACTGCGGACGTGCCAAGACCGGGACGAGATGTGTGTGCATGCATTATCACGATACAGATGATGTATGACGCTTTGGCGCAGACGTCCCTCGGGTCGAATTTTCGGAAACGAGTTTTTTTCGATGTGGCAAGGAGTAAATTGAAGTTTTCCCGTGACGTTTCAACTTTTCGCGCAAAGGTCGTTAAGTTGTCGGGAGTGGGTGACTGATGCGGTCATGATATTTTTTCTTGTTGTATATCTGAATGAAAACGGATCCCTGAAAATGCCAGAGATGGTTTCCAGCTGGCCAATTAAGTAGATATAGCTATACGGATTCTGGCGCACTTTGGCACTTTTTCCCATGTAAATCCCCATAAGAAAATCTAAGGTCCAACGTGGTCATTTTGCGACCTTTTACCTGTTTCGATCTTTATGAGACCATCATCAGGTTCTCGACGTTTCGAATCTTCATCGGGTTCTCGACGTTTCGATTCATCTTCAGTTCAACCTTTATGAGACCATCATCAGGTTCTCGACGTTTCGAATCTTCATCGGGTTCTCGACGTTTCGATTCATCTTCAGTTCAACCTTTATGAGACCATCATCAGGTTTTCGACGTTTTGAATCACTCTGGTTGTTTACATTAGATCATGATGTTTCGACAAGGGGACTTTATGTACTATCACTTGAATATTCACCCTAACCTCAAATCATATCCTTGGGGAACACCCATTTTTACCTGCTCGAGGTCTATATTACCCTGGATTTTTTCTAGATCTACTCTATTTTAAGGGTCAACCTGATGTATTTCTACCTTTTAATATGACTTTTTACCTTATTTCAGATAGAGGATTGAACTTCTTTGTTAGGTTTTTTTGATTCCCTGTATTTTTTAAGGTTAACCTGATGGATTTCTCATGGATGATTGCCTTTTTCCCCAGATCTAGGGAATTTTTCACGTAGGTTGTGTTCAGATTAGTCGTTCCAGGTGGATTTTTAGGGTTAACCTGATGGATTTCTCATGGATAAATGATTTTTCCCCAGATCTAGGCAAAACAAAGACTTAGTAGGACATAGTTAAGGGCTTTGAGGCTGGTCAACATACGGTGGTGTCTATGTGTGACTTGAGCAAGGCCTTTGATTGTGTCTCTCACACAGTACTTTTAGACAAACTCCAATTTTATGGTATAAGTGGCACTGCCTGGAACTTATTTGAATCATCCTTGAATGGCAGGAAACAAGCTGTCCTTATAGATAACTGCTATTCCGAAATTGATAACATCCACTTTGGGGTTCCTCAAGGTTCTATTCTTGGCCCACTGTTATTCCTATATCAATGACATATTTCATTATATGTGTCCAACCAAATGTATTTGTTACGCAGATGATTGCTCTCTTTATATCTCTGACAAAAATCTAGACTACTTGGAAAACATTTCCCAGGATTTTTCAGCAGAAGCCAAAACATGGTTCATTTCTAATTGCTTGTAACTCAATAAACACAAAACTCAAAACATTGTTTTCTCAACCAATAATACTGTTGCTAACAAATCTGAAGTTAAACTACTTGGAATTGTTATGGATGACAAGTTAAAATGGTCCTATTGCGGAACAACGACGCATTGACGATAAATAAATAACCACTAAATGTCGATTTGTTGAAAATATAAACAGGATGTTCATTAAATTGAGAATATTTCCCTTTTCAACAGTAAATGTCATTGGGGACCACTCTTCACCCAACCTAATTTTTAGAAAATGTTTTATTATTAACCGACGAAACCAAAAAGGAGAAGGTTCTCTAGTCGACGCGTATTTTTTTTTTATAATTTTTTTATGTATGATCACGCATAACTTTTTACTGACGCGTCCGATTCCGATAATTATTTTCTTTTTCTGGATAGGGTGTACTTCGAAGTTGGTCCCATTTTAATTTGAAACATGAAATCCACCCATGAGGGTAGCAAAATGAAGGATATTGATCACCCACCCTCTGAATTCTGGTCCGTTAACCGATTCTATCAGGCATAACTTTGTACTGGGATCCTCGATTTGGATGATTCTTCTCTTATCAGATAGGGTATACCTCATAGTTGATCATATTTGGATTTCGAATGGAATTATCCACCCTTACGGGTGGAAAAATAGGGGATAATTGATTTTTCACTTGTGAACATTGGCACACATATGTAGTTGACAATGACAGATCGCTAGTGTCATTATCACAATCCTTATATTCTATGAGAGGATGGAATGATATACAAAGTAATGAAATGAACTAACCAGAACAACAAAAATAATTTATATTACAACAAATAGTAAAAGTGGATAATCATATTATTTAACTGGTAATAATTGAAGTAAGGTGGGTAAGTAAGTATTTTGGGAGTAATAAAAAAACAAGCATTTAGTAATTAGTAGATTTCAGCCACAAAAAATGGAAAAATGAAAACTTTTGAACAAAAAATCAAACCGACGAAATACGGAACTGAAAAGAAAAAAATTAAATGAACCTTCTTAGTCTCAAAAACTAAGCTCCTAACCTAATGTTAGTTACTAATTTTGAGTCGGCGCCAAACGAACAATCATCATTAAATTACTTCAAAAAAATTATCAGAATGTCACCGCCCAACTCGATGCCATCATTTTACGCCTTACCTAATTCATTTGCTTTTTTTTGGGCCGACTCAAAATTAGTTACTTACATTAGGTTAGGAGCTTTGTTATTGAGACTTAGAAGGTTCATTTTATTTTTTACTTTTCAGTTCCTTATTTCCTCGGTTGAATTTTTTTAAATGTACTCAGGCTCGTTTTTATGTCTATGTCTATCTTAACATTCACCATACATGCTCACTGCTCTGTTTTGACGTACCACAAATGGATTTGAGTTTTTCTGTAATGTGGCTGAATAAATAAATACTTTAAATGGCATTAATTCATTCTCCATATTTCCCATTGGGTATTATTATTAATTAACATCTAAAATACTTATACTCATTGGAACCTATAATTCCAGCATTTTGCGTTTCTGACCGAAAATATGGTCGTTAACAAATCCCTACAATGATTGAGGGGTCGTCCAATTTTGGGACCAATTAAACAAAACAAAAATATATTTTCAGGTAAAATGTGAGTTTTTGGCGAATTTGGAGACACGGAATTCATACTTGAAAGGGCAACATCTGTTCTGTTACAATATATTTGAACATTTTTGGAATGAACAAAACGAAACTCTACACAACCACGTTGATAATTTTTTCTTCCAGTAATGTTTTTGAAAATTTTAATTTAATTTTTCAACTCAGTAAGCTATAACAGGCGATTTTTTTCTATCTACACTCTGTTATTCACACCAGAGGGAAGTTGGAAATTACTCCCCTCTTTAACTCTTATCAATAACTTGTATTTATATATTTCTCCACTTTTTTTGAAAATGGCTCCAAGATGGGTGCCGAAACGTCGAAATTACCAAATTTCTAGACGCAGTTCAACCCGAACTTTCAATATTCATATATATATATATATATATATATATATATATATATATATATAGGTCGTATAGGGTCGGCTTTAGAATAGCCCCATGGTAAATCCTGCCTGTCGTAAGAGGCGACTAAAAGGATAACCGTAGGTGGAAGATGGTCTCATCGCCCGGTGAAATACCACCATATCGACTTTGTGTGCTGTGAAATGGACCATTCCATGTTTCAGTGTTCGGTCGATACTTTCCGGTCTCCCTCTTTCCTTTTCCCCAATTCCTCCTTTATTTTCTAATAGTAATAATGATGAAGTCTCCTAGAGTAAAACACTCCGGAAGTAAAATACCTCTCCATTCGGATTTCCGGGCGAGAGGTACTCGAGGGGACTCAACATTAAAAATTAATTTTTGCAAGATCCGCGGACTCAACAAGAACATCAATGACGTCCACCATCACCTACAGACGGAAAAACCGGATATTTTGGCTCTAACAGAAACACAAGTAAGCTCGTCCACCAACAAGGTCCATATGCTTTGTCCTGGTTACGAACTCCATTCTTGATTCAGGTTCAAAGGTGGAGTCTGCCTTTACGCCAAGGCTAACCTTTCATGCCAGCGTGAAGAGAGTTTGGAACCGAAAGACTTTGATGTGATGTGGTTCAAACTATCTGATACCAAACTGACTAAGTTCCTCTGCTGCCTTTACCTATCACCTAATGAACCTTCATATAACGACCTCTTTGAGTTTTTATCACTCAAACTGGACTACATTCAGGAGAACCATCCAACAGCTGAAACCATAATAATGGGAGACTTTAATGTACATAAGGCTGCCTGGCTCAAATTCTCAAACAAAACAGATGATGCAGGTCGTCAAGCCGAGGCCTTCGCCATCACTCATGGTCTAGAACAACTGGTTGAGCTACCAACCCGCATCCCTGATGTCAACAACCAGTCTGCCAATACACTAGATCTTTTCCTCACCACCAATCCTGACCCGTATAGAATAGAAGTTTGTGCCCCACTTGGAAACTCTGATCACACCCTCATCTTCACAACATGCTCTTTCCATTTACCATCGAGCTGCACAATACCATCCCGTCTCATGTGGCATTACAATTCGGCCGACTGGGAAGGTCTTCGTATGTTTTTCTCAGCGTTTCCATGGAAGAGAGTTTGTTTCTCTTCAGTAGATCCAACACGATGTGCTGAGACAATTTCTGAAATCATCATGTTGGGGATGCAAACTTACATACCGAATACCGAAAGAAGAACATCATCCGATGAGACCTGGTTTAACAGAAACTGCTCTAGAGCTGTGGCTTCCAAACAGGCAGCATACCATCGATGGCTGAAAAATCCGGGCCCTGAGACCAGAGCAGCATATGTCGAGGCTAGAGGCATATGTAAAGAGACAATAGAATGCTCAAAAGATGCCCACAAAGCCAAAATAAGATCAAAACTTGCTGAATGTCCTAACGGATCCCGTTCATTTTGGTCTTTCGCCAAAGCTGTGGGAAGAAACTTCACTTCCAGCTCATTTCCTCCCCTAACCCAAGAAGATGGAACACTAGCAACGACTGCCCAGGAAAAAGCCAATATCTTTGCGCACCTATTTGCTGGAAATTCCACTCTGGATTCATCGGGAAAACAACCCCCGAACATTACACCTATTGACAGTCACATGCCCGAGATCACCTTTCGCCAACGTACTATCAGAAAGATTTTGCTGGGTCTCAACACCAACAAAGCCTGTGGATCTGACGGAATCCCGCCGATTGTTCTCAAGAAATGTGCCCCGAACTAACACCTGTTCTTTGCAAGTTGTTCAACCACTCTTACAATTTGGGGGTATTTCCGTCCAATTGGAAAATTGCAAGAGTACAGCCAGTCCCTAAAAAAGGCAAAAAGGCCCTACCTAGCAACTACAGACCTATCGCACTGCTATCTATTATTTCAAAGGTCATGGAAAAAGCCATCAACATCGAGCTCATGAAATATCTGGAAGACTCAGGAATTGTCAACGATAGGCAATATGGCTTCCGCCATCAGAGATCAACTGGTGACCTGCTCGCTTACGTCTCACATATCTGGCAGCTATCTATTGAAAAGTATGGAGAAACTTTAGCTGTGGCATTAGATATCTCCAAGGCGTTCGATCGAGTTTGGCACCAGGGACTCCTCGCCAAGCTTCTGTCTTATGGCTTGCCCCCTCAGCTGTGTTCTCTGCTTGCTAGTTTTCTCTCAAACAGGTCTCTCCATGTAGTGGTCGATGGAGTTTCATCTGACACTCTACTCATAAATGCTGGTGTTCCGCAAGGATCCATTCTCGCACCAACACTATTTCTACTTCACATCAACGACCTGTTGAAAGCAACTTCATGTCCAGTACACAGCTTTGCCGATGATAGTACCCTCCATACCGCTTTCTCTTCCAGGGCTCCTATATCAGCC
The DNA here is from genome assembly GCA_018342105.1 of Gonioctena quinquepunctata. Classification (NCBI taxonomy): domain Eukaryota; kingdom Metazoa; phylum Arthropoda; class Insecta; order Coleoptera; family Chrysomelidae; genus Gonioctena; species Gonioctena quinquepunctata. The sequence goes on from JAFIRS010000697.1 coordinate 182,585, forward strand.
CGTGAAACCAGAAATGAACGAGGAAGAAATGTTAATAATATAAATATGGACTAAGCAACAATTCTCGAATGGGGATCTAATAACTTGGTAGAATTCAATGCAAACAAAACACAAGCATGTCTTTTCTCTAGAAAAGCCGATCTCACTGTGCCTAACATAACTTTGTCAGGAGTAACCATACCACTGAAGCCATCCATATCGATGCTTGGTATCACTATCAGCAATAACCTTTCCTGGGAAAATCACGTGAGGTCCATTGCCAAAAGTGCATCCCAAAAACTTGGTTTTCTGTTTCGTGCCAAGAGCTATTTCACCCCCAGTCAGCTGCTTATGATCTATAAGGCACAGATCCGACCTGTTCTGGAATACTGTTCCCATATTTGGAGTGCGGCACCTAAACATATCCTGAGGCTATTGGATTCTGTCCAAAAAAGGGCAATTCGTCTCGTCGGTGATGCCTCGCTTACAAACTCGCTCACTTGTCTGGAACACCGTAGAAAAGTTGGCGATTTGTCTCTATTTCATAGATATTTTCATGGGCGATGCTCTTCTGAAATATCAACAATCGTTCCTGCTTTGGCAGTCTCTTCGAGATTAACCCGTCAAGTTCAGTCATCACACCCCTTCGTGGTCACTTTGGAGACCTGCAGAACATCACTTTCCAAAGACTCGTTCATCCAACGAACAGTGAGGCTTTGGAACTCATTGCCTAGGGAGGTGTTCCCCGAGGCATACAACCTTCAGAAATTTAAGAAGAACACCAACTCCTACCTTCTTTCCCTAGGTTCCCACGATGTTCTCTGAACATTACAGGATATCAATTTTCGTGGGAACCAGAACATAAAATATATATATATATATATATATATATATAAATATATATATAAATATATATATATATATATATATAAATATATATATATATATATATACATACATATACATATAAATATATTGAATGGTAATTTCTATCTTTGAATTTTCAATCATCGTCAATCTGATATTATTTGGTATCTGATCAATGTATTATTTATCTATCGAATAATAAACTAAATGGTTAAGGTATAGAATAAAAAAAATCCAGGTACAATACAGGTGGAAAAGTAAAATAATATTATAAAAAAAAAACTTTTTAACAAAAAATTAAAGCGACGAAAAACGGAACTGAAAAACAAAAAATAAAAAAAACCTTCTTAGTCTTAATAACTAAGCTCCTAAACTATTGTAAGTAACTATGTTGAGTCGGCGCCAAACAAACAAGCAAATGAGGTAGGCAAAGCGTAAAATGATGGCATCGAAATGCGCGGTGACATTTTCATTAGTTTTTTTGAAGTAATTTAATGATCTTCGTTGATTGTTTGTTTGGCGCCGACTCAAAATTAGTTACTTACATTAATTTTGGAGCTTAGTTATTAAGACTAAGAAGGTTTATTTTATTTTTTGCTTCACAGTTCCGTTTTTCGTCGGTTTAATTTCTTGTTAAGAAGTTTTTATTTTTGAATTATTTTGTGGCTGAAATCTACTAATTACTACCTATTCACTTACTTTTTACTTACTATTTACTTACTTTTTACTTACAACCTTACTTCAACTATTAACAGTTAAATATGATTATCTACTTTAATTATTTATTGTTATATAATATAAATTATTTTTTGTTAGTTTTGGTTAGTTCATTTCATCACTTTGTATATAATTCCATCCTTTCATAGGATGTAATTATTATGACAGATATAGGAGAACAAAAATAATGACAATAGCAATATGTCAATGTCAACTACATATGTGTGCCAATGTTCACAAATAACAAATCAATCATCCCCTATTTTTCTACCCATAGGGGTGAATCATTCCATCCCAAATTCAGATATGATCAACTATGTGGTATACACTATCTAATTTAAAAAAATCATCCCAATCGCACAACAAAGTTATGCTTGATAAAATCGGTTAACGAACCAAATTTAGAGGGGGAACGATCAATATCCTCCATTCTTTTACCCTTAGGGAAATTTATTTTTTTCAAATTGGAATGGGACCAACTTCGGAGTATACCCTATCCAATGAAAAAAAAAACATTGAAATCGAACTACTCTGTGAACAGTTATGCGTGGTCATACTTAAAAAAAATATACGAGTCGACTAGAGAACTTCCTCTTTTTTGATTTCGTCGGTTGATAAATCAAATTAATACTAAAAACATATATATTTTGCAAGTTATATTATCTTCGTATTCACTTTCCAATGATATGTTCAAAGTTACATACGTTCTCCGTAATACAAGGTTCTGTTCTATTTAACGTACAATGAACAATATTTCTTAACTCATCGCACTTCATTTGGTGGATGGAAAGTTTGAATAATTCTATTTATCACATCTTTCAATTTTGTTGGCGTTCGACAAGAATAATCTACACAATACAAATAAAGAAGAGTTAGATCGGGTGATCTAGGTGGCCATCTATCTGGTCCATTGGTATAAATCATTCGATTAACTCAAGAAATTACGAACCATAATAGCATCGTGTGGTCCTGTCCGGTCTTGTTGAAAATACATTTTATCTTTCGAATAATCGTGTAGGTTTTTAAAGTCGATAACGTATACAGGTAAAAGCTATTATATAAAATAAGATGATTCAAAATAGAATGTTGAAAAAGGGAACATGAAAATTGAATAGAAATAATTTTCTGTGAATTGAAAAATCCATGATAAAAATTAAGTAATTTTTCCTGATTGTCTAACAGAAAACAACTACTTCCCCGGCTAAAGCCACGCTGGACATTTACTACATCTGAATATTCCGAAAGGACCCTAATCTGATTTTATGAACATCCTGTTCATATTTTCAAACAAATCAATATATTTTTATGTTTTTTTTTTTTTTTATGTTCTGGTTCCCACGAAAAGGGATATCCTGTAATGTTCAGAGAACATCGTAGGAACCAAGGGAAAGAAGGTAGGAGTTGGTGTTCTTCTTGAATTTCTGGAGGTTTTATGCCTCGGGGAACACCTCCCTAGGCAATGAGTTCCAAAGCCTCGCTGTTCGTTGGATGAACGAGTCTTTGGAAAGTGATGTTCTGCAGGTCTCCAAAGTGACCACGAAGGGAGGTGATGACTGAACTTGACGGGTTAGTCTCGAAGAGACTGCCAAAGCAGGAACGATTGTTGATATTTCAGAAGAGCATCGCCCATGAAAATATCTATAAAATAGAGACAAATCGCCAACTTTTCTACGGTGTTCCAGACAAGTGAGCGAGTTTGTAAGCGAGGCATCACCGACGAGACGAATTGCCCTTTTTTGGACAGAATCCAATAGCCTCAGGATATGTTTAGGTGCCGCGCTCCAAATATGGGAACAGTATTCCAGGACAGGTCGGATCTGTGCCTTATAGATCATAAGCAGCTGAGTGGGGGTGAAATAGCTCTTGGCACGAAAAAAAAACCAAGTTTTTGGGATGCACTTTTGGCAATGGACCTCACGTGATTTTCCCAGGAAAGGTTATTGCTGATAGTAATACCAAGCATCGATATGGATGACTTCAGTGGTATGGTTACTCCTGACAAAGTTATGTTAGGTTATGGTTATGTTATGTTATGTTTTTACGTGAGGAATCACTACAATCAATCTTTTCCACTACAATTAGGCTTTTTGGCTGTCAGCCAGTTACCTCTTCAGTATTTCGTTAACTGCCTGGAATCAACAGTTGAGGAAGACTGTAATAATATATTTCATCCGATTCTAGCGTTCGTCGAGGTGTCAGCCAGGGAAGTTGTTGTTCATGATAGATATTCTGGATCAAATGATAACATTTTTCATGCATTTTCCGACAATTTTTTTCTTTCGCGGCAGGGACACCGGAAAGTGTCACCTTGTATCAGTAGTTATCTGCGCGTTCTACGGAGACATCATCCGAGGAGCGAGCAAACGGCAGGACAGGTATATTGTTCGTAATCAGAGGTGACACATTCAATAAAGTATGAAAATGTATTCTATGAAATATTCATATCTGACGGAGTTGCCATGGATATGAGCGTGTCATGTACGATTTTCCGCACCGCTGCAGCCTCTTGCAATATTCGCTGTTTGCCACTCGCAGGCAGGACCGTACTCGATATATTTCTCCGTGAAATTGGAAAGGAACGTGATAGCAAATGATTGGGGTGACATTTATAATATAGGTACGCTATATCCCATGAATGGTGTGAAAATTAATGAAATTCTTCGTTGAATAACTATTAGATTTTTCAAAACATTATTTCGTATTTTTTATCATATGTAGTATGAATGAAAAAAATATCAATATATTCATAGCTATGCAGGCGATTTCAATATTTCCCTTTGTGTTATTCCATCTAGCTTATGCCTGTGGCTTTGCCCGTTTTCCGTTATCCCATAATGCTTTGTGGCAACTATTACAAATTCACTAACCCCTTTCAAACCTTCAGGGGCAGAATTTTCAAAAAAGATTAACACAATTTCTTTATTTTTAACAAAAACTAACCGTGGTCCTATACGAACTCTCAACTCCCGTTTTACCTCCTTTCAGGGTTGAATTTTCAAAAACCCCAAAATACGTTCTGCTTTATCTGAAGAGAAGAGTCCAAATACCAATTTCCATGAATCTTACTTCAAAACTAACGGAACCCTCATGAAAACATTCACCCTATTTCACCTCTTCAAGGGTTGAATTTCTAAAAACATTGGAACGCGTATTTCTTTATTCGTAACAAAGATCTCATATACCATTTTTCATTTTACCCCTTTAGGTTTGGATTTCCAAAAACTTGGATACTTATATGTGTATCTTTATTTGAAAAGAAGCGTCCAAATACCGATTTCCATGACTATAACTTCAAAACTAATGGTACTTTCCTGCAAACTTTCACCCCCATCTCACACCCCTTTTTTTAACAAAAAATTGAACCAATGAAAAAAGAAACTGATAAGCGCATTTTTGGAATGTTATTGTTTATCGCTGGAGATTCCATTTCTATGTTATTTTGTTTTGATCATTTCTTTAAAGTAATTTAATGATCTTCGTTGATTGTTTGTTTGGCGCCGGCTCAAAATTAGTAACTTACATTAGTTTTGGACCTTAGTTATTGAGACTAAAAAGGTTTATTTTATTTTTTGCTTTCAGTTTCTTTTTTCGTCAGTTTAATTTTTGTTAAAAAGTTCTATTTTTTTTATTTTTTGTTAAAATCTACTAATTGCTACATACTCAATTTGTTTTACTTCTGAAATACTCACTTAACCACCTTATTTTTATTATTAACTATTATATACTATAACTAACGTATTTCAAATACCAATTTTTATTACCCTAACTTCAATACTAACGGAACTCTCACACAAACTTGCACCCTCTCTTCCACCCCCCTGGGAGTTGCATTTATAAAAACACTGTATTTCAGCTCTAGGAATATCTTTGGTCTTGCCAGAAAGTTATACAGGGTGTTTCTTAAGCACGTGTAGAAAATTTAGAAGCATTAGTGACGTCAAAATAAGAAGAAAAGTTCCTATAAACATATGTCCTCAAGTTATTCGTTTCTGAGATGCAGGGTGTCAAAGTTGAATTCTTATTTTTATTTTTTGTGAATACATTTCAAAATAATTGTGATATTCGAATAAAGCTTGGTATCTTGGAGTATTTTTAACCGACGAAACCAAAAAGGAGGAGGTTCTTTATTCGACCCGTATATTTTATGTTTTTCCATCATATTTTTTTATGTATGATCACGCATAACTTTTTACTGAGGCGTCCGATTCCGATAATCCTTTTTTCAGTGGATAGGGTGTACCCCTAAGGGTAGCGAAATGAAGGATATTGATCACTCACCCTCTGAATTCTGGTCCGTTAACCGATTCTATCAGGCAAAACTTTGTACTGGGTTCTTCGATTTGGATGATTCTTTTTTTAATAGATAGGGTATACCTTATATTGGGATTTCGAAAGGAATTGGCCACCCTAACGGGTGGAAAAATAGAGGATAACTAGCACACACATACGTAGTTGACAATGACAGATCGCTACTGACATTATTCTTGTTCCACATGCGTCAAAATCAGTATATTTTATGAGAGGATGGAATGATATACAGAGTAATGAAATAAACTAACCAGAACAACGAAAATAATTCATATTACAACAAATAGTAAAAGTAGATAATCATATTATTTAACTGGTTATAGTTGAAGTAAGGTGGGTAAGTAAGTATTTTGGAAGTAATCAAAAAACAAGTAGGTAGTAATTGGTAGATTTAAGCCGCAAAAAAATGAAAAATAGAAACTTTTTAACAAAAAATGAAACCGACGAAATACGGAACTGAAAGTAAAATAAAACTTTTAAAAAAATTAAACCGACGAAAAAATCAACTGAAAAGCAAAAAATAAAATAAACCTTCTTAGTCTAAATTATAATTGAGCTCCTAAACTAATGTAAGTAATTGATTTTGAGTCGGCGCCAAACAAACTAGCAATTGAATTAGGTGAAGCGTAAAATGATGGCAGCGAGATGCACGGCTGCGTTTTGATGACTTCTTTCATAGATAATGATATTCGATAATTGTTTGTTTGGCGCCGACTCAAAATCAGTTACTTACATTAGTTTAGGAGCTCAATTATCATTTAGACTAAAAAGGTTTATTTTATTTTCAGCTTTTCAGTTGATTTTTCCGTCGGTTTAATTTTTTGTTAAAAAGTTTTTATTCAATGACAAAATCAAATTTGATGTTAGTTTGTCTTTCAGTCATTTGATATGTCATAATTTTTTGTGCGTACCTGTATCACGTTTCCTAGTGGAAAAATCGATTTTTATCACATTTTTGTGTAAAAAATATATTTTTGGTAGAGGTCGCTGCGAGCAACTGTTTTCGAGTTATTGGGATTTGAAATAATCGATGCAAGTGATTTTGAATGACAAGATTGTTAAATTCAAAATTAATTAGTTAAAGAAATTATTTTCCCTTAATTTAATTTTAAAATAGGAATTGGGTGTTATTACAACTTGATACTGATAATAATAACAGTAACTAATACCAATTTGATACTAAAACAGTTAGTTGAGGGTAATAATTACAGTAGTTGTTCAAAATTGCCACCTTGCACCAATATGCATGCGTCGGCTCGTCGTCTCATGGATCCACGTACACGTTCCATTATACCTGGTGTATTTCGGATAGCGTCACATCCAGCAATGATTCGTTGACGAAGTTATTATTTGGTTTCTACTGGCACCGTATAAACTTGGGCCTTCAAGTGACCCCACAAAAAAAATCGATTGGATTTAAATCCGGGGACCTCGGAGGCCAGAATTGATTTGGAACTTCAGCGTCTCGACCAATCCATCTGTTTCTGAATCGCTGATTTGGAAATTCACGAACTATTGAAGTAAAATGCGCTGGCGTTCCATCGTGCATAAACCATATCCTTTCTCTCAGTAAAAGTGGAATGTCTTCAAGTAATTCAGGCAGAATATTTTCAAGGAAATCATGATAAGAATTTCGATTGTGAGTCTCTGGAAAAAGTGGAGACCAATCAAATAATCCCCAACAATACAAATCCACACATTCAATGAAAACTGGTGTTGAAACCTGGACTGAACTATTGCGTAAGGGTTTTCGTCAAACCACACATGATTATTATGAAAGTTCATTATGGCGTTCTATGAAAAATGTGCCTCGTCAGTGAATAATATCTTTTCAGTAAATTGAGGGTTTTGTGCAATTTTCTGCAGTATCCATTGGCAAAATGTTACACGGGGAAGGAAATCTCGGGGCAACAATGCTTGGACACGCTGTATGTGATGAGGATAAACTGATTTTGTTTGAGAACTTACCAAACTAATTTGTGATGTACGTTCAGATTTTGCGCAATTTTTCTCATGCTTGTCTGTGGAAATTCTTCGATTGCCTGAAGAACAGCTTCTTCAACTTCTGGTGTCCTAGTAGTCAACGGTCTGCCTGCCACTGGAGCTTTTTCATAGGAGCCAGACTCCATAAGCCGCTGGAAAAGGTTTGTGAATGTCTGGTGATTCGGCGCTCGTAGCAATTGCCATATGCGAAACCGTATACGTAAATCATATTAGCCATTTCGCCATTCGTGTATGCTGCCATTTGAAAAAGATGGGAACACAAATACAGAAAATAACTTCACTGTCACAAGAACGGATTGAAATGACATGCCAAGTACCCAATCCCAATAACTCGAAAACATTTGCTCGCAGTGACCTCTACCAAGAATATAGTTTTCACACAAAAATGTTAGAAAAATCTATTTTTAGAAAACGTAATACAGGTACGTACAAAAAATGTATGACATTTCAAATGACTGAAAAGACATATAGGTGGCGCCACCTCCACGAAAGGGACAAACCAACATCAAATTTGTCATTGAAAAATACTTCCAGATACCAAACTCTATTCGAATATCACAATTATTTTTAAATGTATTCACAAAAAATAAAAATAAGAATTTAATTGTGACACCCTGCATCTCAGAAACGAATAACTTGCGGGCATATGTTTATAGTAATTCATAACTTTTCTTCTTATTTCTTATTTCTTTTATTCTTTATATTTATATTATATTCTTTATATTATATATTTATATTCTTTTATTCTTATTTCTTCTTATTTTGACGTCAACAACATGCTCTTAAATTTTCTACACGTACTTAAGAAACACCCTGTATATATTCCAATATGTTTTGATGGTCAGATGATTCATAATTATCCAGAAAAGTTAGTTCAGATCGACATTGTCGAAATATATTGTCCTCCTGAAGTTGATGATAGCTGAGGCCTTTATCACAATTAGGAATTAGGAACACTTTTGCAATTCCCATCAAGAAAATAAGGAGTTTTTCACCAGTTAACCAGCGGAGTTTGTGATGTTACCAAACAGCTTTGATATATTTTCAATATTATAGGCCGTACAATAAACACACCCATGATTTTTAACCTTAACGAAATTTCCAAAAGGATGCAGGTCCATATAAATTTAATAATTAGATTGGAGTTGATAACTACCTTCCATTCCAGATGTAAACAGGCGTAAATATACTTTATTGAGATATTTTCGAAAACCAGTCGGAACAATAGTCAATAATAAATCAATAAATAATAATGCTGGTATTCAGCCATGGGGCAACAACTCTATCGTTATGATAATAATTAGTCGAAAAACAAGCTGTTTGTTCGAACGTGCTCACGTCAATGCGATATATTATCGTAAAGAGGGGAAAGAACAAAAAAAGGCCATTAATTCAGATCAGTCGACGTGGTTTTTGAGATGTAGAGTTCCAGAAGTTATTTCAAATCATTCAATCGTTCAGCGTCAAGATGTAAAGTTTATCAGTCTCAGTCATGGTCTTGAAACCTCAATGATTTCCTCAAATTTAAATTGCCTTGAAATTAAATTATTGCTTCGAAAGTAGGTATATTTCGGCTCCTCCATAACATATTTGCTCTCTGCTGGGTATAATTGTTCTATTATTAGTTGGAGAGTTAACATTTTTCAAAATTTGAACCTCAATTCAATCAGTCTTTGGTTGTATGGAGTGAAAATCTTAAAAATGAGTGTTTTCAACCGCCAACTTAGTTGCGGAGCAACCTTCGGAAGTAAGAAACTTGTGTGAGTTGAGAAAACGGGGACCTTAGCTTTTCAAGTGTAATCCGAAGCACTACTCGGCTGGTAACCGTGGACAGTCCGAAGGATTGATATCTAGGTACCAAGAATGTTCGGTTGGTCACCTATCTCCTCCCGCTCAACGAAACTACAGAAATATATTTTTATTCCAGTTGCTGGGTTGGGAATCGAACCCGGACCATCTGGGCATCAGCCAGCGCCTCTACGTTTGCGGCCACCAGCCCAGTTTTTTTTTAACGAACAGTTTGTTTTCATATTGAATCGTTTTTTTCATCACCAAGTTCCACAAAGGCATTTGGAATCGCAGAGCAATGTTTTCGTCAAGAATATCAGCTGTTGCAATATTTCTCCAGTGAAATCCGCCCCTGTATTCGTCTCGACCGACGCGCCGAGAAAACAACTGACAGTTATTGCATTTTCAACGTTGTTCGCCTCTCCCTCCGCGCGTCCCTTCGCCCTTTGCAGTACTGGCACGGCCGCGCGATAATAGCAATCATCGTAATGGCACTGGTGTACACCCCCGCACCCCCCGAGCCCCGTGTAGCTCATTTACCGAATAATTCTAGCTCGTTTCCGAAATATCAGGAATATTGCGGGATGGTTGATGCGAGCTTTGCTGGTGTTTATTGCCTGCAGGAGATACAGAGTGGAAAATTGAGTTGTTATAATGCGATTGGCGTGAAAAATAATGACCATCTTACAGTTTGAACGCTTTCAAAGAGAGAAAACGTGTAATTCGATCGTTTAATTTCCTTGATGTTTGTCCAATGTATACTCTCGAATGGATCTCATCATTTCTAGAAGATCGGAAACAAATAATGTGCTTCAAATTTCAACATGGAGGAAAAAATAGTAGTATCCAATCTGATACCGGGAATTTGATTAGAGACGTCCCACAGGGCTCAATATTAGGGCCTTTACTGTTTATTTTGTATGATCAGCATTTAGATCATTTTATTGACAAACAGCATTATACTGCATACGCAGATGACTTCTCACTAATAATCTCTGATGCAGATACTAAAATATTAGAAGCAAAATGTAATGATACCATTAATAAAGTAGCAAGATTCTTCAATGGGCGTGACCTATTATTCAATGTTAAAAAAAACAAATTATAAGGATTCACAATCGTCAAAGAACTGTAGAAAATATGCAGAATATGATAGAAAATGAATAACTCATTAATTCTCATGAACCGGTAAAAATTTTAGGAGTTTATCTAGATGAATTCCTGAAATGGAAACCTCAATGTGAACAATGAATTTCAAAATTGAGCTCCCTAAAATATATGTTTTCTAACCTTCGCACTGTTTTGGATATGCATCAGCTCCTGAATTTGTATTATGCACAAATCGAATCCCGGCTAAAATATGGTATTTGTTTTTGGGGTAACTCAACACATGCACGGGATATTTTTATTTTATTATTCAGAAACGAATTTTGAGGTGTATTTTTAGAATTCCGCAGATGGGTTCATGTAAAAATATTTCTAAATCTTTCTCTATATTCTGAGAATACCTATAGTCTCTTTATATTTGAAATATGTTTATACATTTCCCAGAATAAACATGCATTTCTCCTTAATATGGATATTCACGAACATAATACGCGACATAAAAGTGACATTCGAATACAAAAGACGAAGCTGAATATTTCTTCATATTTGGCCCAAAAATATTCAACAATCTTCCAAAAGAAATGAAGTCTTGTGGCTCCCTATTACTTTTCAAAAGAAAACTCAAATTGTTTTCAGCTATAAAATATTTTTATGATATACGTGATTTTTATTATTTCGATAATGTGAGAGAGCACAGATACTTGTACTGTATTTTTAACTTTCATGAACATTTTATTGTACGTTTTTTTAATCCTACGAACGTTTTATTTTTATCTCAGGTTGAATCATTTCGTTATATCTTAAATTTGTATTTCAACAAATGTCTGACTATTCCTATACTTGTTAATGTCGCAAGGAAAATAAACTGATTGATTGATTGACTCTAGAGTACATAGAGTCTATGACAATCAGAGCAATCAATTTTGTGAATGACATTCCATTCGTTTGTAATTTTAATGGGGTCTTTAATTTTTGTGAAAAAAGTTAAATAGTTTGTTTTTCTTTGGCTATTTTGATATTTTAATGTTTTAATGTATTGATCAATACCGTAGTCTGATCCAAGAATTTTGTTATTACAAAGTGCATACCATGAATATTGAAATAATATATTTTCTACCTGCCACTATTTATGAAAATACACATCCGGATTTTTAGTACCTGTCACTACGTGATAACCTTCATATAGCCTCAGTAAAAAGTATCAAGTAATTGGAAATAATGGTGGATACGCATTTGCGATAGGATGAACAACATATCAACTTTGTTTGGAAGAAGTTGCGTTTTGCACTCCATAAATTCAAACAACTCAACTATATTCTTGACTTAAAACAAAAAACAAAAATTCATAGCTTGGTGGAAAGGCACCTAACTTACGGTCTACTAGGATGAGGAGCAGCATCTAAAACTCTTTTTCGACCACTTGAGATCATTCAAAAGCAAAATATTGTTTTTGGTATACTTCTACTGATTTCAATACTCACTGTTCAATAGTACAAAAAATCAATTTGTTTAATGTAATTTTTATTTTCAAATTTAGTGTTACACTGAGACGTCAATCAGGTAACCAAAGAGCATTGTGTACTAGCTTTTGTGACAAATTATTCTGCTTTATCTTGAAGTTTTACCAATATATTGTCCATTACAACCTCGACACGGGATACTATAAATTACATTTATACATTGATGGTGAAGGAATTATATCTTTGACTTTAGGGTAAATTAATCTGATAGTTAGAACTGTTTAATGAGCTATTTTGAACTTATCAGGTGAGTAAAATAATCTGGTGAGTTCAAGACATTCCTCTGTTGCATGGTTATGAGTAAAGTAAGTGAAGTTTTCAGGTATGAATAATCTTTAAAAAGTTTAAGGTAAGAGGATATTTAAATTTTTATTGAAGTTGAGGGTCTGAGATTCTAAGTACTCTGATTTTCATTTGTATCACCAAGTTCACTTTCACAGAGTATTTGTGGTATGAAAGCATTATCAAAAAAACTTATATTAACCATTTGAGTGAGATTCACCCCTATTTACTGTCCTCAGATATTAAACCAAAAGTTGGCATCAGTGTAATATCAACCAACATTACTATCTTAATCAACCACAGTCCGGTAACAACAGTTGCTACTAATCCAACAGTTGGTACCATTGAATCCAGTTTTAATTGACACGTTGTTGCATTGGATCAAAATTTGCGGAAATTTTTCCTATCTTGTCAGTTTAACTAGTCATGCCACACAGAGTAGCCAACTCATTAGATACATTGAATTTTTTTATAATTTTAATGTGTGTTTTATAAATTCTGAACTTTGTTTGTACTATAATTAACATTCTTACTATTGTATCACAATGTTAGAAGTTAGATGAATATGTTGAACATCATTGAAAACAAACTCTCAAAGTTGTAAGTAGCACAATGTTTTTTACTTTAATATTGATCACTATTGGTTTTCTTCTATTGTAGTAGCCCTGATGATGGGCATAAACTATATCATGAATTGAATTGTTGAAATTTATAAACGAACTGGAATCTGATAAGGCTCCCGGATTGGACAACTTTGCATCCAACACCACCAGACTCTAGGAATAAGGAAATTTATCATTTCAGATGATGTTTAAGGAAATTTTCGTAACCTTGATATTTTCAGAAGATAGGTATCGCAAATTGGGACCACAAATTGTTTCATATTACCTCATAGAAAAATAAAAGTCTAACGTGGAATATTATACAGGGTGTTTCAAAATTCAGAATCAAGATTTTAGGGGCGTATTTTCAGATCAAAATAAGACTTTTTTTCCATAAACATGTGTCTGCAAACGCTTCGTTACCGATCTGCAGAGCGCTGAAGTTTCAAGATTTTTTTATTTTTTTCTTCATAGTTTACATCATGCAGTATGCCGAGAATATCTCCCTGTAAGAATCTACACGGGGATATTTTTTCAGAGGTAAAGCCCTTTTTCGCCCTATAAACTTTTCTGTAGTGCGCTGCTGGTGAATTCTAACATATGGAATGAATCCTTTGTTTTGTTTATAATTTTTTTTGGCTTCTGTAATTTTTACGCATCTGCGACCATTATCGATGAAAAAAGTCAAATAATTTAATTAAAAAATTTTAACAAAAGGAGGGAACCTATTATCACAATGAAACCAAAAAACGCTACTTATTTGGTTTGTGATCTAAATTACAAGTTTCCTTAAACATTACCTGAAAAATAAGAAATCTAACAAACCTTGATTTTTTATAAAAGGTGCTGGAAATGCCCTCCTCCTTCTGCGATACAACCTTCCACTCTTCTTCTCATAGACTGCCGTACGCGATCTAAAATTCCAGGAGTGTTTCTTACGGTGTGGGAGGCATCCATAATTCGTTCAGTAAGAACTACGATGGAATGCACTGGTTCCACACCATAAACTTGGGCCTTTACATGTCCACATGTCCAGCGGGTTGCAATCTGGGGACCGTGGGGGCCAAGCAATTGGACCTGCTCTGCCAATCTACCGCTTGGGAAACACTGTATCTAAATGATCGCGAATGATGATTAGAAAATGAGGGAGGGGGGCATCTTGCATTAACCACATTTGTCGACGAACTTGTGAAGGCACGTCCCCCACTAATGCAGGCAATTCGTTCTGTAGGAAGTTCAAATATGTGGCAACATTTGATATTCGCGGTAAAATGAAACGACCAATCAAAGTATCTCCTACTATTCCTGCCCATATGTTCACACTGAACTGTTCCTAGTGTCGAGATTGTATGATCATGTGTGGATTTTCTGGTGCCCAAATATGAACGTTGTGGTAATTCACTACTCCACCGCTTCGTCGGTGAAAAGGATACGAGATAAAAATCCAGGATACCTCGTACAGTTGCGCAGTATCCATCGGCAGAACTGCAAGCGCCGTGGAAAATTTCGCGGAAGCAAACCTTGGACGTGCTGGATATGATATGGGTATAGCATGTTTTCGTGTAAAACCCTCCAGACAGTTGAATAGGAAACATCCAAATCACGTGCTATTTGTCGAATACCCATACCAGGATTCTCGTCGATAACATTTAAAATCTCTTCATCTCCTACTGGGTTGCGTGCTCCTTGCGGTCTGGCAGCATCGTGACTTGGAATCTGAAATCTGCTTTATTTCCGAAGGTGCTGTTAGGAATTTATAAAAGATCAATAGTTGGGAGCCGGCGATCAGGAAATTTTAGCGCGTACAACCTCTGAGCTTGAAGTCCGTTACCATCAGCCAGACCATGAACAAAATGGATGTCAGCCAGACGTTCAAATGAATATGGTTCATTTTCCATTTTAATGGAACTTTCAAATAATGTCACATGCTTCAAAACAAACCTAAACGTCAAAATGAAAATAGCAGTCAAAGCCCACTAATTATCTTTTTCATTGTTTCGTAGGTAAATTCAATTAACTTTAGCGAATTACAAAAAATGATTTTCCTTTTTTTGTCGCAGATGCATAAAAATTACAAGGAGACAAAAAAATTCATAAACAAAACATAGAATTCATTTAATCAAAATATCTCCCTCGGCATACTGGATGATGTAAACCCTAAAACGTACCTATGTGTTAAATTTGATCTTAATATCGCCAAAACTGATGTTTATAAAAAAAAGCTTATTTTGACCTGAAAAATACTCCCCTGAAATCTTGATACTGAATTTTGAAACACCCTGTAAACAAACTCGTAACAAATACATATACCGATTGAAATGGCAACAACTATCAGGTTCTTTTGACCATGTAAATTGTACCATTACTAATTTCATGTAAGAAAATTACCCTGGTCTTTATATTAACAATCTCTCTAATTGTACATTTAATTTTGATATTACCTGTACAAAGGAAATTTTTTCATAACGATAATCATTCTGCAATGACAATATTCTAATTCGAAGGGATATATGTCATCAGATTCCTGATTATATAATTTTTTAAGATATACAGGTTGAGGCAGAAGTACTTTGACAAACTTCAGGAGGTGATTTCTCACAATATTCTAATATGAATTGTCCAAATGAATATATGTCCGGAAACGCTTCGTTTCCAAGATACAGGGTGTTGAAGTTTTATTTTTATTTTAATTTTTTTTAAATAACTTTCGAAATAGTGACTTTAATTAAACGAAAATTGGTATTGAGAAGTTTTTTGAGGTGTCGAACCTGATGTTATTATTGCTCTTACTCGTAGGGGGCGCCACCTACATGTCTTCTCCATTTTTGAAGATTCATAACTTTTTTGAGCGTATTTCTAGCACATTTTTCAGTGAAAAAATCAATTCCCCTATCATAACTATGTAAGAAAGCTACCCTTGTTACAAGTCGCTATAAGCAATCGTTTTTTGAATATTTGGACTTGAAAATTTCAATTCGATTATTTGATAATCGATGCGTGTTGAAGTTACTACCATTATTTTGCATTTTTCACAAGAATGCTTAGGAAATGAATTTGACGTTTGAGTAAGTAGTTTTAGTTTTTGGTAGGGGGCGCCACCTATTCTTTCTATTTTTAATCGTTTGAAATAGTTATTTTTGTATCAAGGGTGCAAAATCTGTATTTGTTTTAATAAAAGTTGCAAGAAATATCAACTTTTATTTCGAGAAATTTTGAATATGTAGAATAAAATAAAATAAAAAAACTAAATTGTATTCAAATAGATTGTTCGACGTGTCCACCTTCAGCAAAGATACATGCATTCAGTCTTCTGGTCATTGAATCTCGTACCCGCTCAAAAATTATTGGTGTGTTTCTCATTGTTTCACAGGCGTCTACAATCCGGGTTCTCAGATCTTTCTCGTTCGCTACTGGAGTTTTATGAACTAGTGACGTCAAATGTCTCCATAAATGAAAATCTAACGGGTTTAGATCTGGGGATCTTAGTGCCCACGCCTGGTTAGGTTCTTCTACACCCCTACCGACCCATCGATTTGTAGAGACAATGTTAAGGAATTCCCTGGCTACAACAGTAAAATGGGCCGGATCCCCATCATGCATAAACCACATGCGGATACGAATTTCTAATGGTACATTCTGAAGAAGTCCCGGCCATTCATTTTCTAAAAAGTCTGTAAGTTTCGCCATTCAGTCGGAACGGAAGAAAGAAAGGACCTATCAGGTAATTATCAATTATTGCCGCCCATACATTTACAGAAAATTGATACTGATAATGTTTTCACTAACTGCGTGCGGATTTTCCAGAACCCAAACATGGTTGTTATGAAAGTTTATGATAGCATTTCGGGAGAAGTTTGCCTCGTCCGTGAAGAGTACATATCTTAAAAATTGAGGAATTCCAGCCAATTTTCTCAAAAACCACATACACATAGTAATGCGTTGGGCAAAAGAGCTTGTACCATTTGAATATGGTATGGATAAAATTGTTGATCGTGGATAATTCTCCAAACTGTGGACTGAGTAGAATTCAGAGCTTCCGCAATGATTCTTGTACTTGTTTCTGGATTCTCCTCGAGAGAGTTCAAAACAGCTTCTTTGAATTCTGGGGTTTGGACTGCTCGTGGTCTTCCAATAATATCAGCTGCCCTCTTAAAGCTACCTGTTTCTGCCAAATGACTCGATTAGGAAATCGCTCCTGGTAACTACGTCTTGCTTCGCGCGCATTGCCATCCGCAAGGTCATAAACGATATGAATATCGGCTAAATTGTGCAAATAATCAATTTTTTCAAAATTAGTGTTCGAAAACTTACAGAAACTCCAACAAAACAACAAAACGTTTAACTGCCGCATAATATGTAATTACCAAAACTACTTACTTAAACGTCAAATTCATTTCCTAAGCATTCTTGTGAAAAATGCAAAATAATGGTAGTAACTTCAACACGCATCGATTATCAAATAATAGACTTGAAATTTTCAATTCCAAATATCTAGAAAACGGTTGCTTATAGCGACTTGTAACAGGGGTAGCTTTTTTACATAGATATGATGGAGGACTTGATTTTTTTAGTGTGCTAGAAGTACGCTCAAGAAAGTTATGAATCTTCAAAAAAGAAGAAGACGTGTAGGTGGCGCCACCTACGAATAAGAGCAATAATAACATCAGGTTCGAATTCGACATCTCAAAAAACCTCGCATTACCAATTTTCGTTCAATTAAGGTCAGTATTTCGAAAGTTATTAAAAAAAACGAAAATAAAAATAAAACTTCAATACCCTGTATCTTGGAAACAAAGCGTTTCCGGACATATATTTAATGGGACAATTCATATTAGAATATCGTGAGGAATCACTTCCTGAAGTTTGTCAAGTACTTCTGACCCACCCTATATTTGAACTTATTTAAATTTTTGAAAGATATTAGGAGTGAATTGTACAGCTTAGGTTCAAAAATATAACTCAATAGTTAGTTCACTTCACACACTTATTGCCATTTGTTTTTGACAGTGGTAATCCGTAATCACCTGATTTCTTGACGTATGAATATGTTAAGGAAGCAGACAACACAAAATGATTCACCTCCAATTGCAGCTCCTCTGGATTTGAGAGAGATAACTGAAATTCACTCCGCGCCGCAAAAAAATCTTCGCGATATTCAAATGCACCCGACTCCATCCCTTGATACCAAAACAATTACTTTCCCCGATAAATTCCCATGCAAAAGACAGTGTTCACATTTTAATCGTCTCGCAGGTGTAATAATAATTAAGAAGAGTCGTAAAACGGCGTAATAGAAGGCAATTTGAAGGGAGATAATGCAGCGGACCAGTCGTTCTCCATGCCCTGGAAGATTACTTATACGGTGATACCTATAAATTCATTAGTCCGCACTTAAATGAAGCTTAGTACTAATTATACTTACTTTTATGTGTGTATTTGGACCGCCAATGTCGGAGACGGGGTTATTTGGGGTTGGTTGATTCAAATCAGTGTCCCCGCTGCGGTTAGAGGTTTTATATGGATTTGGATTTCAACAATATCTCCTATGCACGAACATTGGCCCATTTCTTACTATACGATCTCGGGAACTATGAGGATAAAATAGCAGTTAATTCGAACGGAAGGGTTTCAAAGATTATATCGAATAGATGGTCCTGCAGAATTAATCACAAATATTGGTCTCCATACCAAACATTTTCAGCATTTTGGTTACTGGAAAGGAAGATATTACTCAATCATAAGAACCTTTTGAACAAATCACAAATTTTCTCACAGTCATGGAGTAGAATAGTGAATGAAACGTGAACCTTGATGCATAAGTTATACAAGCGTTTGTAATTTAGGTCACCACAACACAACTTTCAAAAAAATTGATACATCTTCAGCGATCATGGTTCCCAGATTCCAAAAATACCTTCAGTTCGAAAGTTAATATATCTTTATATATACAGTGCTCGTCTAAAGTCCGTTCCCCCCTACTAATTTTTGAACCACCTGATATATCGCAACGAAATTTGAAGGGCTTAAATAGGAGATACAAACCAACTTTTTCATGAGAAAATCACAGCTCAAAGTTTCAAAATGGCGGCTGAGCGCCATCTTCAATAATTTTTTTTAAATGGAACACTTCATATAGAACACCCCGTATATTATTCCATTCCATTTTAGAAATCCGATACACTTCACTCCTAAATTCAATTGTTTTCGAATTATAAACGTCTCAAAAGTGACATTTTGGTCATTTCAAACCCAACCAAAAACACTAATGTTGCTGTTAATCAAGTTTGCATTGGAAAAAATCGTTGTTGCGGTAACATCTTGTTTACTGTCAAGCCGAACTGCTAACTGTCAAATAGTCCGTTGAGCGCCTAAATGCTTTTATGAAAAGTGTGATAGTTTAGACGATAAAATTGAAGCAGTTTTGATATTTGGAGAAGCTGGAAGAAATTATCATCTAGCAGTCCGTATGTTTGATGATAGATTTACCGAGAATCCTATTTCGAGGTCATATTTGCGCAAACTTTCAAATAAGCTCCAAGCAACTGGTACGCTGAAAGATGCTCCAAGATCAGGAAAACCGCCTCTTTCAGAAGAAAAAAGGTAGAAATTGTTGCTGAAATGGTAATCAATCCGACTCAGTCGACGTCTGCAGTTGCTGAATCCTGTGGAGTAAGTTCAAAAAGTGTCCAAAGAGTCCTAAAAAAAGAAAAGTTGCATCCCTATAAAATGAAAATCCTGCATGCTCTCACGGAGGATGATCCAGACCGGAGGGTTGAATTTTGTGAGAGGTTAACAAGAACAATTGAAAGAGAACGGGGCTTCCTGAAACGTGTATGTATCGCAGACGAATGCATGTTTTTTCTCAATGGAAAAAACAACAAACAGAATGTACGATACTGGAGCGATACTAATACGCATATTTTTAGAGAGAGACATACCCAGTTTCCTAAAGAGGTGAATGTTTGGGCGGGGATTTTGGGCAATCGCGTTGTTGGACCGATTTTCATCAGAGTCAATCTTACAGGAGTTCTCTACATCTTTTAGAAACTGAAATTGAACCTCGGATAAGACAAATTATATTAAACAATCAGGAAGAGTTTGAAAATCGTGAAATCATATTTCAGCAGGATGGGGCACCTCCCCAATTCGATCGTATGGCTAGAGAGTTCCTCGATACAAACTTTCCTGGGCGATGGATAGGTCGCAGGGGAAGTACAGAATGACCACCAAGATCTCCGGATCTTATACCTCTAGATTTTTCCATCTGGGGGTTAAGTTAAGGGGGGGAACGGACTTCAGACGAGCACTGTATATATATATAATAATAATAATAATAAAAGGAACTTTATTGAACCGAACAAAAATTCAATTCAATAGGCTATCGACCGAAGTCCTTCTGCCTTATATATATATATATATATATATATATATATATATATATATATATATATATATATATATATATAAATATATATATATATATATATATATATATATATATATATATATATATATATATATATATATATATATATATATATAAATATATATATATGATAATAAGTGATATAAATGATACTTATAATAAGTCACATAAATACTTATTTTCTAAACTGCAATTTGTCTATACATTTTACTGTTTTGGAACCTTATACCATTTTAAAATACCTCAAAAGTTCAGCACTGGAGTTTCTCTATTGTCATTAGTATGTTGCCAACAATACATTCAATGTTCACAACCTATAAAAAAAATAAAATAAAATTACATCCTGTAGGTAAAATCAAATCAGAAGGAAACATGACAGCGACATGTCAGAAACATTTGATGGAAATAATAAAATAGAACATTTTTTAGAACAGAAAATTGTCAAATATGAATTTTTAACAAACTCTGTATATATTATGTGAGCAATAGTAATATAAATTGTAAATAAAATCCACAGAATAGTTTAGAATAGAAAAAGTGTCCCAGAAAGTGAACAAAAACCAAAATTTTGGGAAAAAAAAAAAAGGGTTGCCAAGAAGAGAAATAACAAGCTTTGAAGAGATGAAAAATTATACTTAAAAATAAAGCCGTACCAAATTTTGAAAAACAATAAATGAGAAAATACAAGAAAAACTGAAGCAAATCAACCAATAGACAAAACACATCCAGAGACAAATAGGAGTGGAAACTATCTACAAAAAACCACTCACTTTTAGAATACACCCTAAGTCCTATCCGTCACGTTGCCATTATCAAAGGGACCTTCCAAAGTGGAGCTGCAATCCCCAATATCCGAAAAACACTTCCAGGATTAACGAGAACATTCAAGAGGAAGAAATTACAGGTATTTTTAACCCAGAACTAAACAAAGTGAGCGTATTCGTGCCAGACACTTCTTTCGGGTATTTTGATGACTTTCATTCATTGATTTGAACATTATTTCTTTTTCATGCTCATGTCATTCTATTGCGCATGAATGATATAAATTCGAGCAGATTCTACCATTAAAATGTTTCTGAGTGGCGATTTTTGAAGAGAGGAAACATTTTTGGAAAATGCTTTCAGGATTTTTTCTTCATATTTTTCAGTGTAGAATTAACATTTTTTGAAACACACTGTACAGTGTATTCGTTTGGACATGGAAAAAACAAATATGTATATTTCCATGGAGTAGAGTAGAGTAGAGAAAAGTATTATTAAAAATGACCGAATTATTTATCTGTCTGTCTGATTGTTACGAATGGAAAAGAATTGAAATGAAGAAGTAACCATGACACCAACATCTATTTTACAGAAATCATGACCATCACCAATTCCCATGCACACCCACTCCTACCCACCTGAATTAATGTCCATGCAAGTGTCGACACCATTTCCTACCCATCAAATTAACATATTTTCAAAGTTACAATTAAGTCTTCGTTCAGATCACCGCAATAATAGCGACAAAATAATTACATTACATCAACTGCTTTTACACACTCTACATGCCATCCTTAAAGAGTTCACACTGATCATTTATGAATCTTTAGAAATCTTAGTTCAAGAGAGTACTACCATATCGGAACAGAGACCGTCAAGGAACAATTGAAGACGTTTAAAGTAGCTTCAACAACGTTGGAAGATGAGTCGCGTTTTCAACAGTTTATGATGGCTTAATAACAGTATTCAGTAACTGAGATAAGTGGTGGAATGAGTCAACTATTACAATGATCAAGGGTATGGAGAAACATTGTACTTGAGCTGCAACTTCCTCATTGGAGTGAAGATCCTCAAATTAAATTGAACTCGTACCAAAGAATTGAATTAGTTATTTATGAAATGAGGCTGTTGAAATTTTATATTCGTGTAATTTGTTTTTTCATTATACGCAGAATCGCAGGAAATGAAACGAAACTTTGACAAAGATATAACAAAAAATAATTTGAAAATAACAAAACTTGAAATAGAGGATGAAATTGGAATAAATGAAAGAGTCAAGAACTTCATTGAAAAGTAATTGGAGATTAATGTAGGAATCCATAAAACAAGAAAAGTGTCGAACAAAAAGTATATCCATACATGATTTTATTTTTTGCTGGGTACATCAAATAAACATGTAATAGGAAGATTGCTTCAATTCGAACGTTCTCCATATGCTTTAACAATCTATTACCCACGCCTTTGACGAAAACCAAATTAAATTGATTAATGTCACGTACGAATGTGGATTGCTTCTGCTACTAATTAGAACGGAGACGAAAAACCACAGCTGAGTTGAGAATGTACGAGGGGGAGCGAGAGCCGATGGAATCCCGAATGACAAGGGTGTCAGGAAATGGGAGTAGACGTTCCCTAATCTTCGTCATTTTCTTGATTGCTCCCGAAATAACATGCAGATTATTAGATGGCTGACGAAGTTATGGGTTCTTTGAACCGAGCAGAAACATCAAAACCAGATTCGAATTGCAGTGGTATGTTCGAAGACATTCGGTTGACAGAAATATTACACCGAGTTTTTATTTTATTTTGACATCAGACATGAGATTTTGTTAACTTAATAGGGCAGAATTTTGCCTGAGAAAGTACCATTGCAATAAAATTATATAAATTCAAGTTAAGAGGATTTTATCGTGGGTTATACCTTATGTGATAGGGATTTTATCACATTTTTTTTCAATTTTCTATAAAGCATTTAGCCTGAAAATTTTACCGAGTGTGATTTGCGGTCTTATTATCTGATTGAACCAGATGCTTCTTCAGTAAATCCTATGAAATCCTATATAGGCATGTACCAATTTACAATAATTATAAACATCAATATCCCGTATGGTACACAAGTGAAATTATTAGCCAAATCAAACAGAAAGCGAAACTATATTAAAAAAAACAGGAGATATTGCTTATTTCCATGAGTTTGGCAGACTCCGGAAAAATGTTGAAGATAAAGTTAAAGAAGCATATGAAGATTATCTTCTAAATCGTATTCATAACAAAAATAAAACCTCTAGAATTCCAGCCAGAGTGTCTTACTGTGATGAATTTTTTGGTAATCCTCAAGGGATAGCAAATGCTTTCGGCAAATATTTTACATAATGGCGGAACCAGATTTGATAAACATACAACTCAATGACAATCATAACTCGGTAGATATCAGCTGTGAACCAATAACCGAAATCAAAATTATTAATCCTGGTAGAAAACTCAAAAATTAATTCACCTCAGGTTCTGACAACATTCCATCCTTCATCATCAAGTATTGTCTTAGTGCATTAATATGTCCATTGCTTGCAATCTTTGATTTAATTCTTAAAACATCGGTTTTTCCTGATATAAGGAAAATTATAGGCCAATTTCGATCTTAAATAACCCTGCAAAGGTATTGGAGATCATATTGTGTAATTGCATTTATCCTGCAACCACACACATCCTCTCTGAATCTCAACATGGATTCATGAATTCAAGATCCACAATTAGTAATCTATCCATTTTTAGTCAATACTTATGTGAATCATTAGACCAAACAGGGCAGGTTTATACTGGTTTCTCCAAGGCCATTCAGAAAATTAATCACGAAATACCATTGAAAATTACTCGTCTAGGATTTAGAAATATATTTTTGGACCTTTTGAAATCATACTTGGAAAACAGATTGCAGTTTGTCTCTCTCAATGGATATTCCTCAAATAACTTCATTGCAACCAGTGGAGTGCCTCCAACCTGGGGCCACTGTTGTTTTTTATATTTATCAATGATCTCTGCGAGTCGCTTGAGTGCAACAAACTAATGTTTGCGGATGATCTGAAATTATATGTTACTATTTCTGATTTAGACGATTGCTCAACTCCACAGGAACAAATCAGTTACTTATATGATTGGTGCTTGAAAAACCATCTTTTCGTCAATATCTCAAAATGTAAAGTAATAACCTTCACCAGAAATTCAAATATTATCATTTACCCATACTCAATTAATACTACAATTCTAGAACATGTTAATGATATCAGGGACTTTTTGGAGTCGGAGAACATGATTTCTTTCAGCTCAAAATTCACAGAGACTTGTTATAACAATGCCCTATTAGAAATGAACAGATTGAGGCGAACTAACTAAAAAGCAAAAAATGAAATAACTAATAAAAAACCTTTTAAAAGATAAGCTTTTATTTAAGCCGTGTACTAAAACGTATAAAATAACTTTAAGACATCGCTGACAATGATTTAATCGTTTTTTGTTGAATTATTTGGTTTTAAAAAGTTTGTCGCGCGAATTGTAATACAATTATTACCTCGACAAGTTCTTACTTACCAACCAATCATTGTCCAATGAAATTAATTGGTACCTACTCCTTTGAATACTTTGTGAAAATTATATACTTCGACAAGTTTTTACTTACCAACAAAGCACTGCCCAATCAAATTACTTTTATGAACACTACGCGCGACAATCTTTTTGAAACCAAATAATTCAACAAAAAAAAATTAAATCACTGTCAGCGTTAACTTAAAACTATTTTATACGTTTCCAATTAGTTATTTTATTTATTATTATTATTATTTGATAGGTATTATCCCACAAGTTTCAGTGAAATATTATGTTTATTTTTTCTGTTGCATTACACTTTGTAAATGTTCGGGTAATAAACATATGTTATCATTATCATGCACATTTTAAATTTCCATCAAACGTTATTCCCCGTGGATCGTCTTATATTTTTATGGACACGTATTCAATATATCCGATGCATTTCTATAAAATGAAGTGAGAATAACTACACTACATAAATACACGTTATAACCTTTATTGGTCTCGATATATGAGTTGCATTTTATCGTGTGTAAATGTCAGGAAAAGTTATTATGAAACGGGTTGTTCTTAATTTATAACCATATTTAATACACCAATAGCATGCTTAACGGCCTAGTAGTTTATTATACATACCTAAAACTATAAATGGATGCAATTTCATATGGGAGAAGGATATTTATAGACTCTCGAATCCTCTTGTTCATTTCAATATTGAAATTATCTTGAGAGATAGGCCATTAATGTATGTGCTTTGTTGATTTTAAATTCCACAACATTGCTCGCGAGAGGTTAATGGGGAAGAATAAACATCTTACCTTAATTAAGTAACTTCAATTATATGTGTCCCAGATATTTTTAAATCGCTAAAGTGGTAGCACTAGACTTGAGTAATGGGTTGGGTGGTCTATGCACTTTTGCAACTGAGGAGTAGGCAGATTGAGACCTGGGCTGGAATCATTTTCTTTCCTAAGTAACAACCTGAGGAGTAAACAAATTGAGACTCCAAGAGGAATCACATTCGTACCTAAGTGAATACAATCTAAGAGTAGGTACATGGAGACCTCTTTAACTAATCATTTATATTCATATATTTTTTCCACTTCTTGAAAATGACTCCAAAATGGTAGCCGAAACGTGGAAATTATCAAATGTCCATATATATATATATATATATTGTTATGATATGGTATATATATATATCAAGTAACAAAATTAAAGTAGGGCATAATGATATTTAAAAACTGCATAAATACCTGCTATGATTGATTTTATAATTTTTTTTTGTACGGTTTGCATCTTGAAAACCTTTGGCCATATCCTAGTCGACGCAGATAATTTAAGAGGGTGGCAGTAGAGTTTTCCTATTATCATCATTATGTTTGATCGGTCATTCAATTGGAACAACCTATAAAAATATACAAATCCAAATTCAGAAAGAAACATTCAGAATTCAACTAAATATTATATTTATATGCAAGAAACATCCTGTATACAAATTTAGAACCAAATGGAAAAATGACAGGCAAATGTCATTATTTTTCTTCTAAATGATCAAAATAATAGAATTTGAGCATAGAAAAATACAATATGTCAACTTTGAAGAAATATTTGTGAATAGTACTATGTGTAGAAATCAAATTTGTAAATAACACAAGTATAATAGGTAAGAAGTTGAAAAATTTTTTAAAAAAGGTGAAAATTAAAAAAAGGAGTGGAGAAATAAAAATGAAAAATGAAGCAGAACTGTAAATTCATATGATCAATTTTGAAAGAAAAATGCTTATAACTGAGGCATTTGAGAGACATTCATACATTACAATCAACTTTGTAAGAAATCACTAGCAGTAAAGAG
This sequence comes from Gonioctena quinquepunctata, assembly GCA_018342105.1. Classification (NCBI taxonomy): domain Eukaryota; kingdom Metazoa; phylum Arthropoda; class Insecta; order Coleoptera; family Chrysomelidae; genus Gonioctena; species Gonioctena quinquepunctata. Next base: position 209,384 of record JAFIRS010000697.1, read on the forward strand.
GCCAAATTTTGCAAGACATCCACTTCAAACCAACCACAGAACATTCCAGGATTCGTGTGAGTGCAAGAAATACTCATAACAGGTATTTTATCTTCATAAACTCAATCAAGTGGGAATATTCATCGAACTGTCACAATCTCGGTTTGATTACAATAAACACATCATTTTGAGTGAAAATATTCTTCTGTTTATCAAAAAGATCTATAAATATTCATTCTCGAATATTTCTATAATTGCGCATGAGCAAGCAAATTTAAAGTTTTCAATTTTGGTTGGTTGAAAAGTAATACTAGAATAAGATAGATATCGCAGGCATAGGTTGTTTTAAGTAATATTTCAATAAAAAACAACTGGCTCACTATTTTTGGGCTCATCATTTATTATTTGATAATTTTACAATCAATCTGTCTAACAACTAACAAAACTGGTGTAAATAATCTTAGCATTATGTACAACTACATTATTAAATTGGAACAGCATTACCTCTCCCGACCCCAAATGACAGGTACAGGACACTACAGAGTACACACAGTTCTCATCACAGTGAGTTGAAAGTATTTCCTGAAAATCTGCCTTTCATCGGGATATCATTACCGAAAAATGACCTGCGACATTTCCCAGTTTCATCAATGCCAGTCTTCTCCGCGATTCGGCGTTTAACAAGGTGAAAACAACTTGCAATCGGCGCTGATCAGGACACTTAACAAATGTTTTCCTCTCCCGACTTACGCACTAATGCTTGATATATGTGGCCCTATAAATTACGGTGCAGTCCCTTTTTGCCCACGGATTATATATGGCTCTTTAATTATCCAGGGGCTAGATGCCTATATATCTTCCGGGCCACAAAAAAGAATCGCAATTTTGGTTTTCAACGTGAAATCGTGGGTCCGGATGTTTGATTTGAGTGCTGTGACGATCAGGATTTATGGTCGATGTGATCTTTGGAGAGCACGTTCCTAGACCGGGAAAAAGATATTCGTCTTCGTTTCAAATAGGACCGGAAAATAGTTTGTTGGGCAAAAAATACGTAAATTTACAAAGGCGTAGAAGAACCACTGGGATTTTTTTTTAAATCCCGACTCGATGTGTCCGACTTTTAAATCGGACTCCTGATATCAAAGTCGAGGGATCCGAGATAAAAGTCATGGACAAAAAACATTCTCGTAACCCCCCTCTACGCCTCCGTTCCAATTCATATATTCTAGTGATAATTTTTCTTCCACTTTGGAAGGCAACTTAACATGGCGGACAGCGATATTAGATTTAAAAAGCTTGTCAGAAGTAGGATTTTTTATTCATTATTTATTTTTATTTTATTTAATTTTATTCATACACCATTCAACAGCCGAAGCCAATTACAGGATGGGAAAAATCAAAATCAACAGTACAAAAAATATATCAGATATAGTATAAATTAATCTATAGAATAAAAATCAAAACAATTCACACTATAAATTGGAGAGAGATATGCAAATCAGTACATACACTGAAAAAAATTTCTCGTGATTGAAGAAAAAAGTTTATATACTTACTAGCTGACCCGACAGACGTTGTCCTGTCCAAATTTCTATGTTCCCTAAAATGTTTTTCCCGAAAATTCTCCCGTTATCCCATTTTCCTGTTACCCCTTTTTGTCTTTACCCCGTTATCCCGTTATCCATTTTCCCGTTATTCCCGTTATCCCGTTTTCCTGTTATCCTTATCCCGTTATCCCGTTTTCCTTATTCCTTATCTTCCGTTATTCCGTTTTCCTGTTATTCCCTTATCCCGTTATTCCCGTTATCCCGTTTTCCTGTTATCCCGTTTTTTATTTATCCCGTTATTCCGTTTTCCTGTTATTCCCTTATCCCGTTATTCCTTATCCCGTTTTCCCGTTATCCCGTTTTCTATTTATCCCGTTATCCCGTTTTCCTGTTATTCCCTTATCCCGTTATCCCGTTATTCCGTTTCCCTGTTATTCCCTTATCCCGTTATTCCCGTTATCCCGTTTTCCTGTTATTCCGTTCTCCTGTTTGAAGGAAAATAAAAAATAGGGGTTGATCGTAGAAGGGTGAAAATTGAGAGCAATATGAATTTTTTTATTCTAAGTCATGACAACATAAAAATAAAAATCTTGCCAAAAAAATAGTAGTTGATCGTAGAACGGTGAAAATTTAGGGTTGTATGTATTTTTGAATGCTGTATCATAAAAACAAAAAATTTCGTCTATAAAATAAAAAAATTAAAAATTAAGGGGTGGACTACCCTTAACATTTAGGGGAATGATTCGTAAATCTAAACCATTAAATCTTAATTTTTTCAATACTTTCGACACCCTGTATCTTAGAGGGGATGCATTTTACGACATACCTTGATAGCAACTTTTCACCGCGACATGAGGTGAGGAATGTGTAGTCGGAGTTTGTCGGTCTTATTCTGACTCATCCTGTAGAGACTGGCAGATCAAAATAAATGACAAACCATCGCAAAGTGACTTTTCTTATGAAAACTTCCTAACAAAAAATTAAACCGACGAAAAAATCAACTGAAAAGCAAAAAATAAAATAAACCTTCTTAGTCTAAATGATAATTGAGCTCCTAAACTAATGTAAGTAACTGATTTTGAGTCGGCGCCAAACAAACAATTATTGAAGATCATTATCTATGAAAGAAGTCATCAAAACGCAGCCGTGCATCTCGCTGCCATCATTTTACGCTTCACCTAATTCAATTGCTAGTTTGTTTGGCGCCGACTCAAAATCAGTTACTTACATTAGTTTAGGAGCTCAATTATCATTTAGACTAAGAAGGTTTATTTTATTTTTTGCTTTTCAGTTGATTTCTTCGTCGGTTTGATTTTTTGTTAAAAAGTTTTTATTTTTTACTCTTCAGTTCCGTATTTCGTCGGTTTAATTTTTTATTGAAAAGTTTTTATTTTTCAATTTTTTGTGGCTAAAATCTACCAATTACTACCTACTTGTTTTTTGATTACTTCCAAAATACTTACTTACCCACCTTACTTCAACTATTACCAATTAAATAATATGATTATCTACTTTTACTATTTGTTGTAATATAAATTATTTTCGTTGTTCTGGTTAGTTTATTTCATTACTTTAGATATCATTCCATCCTCTCATAAAATATACTGATTTTGACGGAACAAGAATAATGTCAGTAGCGATCTGTCATTGTCAACTACGTATGTGTGTGCCAATGTTGACTGGTGAAAAATCAATTATCCCCTATTTTTCCACCCGTGAGGGTGGCTAATTCCTCTCGAAATCCAAATATGAGGTATACCCTATCTATTAAAAAAAGAATCATTCAAATCGAAGAACCCAGTACAAAGTTATGCCTGATAGAATCGGTTAACGGACCAGAATTCAGACGGTGAGTGATCAATATCCTTCATTTCGCTACCCTTAGGGGTGGATTTCATCTTTTAAATCCAAATGGACCAAATCCGAAGTACACCCTATCCACTGAAAAAAGAATTATCGGAATCGGACGCCTCAGTAAAAAGTTATGCGTGATCATACATAAAAAAATATGATGGAAAAAAATAAAATATACGGGTCGAATAGAGAACCTCCTCCTTTTTGGTTTCGTCGGTTAAAAATCCACAACGTTTGAAAACTATTTGAGATGTAATAAATTTTACACAACCGCATGGAAAAAATGTTGTATTGTATAGCACGTCACTTACTTCACAATGGAGAATATCAAAGGAATCTTGAGAAGACATGTAACCTGAACAAATTCTATACATGGGTGAGAATCGAAGTAAGTTAGCATGAAGTGTGTGAAGATAAAAGAAAGATTTGTCTCTCACTGGCAATCGAGGAACATGTATATCAATGGGAGATAGTAAATGAGGACAATCAAGTTTGTTATTGAGTAATTTGTATAGAAAAACTACACCACTGAAAGTACGGCGAGAAACCAATAAGGAGATTCCAAACCTGCTTGATAGTGTTAATTGAGGTAATCCTCTAATTGGATAAATACCATCGGTTTCATACCAAAGGTGTTTGATAAATTTTCGCTGAATATTTTCAATGTTATTTGCATGAATATCATATCCAGGACTCCAGACAACCGATGCACTGAATTGATATAGTTCCACGAAAAATTTGGCCATCTACAACTACTGTTTTCTTGGTTTCAGTAGAACATCTAGCCAGTCTTGTTCATTCGCAAATTGACTGCAGCTAATCCTGAAGATTATTATCAAAATTCAATATTTTAATTAAATCGACAAACGTAAACGAACCAGCTTGATACATTATGTCTGAATTGAGTAACCAGAAGAGTAATCCAAACTATAGATGGTGTACTATATGATAATGTTCGGTAAATTTTTAAGGAAAAACTATTGTTTTCTTGCCGATGTTTCGAATTTAATTAAATTCACCTCAAGAATTGAGGTGAATTTAATTAAATTGAAACTCGGGAAAAACAATAGTTTTTCTTCAACGTATACTGATTCCAATCAAAACTGTCCAGATGCTGCCGATGCAATAACAGGTCCGAAACGGGCAAAAAAAAAGAAATTCAATAACACAATAATGCAATAAACCCACCCTCGAACGCTCTGAGGCTGCATTCCCGTCCTAAATTTAATATGGATGGGGTTGGCGCTCACGTCCCATCCGATACGGTGATGTCGGGGCCATAAATAACACTGTCTAAATGTTATTTTTGGGAAAGCTAACGACATTCCTGGAGCGTAGTCGTTATCAGACACCCGGCCTGCTGCAATATCAGGAGCTGTCAACGCGGGATTCCGACTCAGGAATGCGGATATTGCCAGCGCTAGCTAGTCTCTGCTGCTCCTGCCTCCACGAAAGCTCCTGCTACCCCCGCGGCAGTGACGGAGGTTGGGGTTGGATGTTCGAAAAAAAAGCAAAAGAAAAATTCTCATGTTCAAAATCAATCTGTATTTCCATTTTTCGATATGGTTTCTGTTTTAGAATTGTCAATAAATAGATGTAAATATAAAATCATACAAATATATGCAAGATAAAATAAAATTGACATATAACATAAATAAAATAAACAAATAAAAAATACCCAAAATTCTTCACACATATGCTCAAATCATTTACACTAGGAGAATATTTCTCAAGTGTTTTTTACTTCAAATCATATTTGAAAGAGGACATTACAGATATATCTCTTATTAACCGACGAAACCAAAAAGGAGGAGGTTCTCTAGTCGACGGGTATATATATTTTTTTTTATGTATGATCACGCATAACTTCTTACTGAGACGTCCGATTCCGATAATTATTTTTTCAGTGGATAGGGTGTACTTCGAAATTGGTCCCATTTGGATTTAAAGATGAAATCCACCCCTAAGGTAGCAAAATGAAGGATATTGATCACTCACCCTCTGAATTCTGGTCCGTTAACCGATTCTATCAGGCATAACTTTGTACTGGGTTCTTCGATTTAGATGATTCTTTTTTTAATAGATAGGGTATACCTCATATTTGGATTTCGAATTAACCACTCTTACGGGTGGAAAAATAGGGGATAATTGATTTTTCACTTGAGAACATTGGCACACACATATGTAGTTGACAATGACAGATCGCTACTGTCATTATTCCACATCCGTCAAAATGATTATATTCTATGAGAGGATGGAATGGTATACAAAGTGATGAAATAACTAACCAGAACAACAAAAATAATTTATATTACAACAAATAGTAAAAATAGATGATCATATTATTTAACTGGTAAGTAAGTATTTTGGAAGTAATCAAAAAACAAGTAGGTAGTAATTAGTAGATTTCAGCCACAAAAAATTGAAAAATAAAAACTCTTTAACAAAACATTAAACCGACGAAATACGGACTGAAAAGTAGAATAAAATAAACCTTCTTAGTCTCAATAACTAAGCTCCTAAACTAATGTAAGTAACTAATTTTGAGTCGGCGCCAAACCTACAATCAACGAAGATCATTAAATTACTTCAAAAAAATTATCAGAGTGTCACTGCGCAACTCGATTCCATCATTTTACGCCTTACCTAATTCATTTGCTTGTTTGTTTGGCGCCGACTCAAAATTAGTAACTTACATTAGTTTAGGAGCTTAGTTATTGAGACTAAGAAGGTTTATTTTATTTTTTACTTTTCAGTTCCGTATTTCGTCGGTTTAATTTTTTGTTAAAAAGTATTCTTTTTTCTGGAAGATTATCAAAAAGTTTAAGACCAACATGATCAGGAGCACTTGACTTTATTTCTAATTCTGAAAAATGAAGACGAAAGTGGTTGCTTGTTCGTGTTCATGGATATCAGAATTTCTTATAAGAAATTCTTTATTTTTATTACTTACAAGATTTTATTTAGTTTCACCTGTCCCAATGTTTGTCATCAAATCTTGCAAATCAAATGTGATCCACTTCCAGTTGCCCGATAAACGTGAAATTTGGCAGGTGTTCATAGTTCCTGAGACAATGCATTATGGAATTTTTGAGAAAAAAAATGGCGGCTCTAAGATGGCGGACGAGATTTGTGTTTATGGTCCGATTTGACTCAAAATTAGTATGTGGGGGTTTTCGTGATCGGAGATAATCAATTTTCTTCCAAAGTTCACATATTCAAGATGGCGGCTCTAAGATGGCGGACGAGATTTGTGCTTATGGTCCGATTCGATCTCAAAATTAGTATGTGGAGGTTTTCGGGGTCGGAGATTATGAATTTTTTCAAAATTCACAAATTCAAGATGGCGGCTCTAAGTGGCGAACAATTTTGTAATTCTGGTCCATTCAAAAAATTGGTATGTGGAGATTTTCGGGGTCAAAGACTCTGAATTTATTCTCAAAATTTCATGAATTCGAAATGGCGGCTCCACATGGTTGTGACAATGGAACGTTTCCATTCAAAATCGGTATGTCGGGGTTTTTGGGGTCGGAGATTATGAATTTAGTCGAAGATTATTGTTTTTTTGTCAAAATTCATAAATTGAAGATGGCGTAGGAGTTAATCTTCAGATTGTCTCCTCATTGAAGAACTAGATAGCTCAGAACTTACATGCATAGATTGAGGTGTACTTACTAAAAAGCACAAAATAACATAATTAATAAAAAAAACTTTTTAAAGACAAGCTTTCATTCAAATGCGCTAAAAAGTAAAAAATTATAGCTTTGGATGTGCGACGTATGTTATTCCGTGAGTTATAGATTCAAAAGCTTGTCGCTTCTGTATTCGAACTGAAAATTCTGCTAGGGAAATAATGTATTCGTATTTGAATAGAATCGGACCATATTCACCAAACTCGTCCGTCATATTGGAGCTGCCATTTTATTTGTTCTGTTGCAAAAATTTCATAATGCCTTGTCACCGGAATTATGAACACCTGCCACATTTCAAATCAATCGGACGATTAGAAAGGGGTAAAATTTAACTTTGCAAGAGTTAATTACAGACAGACAGACATCGGGACTGGTGAAATTGAATGAAAGCTTGTAATAAAAATGGAAAATGTACAAAATAGAAGGTATGGTTGAAGAAAGGCGACTTTTTTCCAACTTCCAAATCAGATCAGTATACAACACTAGTTGCACAATATTCCATTTCAATGTTGGTTGTAGAAAAATAATCTGTTTTCCTCAAAGTAGGACATCCGAAATTTTCCGTTGTTATTATATGAATAATTTTTCCCCAACAGCAATTAATAGCATCGATATGTTTCCCATAAAAGCTGGTTTTCTCATTACAACGCACCTGAAAACCACTTAATCATATATTCAAATTACCAGTTGTTCGGATCCTTGCACATAATCTAAATAAGTACGTACAAGAAAAAAAAGCGACATCGGATACCCAGAGTGACAAAGCAGAGAGTGCAAGGCCTAGCCAATTTGCTGCGTTTGCATTATCTCGAATAACTCGAATATATCTCGGGACTCAGATCTCAGACCGAGATACCTGCAAATGAAACAACCACTTGCAACGCGAACCTGCCGGTACGGTGTACTTTTTTCGAGTTATTTTTCTTCGTCCGAATTAAAATGCAAATAATAATTGTGATGAAGAAAGAGGAATTAATGATGGTCGGGTCCGCAACGTATGCTAATCAAGATCGGGTTTACCGATCGTGGTTTTATGAGAGACGATGCATTCCAGAAAATAATTCGGTGTGTTCCATCCTCATAATGAAAACTTTTTCAACAAAAAATTGAACCGACGAAAGAAGAAACTGAAAAGCAAAAAATAAAATCAACTTTTTAAGTCTCAACAACTAATAGACTAGGAGGAATCGGCGCATGAGTACCGAAAACTATTCCACCTCAATTTTTTTATGCGATCCTCTTCAAATTGCCCTACTGATGATACAAATGCATGTTGCCATGGGGCAACCCCGTGCCATATTGTTTAGACCGAAATTGTTTAAACAATTGCAAGAAATTGTTATTTGTCAACCGGACAAATCTTTTTTATATTCTTTATTAAAATACAAATGAAAAAGGTCCTATGACTTTTTACGATAAAGTTAATATTTTTAGAGATATGAATTTTTAAAGGTTCAAAAAATCTCATATTTGGGTACTTTTGACCCATGAAAAATATATAAAAAAAAAATGAAATATATTTTTTTTTTAAATTCATTATACAATAGTTATTAACATTCTTAATAGAGATTTGAAAAAATTTCATTGATTATACCTGTTTTTTAATTATCAATTTCGCGCGCTCACAAGTATGCATCGCTTACCTTTAAGTAGCGCCGTCTCTCTCTGACTCATGCGCTGCATCGGCCTCTCTGTTTCCTGAATCATTATTTATCATTTATCTTAAAAACTATTAACTTTTTTAAGATTGTTAAAGAGCAATGTTATCAACAATTAAATTGTCTACAATTTGTTTTTGACAATTTTTTTTCTGGAATCAATTTTACAAACGTTATTTAAGCATGAATCGGAACATGTAATTAAAATTACTTTTTTATCAGTTTATATTATTTTTTTGTCATTAAAACAGAAAGTAATTACATTGAATAACTTCTTTTCAAACGAAGGTTATAGATGTAGAAGTATGAAATAATAAAACAAGATTTAAAAAAAAGGGATTTATTTATTATCAATATCATTTTTATATATTATATTCTTACAGTCTTTTGAATCACAGCCACATAGAAGTATGCAACTAATATTATTTTTTTTACGTTTCACAATCTTACATCTTAAACGAAATAAAAAAGACTGAATAACTATGAGCAAAAAACAAAGAATGATCAGTTGAGAATTGACAGGCACTAACTTGTATGTTTATTTTAAATGCTCTATATCTATATCGATATAATCGACAATTTTGTCACAAGAACAAACGAAGATCTTGAGGTTTTATACAAAGAGTAACCTTGAGAAAATAAAAAACAAAAAAAATATTTTCCTTACTTAGGCAAAATCATATACACATCATGATACATATACATATACGTATTTTTTATGTTATTATTTTTCAATTCGAACATTCAAGTGCTTACCAATATCTTTTCATTATTTATATATAATTGTGATTCCAAAAAATTTTAAATACCATTATATATTATTATTGTTGATAAAAATTCATAAATTACTATGATAATAACAAAAAAATAATATAAACTGATAAAAAAGTAATTTTAATTACATGTTCCATTCATGCTTAAATAACGTTTGTAAAATTGATTCCAGAAAAAAATTTGTCAAAAACAAATTGTAGACAATTTAATTGTTAATAACATTGCTCTCTTTAACCATCTTAAAAAAGTTAATAGTTTTTAAGATAAATGATGAATAATGATTCAGGAAACAGAGAGGCCGATGCAGCGCATGAGTGAGAGAGAGACGGCGATACTTAAAGGTAAGCGATGCATACTTGTGAGCGCGATAATTAAAAAACAGGTATAATCAATGAATTTTTTTTAAATCTCTATTAAGAATGTTATTAACTATTGTATAAAGAATTAAAAAAAAAATATTTCGTTTTTTTTTTTAATATATTTTTCATGGGTCAAAAGTACCCAAATATGAGATTTTTTGAACCTTTAAAAATTCATGTCTCTAAAAATATTATTTTTATCGTGAAAAGTCATAGGATCTTTTTTATTTGTATTTTGATAAAAAATATTAAAAAAATTTGTCTGGTTGAAAAATAACAATTCCTTGCAATTGTTTAAACAATTTCGGTTTAAACAATATGGCACGGGGTTGCCCGATGGCAACATGCATTTGTATCATCAGTAGGGCAATTTGAAGAGGATCGCATGAAAAAATTGAGGTGGCATAGTTTTCGGTACTCATGCGCCGATTCCTCCTAGTCTATAAGCTCCTAACCTAATAGGCCAGTAGATATAGACAATCAATTAACATAATTCCAAAGTTTTCAAACCAATGGAATGTTGTGCATTAATGAAAACAAACTATACAATTTCGCAGAAGTCTGAGATGAACGGAACATTGTTGTAATTGCAAAAAACGTTTTCATGCTTTATTTTTGCACTGAAACTTGCAAAAAGTCTGCAAACTAGGCATACCGATAGTAATGATGTTTTACAACATGCATTAAGTTTGCAACCTTGTAAAAGTTACGTAACCTTGTTCTTTGTCATTTATTTGTTTTTATTGTAATTTGTTAAAAAAAAAAAAATGCAACCATTTCTGAAAAACGCATCATTTATTTATCAACTTTTTTATTGACGCCCCCATTTTCAATATACACAAACATTGAAATTATTACAAAAGTTTTTTATTGTGGTTGCAAATAAAGATAATATCGGTCTCAGTGGATATGTAACTTTGCAACCTCATATGAAAAAGAGAACCTATGTATTCACTTTTATACATTTTGTGCATTTTTACAACTGCTGAAATAATTGCAAAAGTTCTGCAAATTGGAGTTATAATTACGACTAATATTTTACGTGACGCAAGAGCTTTGCAACCGTCATTGTTCAACGGTTTTTTTTTATATAATTGATTTGTTTTTTTTCAATAATTTGGTCATAAATTGTAAACATTTTGCAAATAGGTTTAAGATATATATTAGTGGTCCACTTAAATACTTGATATGAATCGTTATATTTTGTACTGGTTGATTGAAATTGCATCTGAAGAATGATACGATTACGTAGTTAACCACTACGAAATTTGAAACTTATTAATATTAGAAGCAAATTATTTTGTTCTGTCGCAATGTATTTGCCTGTTAGCATTTCGCACCAAATTGGCCATGTAAGTTGTTGTTTTCTTTTTTATTCTAGTAGCTAAGCGACCCTCTAAAAAAACAATTAATAAAAATTGGCAAGTTAGTCAAAAATTTATTTTTTCTTCAGTTTTCATATTCAATCATATAATAGCAGCAAACACACTGGTTTCGACTAATCAGCGAAATAAATTTAATCTAACATTTTCGAATGCAACGATCAAAAGAGTAAAAATTTTGCTAAATTCTGCTAAAGACTATTTGAATAATTAATAAGAAACGACATGCAATCATTCTTCATTAAAAATGTTCACTTGTCACAACATGACTTTATAGCAATCGAAGATATTTTAAAATGAACAATCGATGCTCTATGGAAGTAAGGATATCAAAACGTTATCGATTGTAAATCTCGCAACTATCTAATTTTCATCATCAAACAGAAACGTTGCTGGAAAAAAAAATTTGTGAAATCGATATTACATCTCAAATTTAATTTTTACAGGCATGTATTTCATGAATTTAATAAAATTGTAATTTACCTTTCCACTCGACTTTCTTACTACAATAATTGTGGTTTAGCGTGAAGAATCCGAATGGAGGACTGAAATGTTATCGATACGTAAGAATAATTTCCTTGATTTGAAAAAATATTGAAAACAAATGGGGGAAAAATACTGTGACGTAACACAGTTGTAGGTTAATCATACTATTTTTTTTTAATCTCAATATTTCTTCATTCTTAATGAATCAGAGAATTAGAAAATGTGTCGAAAGATTATGATCCTCCATCAAACGTACTCAGAGGATTTTTTAATGCAAATTCCCAAAATTGTAATATGATGTTATGAATTCATATCGAAAACGTTAGATTTTAATATTGAATGATTTCCACCTACCATTGACGAGCTTCTTTTTGGTCGATAGTTAATTTGGTAACACAATGAATGTCATATATTTGGTATATAAAAATATTTATTATTCAGAACACGGGTGTTGCAAAATAAATATTTGTTTAATTCCTAATGTTCCGCATTGTAACATAGTATGCAAATTATAGTACTGCCACCAATTGGTAAAATGAGCTTTCTGCCCGATTTGCAGAACTTTTGTTTTTTTTGGTAGAGTACAAATACGAAAATATGTTTCTTTTGATTTTACCCTCATTTCCGTGTTGCAGACGAAGTTGCAAATTAATGAAAACATTTATTATATTTTCTGGAGAATTTGGAACTTTTTAAAAATTATTTATTATATTTAAAAATTGAAATAAAAAATTAGGATTAACAACAATTTTTTTCGATAAAACAAGCATTTTCGTGTTGTTTGGATGGTCGCAAATTCATCAGATGATATAAATTTTTTAACCTCGAAAGTTTGCAGAACTTTTGCAAATTTTTCCGATCTAATAATGTGAAAATTCATTAATCCTGATTTTCAAATCTCCGTTCAGAAAAAGGGTTGCAAAATTACACTAAATATCAATTGAACGTACTCTTCACTCTACTGAAACTTCACAACTTTTGTAATTATTATTAAATTTTGGGAAAATCATGTCTATCTCTACTGGCCTACTGATGTAAGTAACTAATTTTGAGTCGGCGCCAAACAAACAGATAAGCAAATCAATTACGTAAAGCTTAAAATGATGGCAGGGGGTCCGCGGCGGCGGCGCGTCCCTTCGCCGGAAATTGCCGAACGTTCTCGAAATCAGTATCAGCGAGACATCTACCCGAACGGGCACACACTTGAGGGCAGGTGTCGTTGCGAGTGATCGTGCGGAGACCGCATTTTTGGAATGCTATTGTTTATCGCTGGAGATTTCACGTTGCATTCTTATGTTATTTCAATTTGATTATTTCTTTAAAGTAATTAAGGCTCGATTTCACCAATCTCTTCAAATGCGTTTTGTTCAAATTAAACTTGGATTAAGCTTTCTACACGACATATTGGATTTCACCAGGAACTATAAACCGCGTTTAGTTCTAACGGCGTTCCGCTAAAACGGGCTGAATTTGGCCAGTTACGAAGTTAAACGACGTTTAAGTTCGTTTTGAAAAGTAAGGTTAAGATAGTTTTCGGTTTTGTGGTTATGATATATTCGTTTATGGTTTAAATTCAAATTTGCTAAAATGAGAAGGGCATATTTGCTAGCTTTTGAAGACAGTGATAGTGAAGATGAGTACTTCGCTCGTCGAGCTCGCTGGATAAGAGACAGAGAAGATCATTTTCATAGTCTGGACGATAACGATTTTGTGACTAGGTTTCGGCTCACAAAATTTGTATTCTCTATATATTAAACAAATTCATGAATCAAATCAGACATCATAACAATGAAATATACTATGAAAAAATAGAAATATGACAGACCAAGGCAATAATTTGCCCTTAGACATATTAAATGAACGCGATTTACTCAGGATTACATGCTCTAAAAAGTGCCTATTGCGAAGTAGCTGTAATCTGAGCAAGACATTGTCACTTTTATCAAGTTTCTTCGAAAACTGAACTTTGAACACCCACAAAAATATCACAAAACTGAGCCAAACACGAAAGTTGTCGGTTTTCAATTTTTAGGTTATATTGTCACTTGGCCTTGGCTCCTCTACAAAACAACGAAATCTATGCAAAAATGACAGAAACGTACATATTTGACAATATTGCCAGCTTTTGACTGTCCTTTAACTAAGTTCAATGAACTCGGTTTAGCTTTCGTCTGTTTGTGTCGGTGAAACTGGATCGAGGTTTATCAAGATTAAAATCTGAGTTTAGTGAGAAAGGAGTTTATGAAAACGCCATTCATCTGTCTTGTGGTGAAATCGGGCCTTAATGATCTCCGTTGATTGTTTATTTCAAATTTCAAAATTAGTTACTTACATTAGTTTAGAGCCTAGGCCCGATTCACCAGAAGACAGAAAACGGGGTTCTCATAAACTCCGTTCTCACTAAACTCAGATTTTAATCTTGATAAACCTCGATCGAGTTTCGCCGACTCAAACAGACGAGAAGCTATAACCGAGTTTATTGAAACTTAGTTTAAGGACAGTCAAAAGGTGGCAACATTGTAGAATATGTACATTTCTGCCAAATTTCAATTTTTGCTAGATTTCATTGTTTTGATGTCTGATTTGATTAGTTCGTTTAATATGTAGAGAAAATTTTTTTTTCTACAAATTGTAAATACAGTTGCTTATTTTTTTTATTTTCAGTTCATTAGCTATATCTAAGCTAATTGTATATCATTATGCCTCTCATATGCTTTTTGTAACTAACAATATTTTTATTTTTTTAAGTAGGTGCTCAATAAAACTGTTATTTTATACTCTTAAATATATATATATATATATATATATATATATATATATATATATATATATATATATATATATATATATATATATATTGAAATAGTTTTTCTTGAATCCTTCCTGTATATTTTTTTTTTCGTAGTTTCTTGGGTTATTGGATTTCACAATTATTGATACATTTATATTGTTGAAGACGTTTCGTCCCGGGCCTGGGACTTCTTCAGTTTATTTCATGTTAGGTATATAATTCTATAATAGAAAATTACAAATTTTTTTTTTTTTTTTTAACAAGAACAATTTTGTTATTTTGTATGAAAACATATCATCATAGATATGGGGGTACGTACTGAGTGATATGTAGCGGTCAATTTATATTGAAATGAATTTTCCTTTTTTGGAATTTTTCCACGTAATGGAGGCCTATCAACATGTTTCTTGTTCTATAAGGAAGTCGGTTGTCGCGACGGCGCTGATTCAAGACATGCGCCGTTTGTGGTGTCTGTATTCAACGCAACTTTCTCTATCAGTGTTATGGGAAGACAAATATAACTGTATACCATCTGCGTATAGATGTACCTGACAATGTGATGGGGAAGTGGGGTTATCAAAAATAAACATTGAAAACATCAAGGGCCCCAAAATGCTTCCCTGTGGTACACCTGAGGATGGGATAAGTGGATAATGGGAAGCGGGCAGAGTCAAAAGCATAACCTACATGGAACAACACAAAGAAAAACCTAGAAAAAAAGGAATTCTACGAGGACGAGAGTTTTCAGGTTTTTTTTTTAATATAGAAATTTGGACAGGACGGCTATATAATCAAAACCACTTACAATCTTTGGGCCTTCTCTGAATCCTTTTGGCTTCAAGGGAAGATTGGTTGGATCAAATTTGTGCAACTTTTCAATCTTGAAGTATTCTCTAACTGTTAGTATTCTCAAAAATCCGACAGGAAAATGGAATTACTAGATACCCAATAACATGAAATTGCTCCAGGAAAACTCATTTTGAAAAGTGAAACCATCAATGGCAGTGCTCTCAACACATACTTCATCATTTGCATATTTTTTGATGAGAGTTTATCCGTATGTGTACCTAGCTGAAATAAAAATAATGCTTTGAGTTTGTGAAGTATCAAAATTTCACCTAGAGTGAAATGAGTGTTGAGACAACACAATGGTTGGTAGGGAGGGGGGAAACACGATTACAACAATTTTGCTTCATATTGCCAATAAATAAAAACCTACATAATAGTTTTGTTTTTTATTATACTAATATTTCATTGTGGAAAAACGTATTAACGGAATTGAAAAAATCACATAAAAGAATTGAATTATCCTTCAACGATGTACCACTCGACCTCCCCCATCCTATTTGGAATTTTTAAGTTGATGTGCCCCCCCTCGCCATCTATCAAACATTCACAATGTCATTCAATTCAAAAGGTAGTATCGGTGATATCATTCAAAACAGTTTTCGTCTCATTGTTCTACGTCGAACCGTTTGAAAGTTAACAGAGGGGGGGGGACTAAAAAAAGCCGCATTGTATAGAGGTTAAACAAGTGAAAGCCATTCAAACGTCGCCGTTTCTTGAATTTTTTGAATGGTTTCACTTCTTTGTGATCATCTAAAACCTCCTTTCGATTCTTTCTGGAATCTCGTTGTTACATCAGCCAACCGAAGTCGTGTGATTACGACATGGCAATGGCGTAGAGTATTCGTGACAATGTTTTCCCTGGGGGGGGGGATTACGGGTGGGTAGAATTCTCAAAAATCACCCGTGTTGATTTTTTTCATTCAGCTTCGTTGAAGGAAGCCCAGTGACTAGCTAATACAGTATTTCAAGGCAAGTAACGCGAATACATTTCTTCTCCTCAGGAAAATGAAGCCCAGGTATCAAAATTACTCCATTTTTCCAATTATCCAACCCTCCGTCCACATCCTGCACTCTCGTTGCAACATTCCGAATAAAATATCGTTTCTCAACGCTAATTATTTCACGGCTCGCAAATCTCCATTATTAATTAGATACAAGCCGGGAGAAAGGGTTGAAAGTTTGAAGAAAGTCTTTCTTATTTAATTATAACTGGTGGAGGGTAGAGCATAAATGTTTATTTTATGTACTGAGGAGCTACCGTTCACTTTCTTGGAAGGCACTCAGTTGATTTAGAGTGCAATCTCTGGGATATTTCGCGGCCTTAATGGAAATGGATAATTGGTTTAGATGTTTTCTCTCCCGTTTCTTAGTAGGTGAAGGGGTTGTTTACGTTATATTTGTTTGGGAGAAATCAACATTTCCCATTTTACAGGTTTGCAAATGTCTCATAATCCGGCGAATAAAAATGATTAGGTGAAAACTAAGAGACAGTTCCCCGTTCATCCAATTGTCTTCATCGCTTTCAATCGTATCAATGGAAGCATTTACAGTTTTCAGTTTTAGTTATTGTTCCTTTGAAATTTTTACGATATTTCCCTGATGAGCCAAAAAAAGTTTTATTCGCAAAACATTGCTGGGTATTGGACAGAAAAACAACTGTTCTACGTCTTTGCTAACGTTCCGCGATTAATTCCTCGCTTCTTCAGAGCTAAAATAATTGAAAAGAAAACAATATATAATATTCTACCAAAACACTGACACAATCCACCTCAACTGTAAATACGGATAAACTCACCTCAGGCGTAATTAGAGGTACATAGTCCTTGTTGATGTGCATTGTGACAATGCATCGTTGAAATAGTTGGATATGGATCAATAATATACAAATAAAATATTTTTATAAGAGGCTGGTCGATTGACGACTAACATTCAAGTGTGAATAAAACTTGAAACGACAATGATAAAAGTAGGGATAGAAAAACTTTCGAATTTCCAGACATCACCTGAAGATGGCAAATGTGAATTTGCCAAAACGTCGTGAAATCGGACCTTCTGTGACAGAACGCGAACAGACACCCGAGAAGCTAGCTGTATAGATTCAAAAGAACTTTGACAAACTTCAGGAGGTGATTCCTCACAATATTCTAATACGAATTGTCCACATAAATATATGTCCGGAATCGCTTCGTTTCCAAGATACAGGGTGTTGAAGTTTTATTTTTATTTTCGTTTTTTTTTTAATAACTTTGGTATGGAGAGGTTTTTTGAGGTGTCGAATTCGAACCTGATGTCATTATTGGTTTGACTCATAGATGGCGCCACCTACAGGTCTTTCTCTTTTTTGAAGATTCATAACTTTTTTTAATGTACTTCTAGCACATTTTTCAGTAGAAAAATCAATTCCTCTATCATATCTACGTAAAAAAGCTGCCCTTGTTACAAGTCGCTGCAAGCAACCGTTTTCTAGATATTTGGAATTGAAAATTTCAAGTCGATTATTTGATAATCGATGCGTGTTGAATTTATTACCATTATGTTGCATTTTTCACAAAATGTTTAGGAAATGAATTCGACGTTTAGTAAGTAGTTTTGGTAATTACATATTATGTGGCAGTAAAACGTTTTGTTGTTTTGTTGAAGTTTCTGTGCGTTTTAAAACACTAGTTTTGAAGAAATGGATCATTTGAACAATAATGCTCATTTAGCCGATATGCATTTCGTTTATGGCCTTGCGGATGGCAATGCGCGCGAAGCAAGACGTATTTACCAGGAGCGATTTCCTAACTGAAACCGACGAAAAAATCAACTGGAAAGCAAAAAATAAAATAAACCTTCTTAGTCTAAATGATAATTGAGCTCCTGAACAAATGTGAGTAACTAATTTTGTAGACCAGGGTCGATAATTTTTGACACCAAAAAAAATTATAGAATGAAACTTTTGGAGAAGGAAGAGAATATAACAAAAGTGAAAGGAAAAATAATTTACGGGCGATCTGAGGTCGGGAAGTGGAAGGGGGTGAGTTTTTAAGGGTAAAAAACGGTTAATCTCGATTTCCGTCAAAACTACAAGTCCTATGGGAAACAAATTTCATAGCAAAGTTGTAGGCAATGAAAATATTTACAACTCTTGTATCCACACTTTTTTCACATAACCTCAAAATTTATGTGAAAAATTGAAATAACCAAGTTTTTGGTTTTTTATTTTTAACTTTTACAAAAAAAAACACGAAATTTGGTGAAAACTCACCTTTTTATATCCCAAGCACACTGTAATATATTTGATTTGGAATATTTATTTTTTCACCTTATTTTGACTTAATATCGAAAAACCACCCTAATTTTCAACGGAAATTCTCGCGTCAAAATATGAGCTTTTTCAAAAAGTCGGTGGGCTTTTATTCGTTGAAATCTCCACTTTCTGATGGTGAAAAAAAAATACATTACTATTAAATTTTCTCAGAAAATGCAAAGAAACGAAAAAAACTCGAATCCGAATTTAATAAGACATCTACAATATTTTGAGAATCTTCTTTAAATTATATGCGTAGATGCCTATTTATTGCTATTTCAAGATAACTTATATACCTGAGTGACCTACGGAAAATTTTAACCCATCAAAAGGTATTTCATAGAGAAGTGGGGAAGGGGCTAGGAGGGTCTGGGCCTTACTACCTGTTATTTCTCTGCATTTTCTGAGAACATTTACGATAGTAATGAATGATTTTTCTTTCACTATCAGAAAGAAGTAATTTCAATGAATAAAAAACCCTCCGATTTTTTGAAAAAAGCTGATATTTTGACGCGAGAATTTTCGATTGAAAATTATGGTGGTTTTTCGATATTAAGTCAAAATAAGGTGAAAAAATAAATATTTTGAATCAAATGAATTACAGTGTGTTTGGGACATGGAAAGGTGAGTTTTACTGAATTTCGCGAAAAAAACCAATTTTTTGTAAAAATAAAAATAAAAAACCAAAAACTTGGTTATTTCAATTTTCCACATGAATTTTGAGGTTATGTGAAAAAAGTTTGAATACAAAAGTTGTAGATCTTTTTATTGCCTACAACTTTGCCATTCAACATTTTTTCCATAGGACTTGTAGTTTTGCCGGAAATCGAGATTAACCGTTTTTTACCCTTAAAAACTCACCCCCTTCCACTTCCCGACCTCAGATGCCGTAAATTAGTTTTCTTCCATTTTTATTAATTCTCTTCCTTTCCAAGGGGTTTCATCCTACTATGATTTTTTTTCACTTTTTACCATTTTTAAAGGCTTCAGCCCTGGTCTATTGAGTCGACGCCAAGCAAACAATGATCGAATATCATTATATTACTTTGAAAGAAGTAATCAAAACGCAGCCGTGCATTTCGCTGCCATCATTTGACGCTTTACCTAATTCAATTGCTAGTTTGTTTGGCGCCGACTCAAAATCAGTTACTCACATTAGTTTAGGAGCTCAATTATCATTTAGACTAAGAAGGTTTATTTGATTTTTTGCTTTCCAGTTGATTTTTCCGTCGGTTTAATTTTTTGTTAAAAAGTTTTGATTTTTGTTGCTGAAATCTACTAATTACTACCTACTTAATTTTTGTTTACTCCCAGAATACTTACTTACCTAGCTCACTTCAACTATTAACTATCAAATTAATAAAAACATGATTTTCTATTTTAAGTATTTTTTGTTATATAATATAAATTAATTTTGAAAGTTCTGGTTAGTTGATTTCATCACTTTGTATATAATTCCACCCTTTCATAGAATGTAATCATTTTGACGGATGTAGGAAGGTCTGTCAATGTCAACTACATATGTGTGCCAAAGTTCACAAGTGAAAAATCAATCATCCCCTATTTTTCTACCCATAAGGGTGGATCATTCCTTCCCAAATTGGAATATGGTCAACTATGAGGTATTCCCTTTCTAATAAAAAAAGAATCATCCAAATTGGAAAACCCACTACAAAGTTATGCCTGATAGAATCGGTTAACGGACCAGAATTCAGAGGGTGAGTGATCAATATCCTTCATTTTGCTACCCTTAGGGATGGATTTTGTTGTTCAAATTGAAATGGGACCAACTTCGAAGTACACCCTATCAAATGAAAAAAGAATCATCGGAATCGAACCGCTCTGTGAAAAGTTGTGCGTGATCATACATAAAAACAATATACGCGTCGAATAGAGAACCTCCTCCTTTTTGGTTTCGTCGGTTACAAATTAAAGTTCCTGAATAATTTATTTTTGACTTTTATCTATTCAGGAATATTGTAGCTTCATGTGTGCGGTACCAGGCGAAATAAATTGTAAGTCAAGTAGTTTCTTTCGAGAATTGTTTGAATGGACCACGACGGACGAATTCATCTAAATAATAGATTAAATTCGAAAACCTTGATGTGCCGAATGTCTGACTCATCACATAGGTCAAACAGGCAGAACATCCAGAAAACGAATTCACGAACATAGCAACGATTTGTCGTGAAAGGTATTGATTTGCTGATAATTATGGAGTTTGCATTCAGGAAAAGATTGATCGAAAGACACTTGGAGACCAATAAATCTTCTACAGTATGTTGCATTAAGAGTTGTAAGCTTGTATAGAAAACCGCGAATGAAAATGCTAATTCTTAAGTATTCTTTTTTGTTTTCAGTGTACGTATAAGTAACGTCTTTCTCACTAATATTAGCCTTGAAATATTCACACACAAAGGCATTTTAATTATAAGCTTCTATCCAACTTACTTTATTGTCTATTTTTCTGTCTGCCTGCTTCACAAGGAGGCACCCTAACTTGACATTATTTTCAATAGCTAGTGATGATAACAAAAAAAGTTATGCAATTCCTTGAAAAATTCAGGAAGGATTGAATCAGCGAATAAATTTGGTATTTGGAAGCGAGATGATGGAACAAATTTTAACGGAAATAATAATGAAACAATACTATTTTTTTTTATAAAAATGATTATGGAAATAATAACGCAATGCTCGCGAAAACTAAGTTTCAAACTAAACCGTTTGGGAAAAATATCAACAAAATTTCAGTAGATTTTGCCAGAAAACTACGAACGTCTCCTTGCCGAGAAACTGAAAGTGAGAGGGTTCAGTCGCAGCACCTGTGATCGCCATATGTCTTCTAGTCTGACATTTTCAGCAATTAACATGTTTGTCTTTGCTTCCACCCTCCGCATCTTGTGCACCAGGTCTGAACGAATCCACTAAAAAGCAAGCGATGGGGTGGTGAATGTGCGTCCATTGTTGAATTGCAGTTTTACGGAGCAGTTACACTGTGAATTTCTTTATATATACAGGGTGAGTCAACAGGATTCCCGTGGGTCATTGCTCCTTAATGTATCACTATTACGATTTCTTATATTTTTTTTGTCAAAGGGGCCATTTAAGACCGCCTTCTGGAATAATTTTCATTCATACAGGGTGCATCATTGATGCGTGGCTAACCAAAGTTGTTCTTTTTCAAATGAAACACCAGGTATATTTTCATATAATCCGATCGGCTGTTCCATTGGCTGCTCAACGATTTTCAGTTTTGAATTCCGTTGCGGCGTAGCCGAGTTATTCGAAAGAAATCTATTTTGTAGACTTCTTTTCAAAAAATTACTATTTTACATCTCGAAATATTTGGTAAATATAATTGGGGAATCGTTGCTCGATATAATAATAATAATAAATGATTTATTTCTGAGCGTTAGTAAGTATATCTAATACATTATAAAATACAAAATACAGGTAGATCTAAGTATTATGAAATACGATTCGATAATATAAAATTACATATAAATATAGTTGTGATATTATTATTAGATATGATGATGTTCATTGAGAATACCAAGAATTTGGAATGAATTGTACAGGATGTTCGATACAACAACACAAACTTCGCCATTTTCAAACTTCGGTATTTTGATTTTTTCAGATGGAACACCCTGTATATTTTCATTCGAATCAAGTCCTTTTCAATAACTCTACACTTTTCATTCTGCATGTCATGTACCTAAAACAACTCGTTTCCTAGATATTCTACATCCAATAGATGGATATTTTTCCACAGAAAATATTGACAATGTTCGCCTTTGGTATCATATTTAGAATTGAACTTTGCATAAAAATCATATTCATTCGAATCTAACAGAAAATAACAATAATTAATGCAGCAAATATTCAATGTGCCTGCCATTTTCACCAATAGACACTCTCAATCTGTTTCGGAAATTGGTATCCACATGTGCTAGCATGTCCTCTGAAATTTTCCTGAAAGCAGTACGAATTCTTGCTTTCATATTTAGGAGTTGTAGGCGGAGTTTGATAGACAGCCCATTCAATGTATCCCCATAGAAAAAAAATTATTTTTGTGAGGTCCGGTGACCTTGGAGGCCACTGAACTGGCCCTCCTCTACCTATCCATATTTCAGGGAATTCATTATCAATGTATTCCCGCACATCAGTGTCGTAATGTGCAGGCGCGCCATCTTGTTGTAGCCACATTCTCTGCCTTATTTCCAATGGAATATCGTCTAAGAAATTTGATAACTGACTTCGCAGAAATCTTAGATATTTTCTTCCGTTGAGATGACCGTTGAAAAAAAGGGCCCAATTACACGCCGTCCAATGATACCTCCCCAAACATTCAGTGACCAACGTTGTAGGTGATTGACATATCTAACAAAATGAGGATTTTCAGTTGCATAATAGTGCATATTTTGCGATTCACATGGCCATTGTTGTGAAACGTGGCTTCGTCCTAAAATAGAACATACAAAAAAAAACCGGTTCTTGGTTAATTTTATCTACACCCCATTGGAAAAACCGCATTCGCTTTGGAAAACCTCTTTCAGTCAGCTCCTGCATCAACTGCATATGATATGGATGGTCATTGCATTTTTTCACAATCCGAGAAACACTACTTTGAGATATTCCCAACTCCCTACTCAAAATAAGTGTACTCACATGGGGATTCTCGGTAATATGCAATGCAATATCAAGAGTATTTTCATCATTCGTTACAGTACGAGCACGTTCAAACTTTTTGTAAAATACTTTTCCGGTTTCCTCAAATCTTGTTTTGAGGTCTCGAAATGCTCGCTGGTCTGGATGTCTTCTCTCAGGAAACTTTTGTTCGTATAATCTAGATGCCAGTAAGCAATTGCCATCACTTTCCCAAAGCATACACCATTTTAACCATGTCCTCTGAATGATAATTCATAATGCCACAACCATTTTTAACACAACTGGATTGTAGTTTGACAGTTACCTCTATTTACAAATTCCCATAGTAATTTTTTCAGCGGTAGTCATGGATAACTAAACTAGAAAAAATAGTTACATTTGAAAATTTCTTTTGCTATGCTAGTTATTCACGAGTTGCCAAGAATGCTTTTGAAAATGGAAAAAAAATTTGAAACATCATTCAGTATCAGTATTTTCTATGAACAAAATCTATAGAATTGTTGTGATATTGAACAATTCTTTTAAACCAGAATATCTCGGAAAGGAGTTTTTTATGTTCTGGTTCCCACGAAAAGGGATATCCTGTAATGTTCAGAGAACATCGTGGGAACCAAGGGAAAGAAGGTAGGAGTTGGTGTTCTTCTTAAATTTCTGGAGGTTGTATGCCTCGGGGAACACCTCCATGGGAATGAGTTCCAAAGCCTCGCTTTCGTTGGATGAACGAGTCTTTGGAAAGTGATAGTTCTGCAGGTCACAAAGTGACCAGAAGGGTGTGATGACTGAACTTGACGGGTTAATCTTGAAGAGACTGCCAAGCAGAACGATTGTTGATATTTCAGAAGAGCATCGCCCATGAAAATATCTATAAAATAGAGACAAATCGCCAACTTTTCTACGGTGTTCCAGACAAGTGAGCGAGTTTGTAAGCGAGGCATCACCGACGAGACGAATTGCCCTTTTTTGGACAGAATCCAATAGCCTCAGGATATGTTCAGGTGCCGCGCTCCAAATATGGGAACAGTATTCCAGGACAGGTCGGATCTGTGCCTTATAGATCATGAGCAGCTGAGTGGGGGTGAAATAGCTCTTGGCACGAAACAAAAAACCAAGTTTTTGGGATGCACTTTTGGCAATGGACCTTACGTGATTTTCCCAGGAAAGGTTATTGCTGATAGTAATACCAAGCATCGATATGGATGACTTCAGTGGTATGGTTACTCCTGACAAAGTTATGTTAGGCACAGTGAGATCGGCTTTTCTAGAGAAAAGACATGCTTGTGTTTTGTTTGCATTGAATTCTACCAAGTTATTAGATCCCCACTCCCACTTGTTTTAAGTACATGACATGGAGAATGAAAAGTGTAGAGTTATCAAAAAGGAGTTGATTCAAATGAATATATATATATATATAGGGTGTTCCATTTGAAAAAATCAAAATACCGATGTGTGAAAATGGCTAAGTTTGTGTTGTTGTATCGAACATCCTGTACAATTTATTCAAAATTCTTGGTATTCACAATCAACATCATCATATCGACCAACGATTCCCCAATTATCTTTACTAAATATTTCAAAATGTGAAAAAGGTAATTTTTCGAAAAAAAGTCTACAAAATAGATTTGTTTGAATAACTCGGCAACGCCGCAACGGAATTCAGAATTGAAAAAATCGTTGAGCAGTCAATGGAACAGCCGATCGGAATATATGAAAATATACCGGGTATTTCATTTGAAAAAGAACAACTTTGGTTAGCCACACATCAATGATGCACCCTGTATGAATGAAAATTATTTTGTAGAGTGGTCTTAGATGGTCTCTTTGACAAAAAAATATAAGAAATAGAAATAGTGATACATTAAGGAGCAATGAACCATGGGAATCCTGTTGACTCACCCTGGGAATCCTGTTGACTCACCCTGTATATATATATATATATATATATATATATATATATATATATATATATATATATATAAATTTTTTTCTTTAGTTTCTTGACCACATATATATTTTCTTCAATTTCTCGGATTAAAGGTCTGATTCAGTCAATTCATATAATTTCTCTTAACTACGTTTCGACATGGTATTTGTCATCATCAGGTTAAAACAAAATTGACTGGATCAGACCTTAATTCCGAGAAATTGAAGAAAATATATATATATATATATTCTTCAATATTTCGTTTAATTTTTATTAACTTCATCAGGAGGAATCTAAAACAGCAAAAACAAAGACATATTGACATAATGTGACGAACAATAATTAGGTACTACTTACAGACCATAGAGTAAGACAACTATATAAAATGAACACATTCATTGATTGTTCAGCAGCACGCTCAGACTAGTACTGTTTATATTCAAGTATCCATCAAATGAGAGAAAGGTTAAAAAATTACAAAAACAAACATTTTTAATAAAAAACATGTATAACGAGAATACATTTCCGCAACTGAGAACTCTAGTAAATCGAAGTGTTTCTTTCTTCCTTTTATCTGATGGATGCAGGTGAATTTTCTTAAAACTCAAATATATCAGGTACAGGGTGTTGCAATGAAAATCTTAACTAAATTAATTGTAAAGATTACAGTAAATGTTGCGCAGTTGACTTGTATATGATTTATAATTGACAGTATTTTCCTTTTTTTGTTTATATGGTACATTTCTGGGGATAATCTGCTTTTGTAATTATTTGCCTGTTTTAGTATTCTAGTATTTTGACATTGGAAAAGTCGAATTGGTGACCGGTTTTTGAAAATGTTCTACTACCGTTCAAGAGTATTTTCCTAGATGACTCTTGTGTTGGGTTGAACGTTGTTTCAACCACTGGGATGTCTGGCCCACATAACAACATTGACATTCCACATATGAAAGTTCATAGATGATGTTGCTCTTGTATAGTGTAGGTGTCTTGTCTTCAACTTTGGAAAATAAATTTGAATAGTGATCACAGATCCATCTCGGATCATTATCCACGTTAATTCTCAAATATTCTAATGAATTTTTTATGCCACTGTAGAAATGCGATTTGATGTATTGGAAAATATAATGGTAGTTACATTTAGAAGAAAAAAACCGCCTATATGTTTTAATTCAAGACAGGATACTATTATCAAGATCGAAGAAAAGCACTATCTCTACGTACATTGGCAACAAATTGAAACGAAACGGATGAAAATTAGCATTTTCATTCACGCTCTCCCATACAAGCTGAAAACAATGTGAACCTACCAAAATCGTGTAATTAAAAATAATCAGCAGCGTCCGGCTTAGTTTGCTGGAACTACTAAACGCATCATGTTTTTGTTTAATTGTTTCGAATCTCTCGGTATTGTTTTCAAGCTCATTGTTTTGCGGGAATTACATGATGTACGTGTTGTTCGCTGCATTGTTGTTGCTAGATTAATTCTAATTATTGTAGTCGTGCATTGGTCATTTATATCAATGGAATTTTCATGATGCACATGGAAATATTGGGGAAATAATTTTCCCGTATATTCCTGGTATCGCCACATTATTGGAGAATATAGATGAATTGAATACATCTTGTATTCTGTTATTCCCCACATTTCAAACAACAAATATTCCCTCATGAATTTTGAGTCCAAAGAAGCCAATGATGAAATTTCTCTTTTTGAGAGTCTTAATTTTATCCAACTATTTGAGCAGCCTGATATTATAGTTAAAAACCAAAAAACCGGAAGGAAAAAAGGAATTTTTTAAGAAAGCAATACGAAATCAATTACGTCACGCGATTCAAGAAATCTGAACTATACTCAATTTCAATCTTACCTCCAATCAATACCCTGGCGCAATATCTATGACCTGAGAGTAGCACAGTTGATTTTATCAATTCAAATATTGTAACACATTTGGATATTCATGCCCCCTATCGATTGATTAGGACAACAAAAAAATATGCGAACCCTCCAAACGATGATGAAAGATAGGTATAGGGCTCTAACGAAATATAAAAAGACAAGTGGTAATACTGGCAAGCATATAAAAACTTCAGGAACATAATCAATGTTACAGTAAAAAATAGAAAGAAGCCTTTTTCCACACCAAATTCAACACAACACATTGTAAAAAGGTATGGTCCACAGTAAATAGTCGTTAAAAAAATAGGTCACTACCTGATAATCTTTGTAATGTAGATGAAATAAACAGACATTTCATTACGTCTGTTCAATTATGAAACCCTGATGGAAATATTTTAGCATTTTATGAAAATTATAGTCACAACAATATTAACGCATGATTCAATTTCCAGGCTATTTCCGAATATGACGTCTTTAAATGTTGTTTCTGATATATATATATATATATATATATATATATATATATATATATATATATATATATAAAGAGAGAGAGAGAGAGAGAGAGAGAGAAATATTCTTTACTGTCAAAGTAGAAACATGTTCTTATTGACAAAGTTAAGAAAGAAATAACATTAATTGTAGGTAAATAATATAAAAATCAATTACAGTAACTACACAGTAGTACGTCAGATGCGCTTAAAAACTTATTTGTCATCATTACACAAGAGTATAAACATTTTTAAATAAATATACACATAAGATACAAACAAATTACATATTAAAACACACATATATAGCTGTACAATTATACGAAACTGCATTCTCTGCCAATTCTCTGAATAGTACTCTTCCAAATTATAGTAAGCCCCCTCAAGTAATACATCTTTAACAGACTTCCGAAATTTTTTAAAAGAGTTAATACACTTTATGTGTAAGGGTAGGTGATTATATATTTCTATGTCTTCATATACAATTGATTTCCTGGTCAAAGTCGAGGAGGGTATAGGCAGAGGTAGATTCAGTTATTTGTCCTACGTGTTCTGGGATCTATCTGATGACTGCTGAATTATCACGGTTTTTTAAAACTAAGCCCACGCTTTCTAATATAAATGAAAAAGATAGAGAGTATTCTCTCAGAGACAAATAGCAGTTGCACGATTGTTTGGGAGATACCCTACAGATGTATCTTAACGCTAATGAATATGTTATTAAGCCTTTGGTGGCTGCACATGCCCCAGAAGGTGATTCCGTATCTGAGGTGGGACTCCACGAGGGCGTAATATACTGTTTTTGCTGTTTCAAAACCAATCACGCTTGTGGCCTTCTTCACAGCGTAACATCCTGAGGCCAGTTTTTTTACCAAGAGACAAAATGTGTTCTTGGAATTCCAGCTCGTTGTCAATTATTAAGCCAAGAAATTTGGTGTTGTGTTCACGATCTAGTGTATCATGGCCAATAGTTATACCTTCAATGTTACACTTGAAGGAAAGTAATTCTGTCTTGTTGATATTCAATGCCAACAAATTACAGTCGCATCATTCCTTAACTTCTTCTGAATCTTTCTGGATGGTTTTCTTCAATGCTGAAGAATCTTTACCGTGCCACAAGATAGTGGTATCATCAGCAAAGAGAGTGAACTTGCCTTGAACATTAAGAAGCGCTAGATCATTTAGGTATAACAAAAAGGGTACTGGTCCCAAATAATAAAAACGAAAGCTTCTGGCCTGGATGATATCAACATATTGAGTATTCAACTCTGCCAGCCCTATATTTACCCTTCTTCCCAAATCCCATATAAGGAGATATGCCTAAAATATAAGAAAAAGCTATGGAAATTCAACTGTACATTTTTATCCAAAAATCAACCCCAAATCAATCAGGATTCTAAAAAAACACAGTTGTTGTTCTGCTCTGTTGATATAGCTGAAGATATTCTAAAAGCGAATGATTTGTTAAACTAGACTACAGTAAGGCATTTGTATACTGAATCAAAATCGCATGTCTTCCATATTGAAACATGTGGGTCTCTCTCACAACGCCCTGTTGTTGTAAATGATTATCTCCGGCACTCCACTCCACTACTCTTAACGTTATACATTTCTAATTTTGAGAAATTATTTACATCATCCAATTGTCATTTCGATGCAGATGACACGCAAGTATACATCTCTTTTCAACCCAAGGAAACTGGCACATCTGCACTTAACTTTGATTTAAACCAACTATATGAGGTTTCTAAATATCACCTTCTTCTGAATCCACTGAAATATGTTGCCATGCTATTTGTAAAAAAGTATGATCGATTGCGAGCCACTGATTCCAATGAATATTCTATTATCATGAATAATCAAACCATTGAATTGCAAAAGAGTAAAAAATGTGGGGATAATTTCGATCATGGTCTGAAATTCACCAGTCACATTTCGAACAGTCTTCTGAAAGGCCCACTCGGCACTCAAACTAATCTATTAAATACGACACTAGCTAACTAGACCGGCAAGAATCATCCAATGCGAGGCATTAATATTATCACACGTGAATTACTCTGATATTTTATATGATCGCTGTGTCAGTAAAATGGATACGAATCGGATCCGAAAACTCAGAATGATCTTCGGGGTGAGAAAATACTGTCAGCTGTTTAGAAGCATAAAATGGCAGAACATGGAAAATAGTGGATACTTACACTCTGCATATGTTTATCAAAAAATCATAATGAATAAAAATTACCCACGGTTAGATGTCGCTAAGATTTTCAATAGGAAAGTGAATGAATCTCGAGCCCCACGTTGGGCGCCAAATGTAATGAAATTCAAGTTAATTGTTGTAATAGAATGCCCAGACTATTCAGTGAAGAGCGGTGTGGAGTTCTTTGGACCGCCTTGCTAGTTTCAAATTCTTTATGTTTCAAGTGAAGTTTTAGAAATTGTGAATTTGAATGGACGCCAGAATTTTTATTTAAGACGAAAATCCAAATTCCCTATTCAATAATGATTGCAAATCATATAACTTTCCTTCTGTAAATACCTACAGCAATGAAACAAATACCAACTTATAACAATCTATTTACAAAATTTACATTTTCCAATTCCTTAACATTTGAATGCAGAATTCATTTTTAATTCCAATGTAAGAAACCTAATATTGTTTTGTTTGCTGAATCTGTCGGTTTTTTCGATGTCGATGTACCTTGATTGTATTTTCTTTGTCTAGCACTTAGCTAGACTTTACGAAGTGGTTCGTCTCGCAATCAGGGGGTACTTATAGCTGCTGGGCGACCGATCAGGTGAACACAAGCATCAGCTTCTGGAGTGTGTCTCAGCGATTTAACATGAAAAACAATTTTGTTTGTGTCAGAATTTGATATACAGAAATTCTACTTCTTCAAACTTGGAATATTTTCAATGCACTCCTCAACTCATTGTTGTTACAATTGAGTGTGATCTCATCAAGAGATTATTACTTAAAATCAATTGAGTATACAAATGAGTAATATCCAATACTGAAATTGAAGAATTTTTTTTAATAATTCTTATGAATTAATAAAAATTGATCTTTGCTTTATATATGGAAAAGATGATTTTTTCTCTGATCTTGAGCAGCTGAGATAATTCGTTATCAACAATTAAAAATCAGAATTTGGCACAATCAAGTTTGTTGAATTTGATTTACGAAAATGACTTCAATTTCAGCGATATTCAAGAAAGGTATATGGGAATAAATGTTTGACTAGCCGTCAAATACTTCTTCAAAAAGGTTTCTAAAAATTCAAAGAAAATTCCAAATTCCAAGTACCAAATTTATACATGAAATATATATATATATATATATATATATATATATATATATATGATCACTTCAACCACATCAAAATCACAGCTTTTAAGGAATCTCAATATCATACCAAATACAGGTAAGTGATATCATATATTTGTGAAACTCACATTAAATTCAATAGAGCCTTGTCAGGATAAACAATCCAACCTGATAAGACCGAACACCGATATTTCAATTCAATCGGACATACCACATGTGGCATTTCATAATTCTAACAAAATTCTTCAAAAATATATAGTGAACAGCACTGCTATTTTTAGTAAGATTGAACTAAATAAATCTAATCACTGTTAACCAAAATGCGTAGATAACTTCAGATACTTCCTTTGTGAAAAATTATCTGACGTTCTCTTGAAAATTCTTTGAATGTGACATATTTAAAATATCTTTGGTCCAAACATAGTTCTCAATACGTACCTCCTTGACATCATACACTATTCACTGATTTGGAATCATATTCGCGGAGAAAGGAAAATGCTCTATTTAATAAATTATTTCAACATGACATATTCTACTCCATTAATTAATGGCCGACTACTAGCTTCAGAAAACCATATATCTTAATTGCCGAAAGATCAGAAACATGGGACGAGAATCCCAAGCACATCGCCTCAAATATCATCGTACTGTCAGATTCTTTGCGACAGTTCTTCTTCCCTAGCCGTAATGATTGTTCCATTAGCCACGGTTAGATGTCGCTAAGATTTTCAATAGGGAAGTGAATGAATCTCGAGCATAGAGCATATCAATAAGAAATGTAACAGATATATCGTTACAAAATCCACCATGATTATTTGAGAAACTGAAATTCCGAACAGATATACATAATATCAATATTGGGTTTAAAGGAACTCTAACGGTGCCGGCGCATTATACTGCTCAGTTCCAGCGCTCATGTTCCTACAGCATCACTAAAATACTCAATGAACTTCCAGCAAACATTAAAAGTAAAAATTTGAGTACTTTCAGATCGAAACTATCGAAATGGCTACTTGATCGTCAATAGTCACACATATTATCATCAGATATTATATTCTCTTCTTTTTTCTCACGTATGTATTTATTTTCTCTCTCTGTTTGTTCCGGCTATACAGATTTACTTCAGATATCACATCCAATTTCTCTAGGTTACATCTTTATTTTCCTCGGGGTTAGGTGGAAAAACAGACATTCTGGACACTATCTGGAATCCAGAATGAATTGAACCTCGCTCGAAATATCAAATTAATATGTCCCTACCTGTTATTTTCATGATTAATAATATTTATTTATGTATCAAGGGCGTAAAATAGGCTTTTATGGACCGCAGCGTGTAAGCAAATTACGCCCGAAATACATACAAAATTTTATGCACGACCGGTATATTTGATGTCATATCTAGAACATGATAAAAATACATCAAGGCTGCCGTGAGGATGTATATTCATATCATATCGGAAACAGAATAAATCAAGAAGTGATGGAATGAATGTTACCATGGCAACTCAGTCAATTTTTTGAAATAAGATTATATAGGCTAGTAGCCATATTTGCTGTCAAATTTTGTGATCACAGATAATTTATTACTGATTTTGAAATTGATTCAAGCGACGAAGAAAGTGTGAATTGTACTCCACCAGAAATAAGTAAAGCAGCTGAGGATGCGAATTTGAGTTTATTGCCAAGTAAATCCAAGAGAATATACGACAAGGTGTACGAAGAATTCGTGAGGTGGTGCAACGTGAAAAATGTAAAAAATAAGAAAAACACAGAGACTGTACTTCTTGCCTATTTTCTGGAAAAAACTAAATATTGTAAGCTCTCTACCATGTGGTCATATTATTCCATGCTGAAAGCTACTTTGATTGTACATGATAATATAGATATCAGTAGATACGCAAGATTGATAGCTTTTTTGAAACGAAAATTTGAAGGTTATAAACCATAGAAATCGAAGATTCTAAGCAGAGAATAAATCGAGTTATTTTTGAGGGAAGCACCAGACGATTTGTATCTTATGATGAAAGTAAGTTCTAATTTCATGTTTTCTCAATGTTCAGTATGTTAATCTGAGAATTTATTGTATGTAGCACTGATTTTTGGTATTTGTGGAGCATGTCGCCGCGAAGAATTGGCAAATATCACAGTGGACGACATTCAAGATTTCGAGACATTCTTACTCATAACTATACGAGAAAATTTACAGAAAATAGTTTTCCTTGCGAGATCAGAATGATCAAAAGCGGTTTTTTTATATTATAAAAATGGCAAGTGTACGAGACAGGTTATCGGAAAAAATACATTCGGTCAAATACCATTCAGAATAGCCACTTACCTAGGAATTTCTAATGCGAAAGAATATACTGGTCACTGCTTCAGACGTTTCTCAGCAATTATGTTAGCAGATGCAGGCGAGGATACGATCAACATCAAAAGACATGCTGGGTGGAAGTCGACGACTGTTGCGGAATGTTATATGGAAAATTCAGTTGCAAAAATAAGCTGAAGATTGCTAAGAAAATTGTAGAAAATGATGAGCCTTCTACTAGCATTTGCAGACAATCTGAAAATATCGCACACTACTCTGCTACTCTACTACCAGATAATAACATGCATTCTCTTCAGACTTCTAGTAATGAGGAATCAGTTGAAATCAGTAACTATCTGCAACAACAGAAAACAACAAATCCAAATATTTCCATAAATAACTGTTCTAATTGTATTGTCAATATTAAGTTATAATTCAGTTTTTAAATTAATTTATGTTCATTGTTTTTGTTATATTATTGTTAATAATGTTTTGGGTTTGATTATATGATCCATCGGAATATAGATTTCTATCGATATGAGATTGAAATTCAATTAAGCGCCTGTTCAACTATTTTATCGCCCGCCAGGCGATAAAGTAGTCCGCGGGCGCTAAAGTGCTACTTTACGCCCGCAAATCCGGGCGCTAAAGTGCTAGTTTACGCCCGGTCGTGCATAAATACCTTTATTGTTATTATTGTTATTAAATCGTTACGTGAAGGATACTTCCCGCAGATCTGGAAAACTGTTCACGATTACGCAGATGTCAAATTCTTGATGTAACTACCTTGTTGTTACTAGTCATTAGGCTAGGTTACTTAATAATCTTGCATAAAATTGCCATCGAATTACCTGTGAATATAGAATCTCCATATGATTATAAAGTTGTGTATGAGAACAAACATTATGAGTCTTTTTCAGATTTCCATGTTCGTAGGGATGGTTCGATACCCAAAAATAAACGGGAAATTCTATAGGCTGGTGAACAGAAACACCAATGCCTCTCCCTCGGTACGGAAATATTTTAATTAAAAATCAAAATCCTCATTTTCCCCCACAGTGAACCTTATGTTCGAACAAAGCCCTTATTTCACGAACTAACACCCCTGTGTGAACCGGCCGACCCTCCATTGCTCTTTTTAAGGAGTCCACAAAATTTGAATTGGCAATTATTAGCAACGGCTATGTTGTTATTATATTCATTACACATGCTGCGACAGGGGTGCACAGGGGTCAGCCTCTGCTTCACGACCATTTCTATAGTTCATTCGGCGATGAGGTAAACTGAATATACGATTATCAGAAGTATTTTTGCTTGTTGTCAGATCTTCTGGGATCCTGTGATCTGCTTGTTTCTTATATTTTTTTTTAATCAATTTCAATTTATTTTATAGAAGTTTCATAATGCTAGGTAATGTTATAAAAATGTTCTTGTGAGAATAATTGGAATTATCTATATTATAAGTGTTTGAGAGATGTTGTGGAACTCGAATTCAAAATATTTTGGTGTGGGTACTAAATATTATATAAAGTGTTAAATGTGGCATTTATAGATATGAGGTAACTGACAATTTAAAAATTAATCATTATAAGACATGATTAAACTTACTAACAAGTATAATTTGAAAACATATGAGTTTTTCAAATCAAATAAAGTTCTCAAGTAAAGGAAATGGGTAATGAGGTGATAAGCTACTCTTATAAAAAAACTTTTTAACAAAAAATTAAACCGACGAAATACGGAACTGAAAAGTAAAAAATAAAATAAACCTTCTTAGTCTCAATAACTAAGCTCCTAAACTAATGTAAGTAACTAATTTTGAGTCGGCGCCAAACAAACAAGCAAATGAATTAGGTAAGGCGTAAAATGATGGCATCGAGTTGCGCGGTGACAGTCTGATAATTTTTTTGAAGTAATTTAATGATCTTCGTTGATTGTTCGTTTGGCGCCGACTCAAAATTAGTTACTTACAAGTTTAGGAGCTTAGTTATTGAGACTAAGAAGGTTCATTTTATTTTTTACTTTTCAGTTCCGTATTTCGTCGGTTTAATTTTTGTGGCTGAAATCTTCTAATTACTACCTATTTGTTTTTTGATAACTCCCAAAATACTTACTTACCCACCTTACTTCAACTGTTACCAGTTAAATACTATGATTATCTACTTTTACTATTTGTAGTAATATAAATTATTTTTGTTGTTCTGGTTAGTTTATTTCATTACTTTGTATATCATTCCATCCTCTCATAGAATATAATGATTGTGACGGATGTGGAACAAAAATTATGACAGTAGCGATCTGTCATTGTCAACTACATATGTGTGTGCCAATGTTCACAAGTGAAAAATCAAATATCCCCCATTTTTTCACCCGTAAGGGTGGATAATTTCATCTGACATCCAAATATGAGGTATACCCTATCTATTAAAAAAACAATCATCCAAATCGAAGAACCCAGTACAAAGTTATGCCTGATAGAATCGGTTAACAGACCAGAATTCAGAGGGTGAGTGATCAATATCCTTCATTTTGCTACCCTTAGGTGTGGAGTTCATCTTTCAAATCCAAATGGGACCAACTTCGAAGTACACCATATATACTGAAAAAATAATTATCGTAATCGGACGTCTCAGTAAAAGTTATGCGTGATCATATAATTATATAATGAAATTGAAGTTTATGTCATTGTAGATGCATTTGAAATATTAATATATGATGTACTGTGTTGTCTGTGAATTTCTATCTTGAGATGTTGACATGTATATTTCAAAAGACTTTTAGGAACATTAGTCCACACCTTTAAATTCTATTGTATTTTAAATATATTGCTCAGGATTTTAAATTCTGTATTTACCTAGATTCAAGTGTATTTTGACTATTCCTATACAATGTCCTGTTGTCTACTGGAAAATACTCGGGAAAATTAGGATCTATCTATCTATGATATGAAAAAATATAGAAAAAGAAGTGCTGGGAAACAATATGACACGGCTGAATAGCTGGAACATTCAAATAATACAAAATACTACTTACAGATTATCCTCATTAGTGTATGAAGAAAGTGAAGCATTTTTTCTCGTTTTAATTTTTTTTTAGGATTAATTATTTTTAATTAATCACGGTAATTGTTGTTGATGAAGATTAGTTTGTGTTTGTTTTTTCTATCGTGTTCATAGTTTTTCAGATCGATGAGTGGGATATTGAAGAATTTTGGTACGTAATAAAAAGCGAATTTCTGGATTTGTGACTTTTTGCACAATGGTATTTCAACAGAGAGATTTTTTGTATGTCGAGTGGTGTAAGTGTGAGATTTAAAACGGAGTGGATTTTTCAAAACCCATAATGAACACTGAGGAATACAATGTTTCCTTACACAGAACAAATATATATATATATATATATATATATATATATATATATATATATATATATATATATATATAATATTGATGTTCATTTTTGCTCACTTCTAATAGTCCTGAGATTTCACCTATGTAACTTTTTGTTGGTAGGTAAACGGTATATTAGGGTTATAATGTTTTGTTTTTCAACTAGTTCACCGTATTCTGAAAAAATATGATATTCTGCATGAGTGAATTTTGAATGATAAAAATTATTCGTTCGAATCTACGTACGATTTTCCGAGTTTTCCTTGGACAAAAAATGATTATCGACATATGTTCACAATTTATAGTGAAAATAGGTGCATACGACAATAATCTGAAAATCCATACCCAGATTTGCATCATTCTACAGATGGGCCTAATCGTTCTAGTATTTCCAGAATAGTGGCTGATAAAATTCTGGAAGAAATCCCTAAACTTCATTTTCTAACAATATTGGCGAATTGTATGTCGCTTTATTGAAATTTGTGAAGACTAGCACTTTCATTCGAAGAGTTTTTCTCTGAAATGTACACAAACACAGAAAATCGTTGTAAACTACCATTCTTGTTTTTCGATGAATACACAATTTTTGTTCGCTCTGTAAGCTCCTCTCATATGAGGTTTGTTCGTTTGATTGAATGTTGATTAAATGGTATCTGATATTTATTTTCCTTCGACAAACACTACTCACTAGCCTTTTGGAACTAGGTATGCGGCTTGTGGTAGGTGTTGACTAGTAGAAATCGTCACAAAAGCGTCAAGCGACTCCATTCGACTTTCTCTCTCTCTCTCTCTCTCTCTCTCTGTCTCTTTCTATTACATACGAGTCTGTGTGACAAGCATCCAGCTCTTGCTCATACTATTTCCGAAGGTGTACGAAACCTTCCGATCTTTTGTTCTGCTTGCGGGACATTTAAAATGATACATGAGCGGTAGGATATACCGGGTGACATAGGATATCGGGCCACCCCTGTAACTTTTGCATTCGTGAACGGATTTTTCTGAAATTTGGTATAGTTATATAAGCAACCATTTTGGATTTGATCATATTACAATCCAATATGGCGGACTTCCGGTTTTACTGGAAATGCCAGTAACTTTGTTTTTTGAAATGGAGCACTCTGTATATTTTTACATATTCGAAATCAAAAGGTCAAAACAAGTCCAAGCCTTATGTCAAATGTCATTCTTTTTAAACAATTGAAATTAAAATTGTTTTTTTATTTCACCCCGTGGATAAATTAGATTTGGTAGAAGCTTTCCACAATGAGTCGCAAATAACAGAAAAACTTGATTTTTTCTGAGAAATAATTTTTTGTGTCACTTACTGGTCAATCAATTCAGTCACATCACATTTTGATCAAAAATTCATTTTTTCCAAATGAAACTCCTATGGGCCACCTACCTGTCTCTCTAGAACATTCATTGAGGAAAAAAATGACATATCATTTTTGTATTTCGGTGCAGTAACAAATTGTATAAATGCAGAAATCTACAACTAGTTCATGAGTTTCCTTGCAGTTCGAATAATTTTTCAACTTAGTAAGCTGTGGAAAACAACATTTTTGAATTCGAGAAAATTAAGCTAATAAAGTTGAAAAGTAAAACATTCTCAATCGAATATTGAATAGAAAGATTTTTCTGTGAATTGAAAAATCCGCGATAAAAATGTCTTTTTTTTGTGAATGTCTAACAGAAAACAACTACTTTCCCGGCTAAAGCCACGCTGGACATCTGATTTTATGAACATGCTGTCCATATTTTCAAACAACTCAAGTTAATTGTATAACTTGATACAAGTATTTACTGTTACTGTGATTCGAGTGTTTACTATTTACTATTTATATACACTACAGAGAGACAATAGACTAATCATATGCTCAGCGTCACAAAGAGTATCCAAAGAGAAAAAAAACGTAGAATAAGGGGTCCCCCGATCGCACACGAGTTTTCTTCTTTCTGGAAGTGACTAATATAAAAGATATATTTGTGACAAAAGAACAATATATATTTGTCAAAAATAGTTTTTACTCCCATAATAATATGTACTACAACGCTAGTTGGTTTCACCCATTCTCATGCCCGAACATACTATATATTTCATCACTTGTCTTAACGCAGCTTTAACCCCATTCCGTGGGGTTATTGAAAAGCACCCCGATTGACGGACACCACATAAGCACCCTCCGAAGTGCTGAGCTGTTTGTATACCTAATCAGACATAAAGGAAAACGTGACGGATGGACAGATGAGAGTAGATTCTATCGTGGGAGATTTCGGTGACGTTTGGTTTCATGAATACTCATTCTAATGCTTTCGTCAGGGGTCGAGTGCCATCAACTTGTTGGCGGCCGCACAAACAATTTGGAGCTTTTGTTTTCTTCGCTAGTGGCTGTTTGGAACAGCAACCCCTGTGTACTCATTGGCAGTGTGCACAGACGTATACTCCTGTATTTAGTTTTTTTTTATAAATACTAGACAATTTTGCTTGATGCTTTTCGGAAATTAATATGATTTCAATAAACTTTCAAAGACCTCATTTCTTGTAGTTGTAAAATATCTAATATAACACTTGTTTGCAGTGTGTAATATAACATAAAATAGCAATAGTTGAAGCGGAATCTGGATTGAAAAAATGGAGAAGGAGGCTTGAATATAATGTTACTGAAACAACAAATATACCTTTTTCCTACGAGTTTGTGGAAAAGTGCACTTTTTTAACGATTTGTCATGTGGAAAGAAGCACTTTTCCACTGTATGTGAGACTCCTCGACTGATCACAAAATGGTGGTACTCAAGTTCTTAGACAATTTTTTTTTAATGACTCTGCAGTACTCTGATGTGTCATTGAAGCAAAATGTCAAATAAACTGATCTCAAAAAAGTTTATGTGTATGTTTCTGCTAATTTTATTTCGATCGTTCGAATCATATTGGTCCAAAGATATTGTGAACATTTTGTAAGATTTAGTGGACTTTCTATATTCTTTAACTTTTACGTATAACTTTTCAAATTGGTTGACAGTAGCGAATGACAAGTTCATCCATCTTAGATACCTGGTACGTTCATTCTACGAGTAAAGTAGAACCAGAAATCTAGGAAGGTCGTAAATCACCAACCACTTGAGTTATCAGCAGGCGGTGGATTCTACGCAGAATTGTACCTGCCCTAGCCATTAAATTTTGTTTTATAGGTTGGTATAATGATATTGGGTTAAGATAATTATTAAGAAAAATCGCTCGAATATAATTGCGAATTGTTTATTTATATATATTATATGATAATAATATATATATATATATAATTATATTATATAATGATATATGATATACCTAATTAATGTAAAATGTCAAACTTCATACTTTATAAAAAGTTCAGTTTCTCGATAAAAGGTATTTATAAACAAAATTACTCACGAAGATCAGTTTCACTTTCACTGTCCGTATCCAAATAGATAATAAACTTTTCTTTGGGAATTTTTGGGCCATCTACTTGCCTTGAACCACCCGAGTCTTGTCGTTTCTTTCTTCTCAAAATAGTGTAACCTACTATTTGTTTTTTCCCTTATCGGGAATTTGAGTACTTTTCAATATTTAAATTCACTGGCTGGAAATTGATCAGAAAATATATTATTTTCATAGTTAAATTCTTTCTATGAAAGTTTATTGTATTATTTTCAGGGATTGAAAAGTTGGGTTTATTTTCAAGTTCTTACTCGTAATAAAAAGTGGATAGGCTTTTCTTTCTTCATGCTCCACGTATATGGCTAGCCGGCGCAGTCCATATTTTTTGAGAAAAAGAATTGCCGAAGACTTATATGGCCGTTTTGATGCCCCAGGTAAGCCACTGTTTTTTTTTTGTTTGGAATGTCTGCATAATCGGCCTGCACTTTTATTACGGATCAAACCATGAGTCTCTTTATGGTTCACTTCACTAACACATATTTATTTATGAGGAATAAAAATATCTAAGCCCTGTCTCAGTCCAAAAAATATCCTGAAAGACTCGTCATCTAAAAGGGTTCCGAGAGAAGTAAAGCATTCAGCCAAGCTCCGGATTCCTCAATACTAACAGCTTTCAGACGAGCCTTTTCTAAGTCAGACTTGGACGAATCAAGTGATTTTTTCGAGGTTATATCCAAAAGTGGAAGGTTTCAAGATTTCTGAATGTTACTCTCAGCGAGTGGCAAATCTAAGTTGCTTCGTAATGATATTACCATAAATGTTCTGAGAAATAATGAGCAAACTATTTTACTCTGTGGTATCTGCTTGTCAAATAATTTCAAAATTTGCAATGATCGAATACCACCAGAGACGCCTTCCTATATTCCTTAGTGAAGAGTTGAATCCTGTATATCTGAGTAAAATTCCGATTATTTCACGATATTCTCCTGAAGACACCAAAGTGTTGGAATGGAATGACACTAAATTATACATTCTTCGCTCAGTAATAATAATATAATAATAGTTTGAATCGATACTACGAAAATATTGAATCGCGGTACGATGATATATTTTACTGTTTTTTTTTTCATTTTGGACTTCATTATTACCTCCAAAAATGACGAAAAATCCCAACCTAGGCAATTAATATTCGCAACGAACATCTTTACGGCCAAAATTTGCATTCGTGATTGCGCCAGTGGAGATTGGAAGTTGATGCAGTTCTTCTTCTTCTTCTCTTGTAAACGGGCCGACCACCATTCTTATTTTCTTATTACCCGGGGCTTCTGTCTTTTCTTCTCTCGAACGGCAGCCAATCAGTTCCAAAGGCCGTTTAACGAGACCCATAAAATCATGTAAGTCAAGTTTAGACGGCGGACTACACCCCAATTTTATTGACCTACCCAAAATTCAATAATGTGAAATAATAAACTTTTGGAATGGTTGAGAACCGACTGAAAATTATATATTTTTGGAGATGTTGCCAGAATGAAAAAAGTACAAATCAAGACATGAACTTGTAATGATAATAATAGCTTCATTATTCAATAGTTCTATTTTTTTCCAGATCAAAATCTTATTGAGAATAAAACATAATAATAAATAATAATAAATTCATTTATTGTTAACAATAATAATAATAAGGTACAAGGTTTTGAGATATAGTAAATATAAAATCAATGAAATATGTGTCTTTGTTCAAAATTAGTTTTTTTTTATTGGTGCCCCTTTTTACCCATTTAAAGCACGCCTCAGCGTGTTTAAATCGAACTTTAAAAAACGCGCGTCTAAATGACATATTTTTGATTATTGATCTGACAGGAGTACCTTACGTCAAATAAAATATTACTCACAATTCGTTCATTTATATGTGCTCCTCCATCCATTTGATGAACTTTTCTTAGTCTTTTTTATATATATCACTGGATTTTCGCGGTATTAACCGC
This sequence comes from Gonioctena quinquepunctata, assembly GCA_018342105.1. Taxonomy (NCBI): domain Eukaryota; kingdom Metazoa; phylum Arthropoda; class Insecta; order Coleoptera; family Chrysomelidae; genus Gonioctena; species Gonioctena quinquepunctata. Next base: position 251,437 of record JAFIRS010000697.1, read on the forward strand.
GATTCTGCCTCACTATTAAAAAAATCGATATTAGAATAATTCATCTTTGAGCTCTGGTGACAACAAATATTGATCTTTGGTAACAAATTGCAAATGAATGTTTTTCTCATTTCCATGACAACGAAAGGTATACTGATGTCACATCACAAATTCAACCTTCTTGCATTATTAGTTCTTATTTCTATTTTTTGTAGTAAGAATACCAGTATATATGATTTCAAAGTGCACCAATAAAAAATAACGTAAAGTATTCGTGGATAACTGGTCTTAAAAACACTTGCTCTATTTCGAGCACTCCGGCTGCGCCGTCGTGCTCGAAAAATCGCGCGTGTTTTAAAGCCCTTTTTATCCACTTATACTTTAATATACTAATATCCATTCTAAGGATTCATATAGTTTAACAATAAATGATACTCGATAAGTAAATTAATACTTATTTCGAAAAATAAACATAAGTAGGACTTGTACATATATGGATAGAGGACATGTAGGACTTATTTGTACAAGGTATTTGTAGAACATAGAATAAAGAATAAAGATTATAATTCACAGTAGTCTAAACAATAATGAGTGCATGTTAAAATGGGTTACGTATTTTGTTGATTAATAATAATAATTGATAAGAGGTACAGTTAGTCATTAGTCACACGACATATTATGTGTTCTCTGTTAAGTTTTTAATCATATCCCTGGGTTTATTGAAGATATGTTTTTTCAATTCTTTTTTGAATGGTAGCACGCCATTCCACGTTTTGACGGTGTCAGATAGCGAATTATACAGCTTGGGTGCCATGTATGGATATGCTCTTTTTGAAACCGACTTATGTACAACTGGGATTGTGTGAAGATGCCGTTTTCGTGTGCAGTAGGTGTGGATAGGTATTTTGGCTGAGTGTCTGTTTTGGTGGATTTTAAATTGACTTTGTAAAAATATAATTGCCTTATGTCAAATATTTTGGCTTCTGATTATAGTAAATTTGAACCGTATCTGTGTGATTTTGACAATAACAGTTTCAGAAATCTTTTTTGCAGAATCTCGAGTGCGTTGATATGGGTTCTCAGAGCTCCACCCCATGCTGCTATACCATACGGTAAATGGTTCTCCACTAGTGCGTAATAAAGAGTTCTGAGGTACTGTGCTGGTGAAGATTTTTTCAGATATTTAAATACGTGCACAATACTTCGCAGTTTTTTTACATAGACTGATTTGTTGAAAATATGAACAGGATGTTCATAAAATCAGATGTGGAATCATCTGCGACTGAAAAATAAACTTTAGTCACTATCTTCCATTGTCAAGATAACCTCTTGTGGATTATGTTGAAAGGGAAACATTTCAATGAATATTGACTAGAAGATTTTTCTGTGAATTGAAATTCACGATAAATGAAGTTATTTTTGTGAACGTCTTACGAAAACAACTTTCGGCTGAAGCCACGCTGACATTGAACTACATCTGATAGATATTCTGAAAAGACCCTAACTAGAAGAAAAAATCTGTAATTGAAAATTTGCATTTTTATTCATAGAGTTATTTGATTTTCTATTCCAGTCTTAATTAAGAACTCATAAAGATGAATGAGGCAGAGAAGAATGTTTTCCAAAAGAGAGTACTCACCACAAATAATTCGTAACATTGACGCAAGATAGGCATCGCATTCACTAGGTCTTCAATATATTTGTGTCGACGAAAATCTATTTCACGCTTCCACGATCATCAGGAAGACCGGAAGAAATGGGAACCACATTTTCAAGAAGCAATATCACTTTGCAAATGTGTTTTCCATTTCTTCCGGTCTTCCTGATGATCGTGGAAGCGTGACATAGATTTTCGTCGGGAAAAATGTATTGAAGACCCAGTGGATGCGTTGCCTCTCTTGCGTCAATGTTACGAATGATTTCTGGTAGTACTCTCTTTTGGAAAAGATTCTTCTTTGCCTCATTCATCTTCATGAGTTCTTAATTAAGACTGCAATAGAAAATCAAATAACTATCTGAATGAAAATCAAATTTCAATTACAGATTTTTCTTTTAGTTGGGTCTTTTCAGAATATCCATCAGATGTAGTTCAATGACCAGCGTTTTCAGCCGGGAAAGTAGTTGTTTTCTGTTAGACGTTCACAAAAAATAACTTCATTTATCGTGGATTTTTTCAATTCACAGAAGAATCTTTCTAGTCAATATTCAACTGAGAATGTTTCCCTTTTCAACATACATGGATATAAAAATTAATTTAAAAATACAAAAGGGAAGTTTTAAATATAAATTAATAAAATAATATCAAGATGAAAATCTTGATTGAAGGCCGAGAGTCGAAGTGATGGCGCATTTGCTGTTTCAGGTGGGAAAAAACCGGAAAAACCCACAACACCATCAGAATTCAGATCATCAACTTTCTCATAGAAAAAGACACTTGCTCCCTGGGAGATGAGAGAATCAATCTTGGAAAATACACGGGAGTCATCAAAGAGGTGCCAACAATTAGAATAAGGGTGTTTGCAATATGCCGTATAGTGTTCATTGGAAATGCTGCCGCTATGCTTAGACATGGCGTAGCAGAATATTGGTCCAAATTGAATTTTGTATGGGAAAATTAATCACACTATTCAATTTACTGCCATCAGTCGAAGAAACACGTTTTAAATGTATAACTAAAATTTTTGGAAATGTTTGTATAATATGCCCAGAAATTTTGGCGAATGTGCTGAGAAATATCGGTGGATTCGCCATATCTTTGAAATGTAAATTATGCTATGAAAAACTAGTGCTTCCGCCATATCCTTGAAATACAAATAATTTTTTTTCTGACGATCTAGGTGAGAGTACCTGGTCATAGCTATGAAATTATTGTATTGTCATCCGTTCTTAATACATGTGCTGAATTTCAAATACTTCGTATATGTGGAAGAGGATGAAAATAAATTTCAAAGATTGCATTACCACATTCATACATACAGGTGAATCTAATAAAGCGTTAAAAATAATGTAACAATCAACAACAGTAGGATGTTCTTCTACTAGTCAGTCTTATTATGTATTTGCTTTCATAATCAATTATTTATTTACTTATTATAGCTTCTCGGAATTTTAGGCTTGATATAACAAAATATTATCACGTCTTTGTATTCTATTATCGTGCTTTTATTTTATTTTCCTTTACTATCAGGTATTATTATATTTTTATGTGGGGTATCCTATACCATGTATTTGATGTTGAAATATCTTAGTATTTACCTGGATCAGCACCCAAAATGGGATATCCATATTAACCATATAATGAAAAAAATCAGATTCGTACTCTACAAACTCAAAAACCTATAAAAAAATTTCTCAATGACATATTTGAAAATCTTAATACGATGCACTGGCAGAAAGTCACCTTATGGTATCGTAGCGAGGGAAGGTACCTATGAAAAGCAACTGTCGGACCTGGAAATCTTACAAAAATATTTGCTGAAAACAATCTGCCGTAAACCCTGCTCATACTCAACAGCCAACAAACAACATACTTTCCAGCTCAGTTCGGAAAAAAAACAAACAACATACCTTACCTGATCTCAGAAAATAGAAGATTTATACGAAAAAAAAAACACAAACATTAACCTGATATGAAAGTGGTAAATTATTGTCCGAGAGAAATTATGAAAATGGAATTTGTGGCATAATGGACAGATTATTAAATTAAAGAAAAAAAAGCATCCTCAAGTGGGACTCGAACCCACGACCTTATGCTTTCCGGACATACGCTCTAACCACTGAGCTATCGAGGCTATAAGAATCGACACACACTCGCGAACACTTTACTTCCTTTATTCACATTCACATTAAATTAAGGAAGTAAAGTGTTCGCGAGCTTGTGTCGATTCTTATAGCCTCGATAGCTCAGTGGTAAGAGCGTATGTCCGGAAAGCATAAGGATGCTTTTTTTTTATAATCTGTCCATTATGCCACAAATTCCTTTTTCATAATTACTTGATGATGATCACATAAAATTAGAAATATATAAGGAATTTGATATACCTAAATGATTCCCTCAAAGGAAGAGTTTTCCCGAAAATACATATTTTTGAATGTCCCAATGTGGTGTGATAAACGCTTGGCATACACTGTATATGGAGAATTGTTTGAAATGTTCTGCTTTGAAATTAAATGTGTTAAGGTTACCTTTTATAGATTATTTTGATTGTTTTCCTAATCGTCCCCGTCTATTTCTAGATGTGTTAGTGCTAGGCGCTGTTTATGTTTCATTTACTTCGAACATGGCCATGTTACTGCTCACAATGCCTCATAACTCAGAGTGAATGCTGAGAGAGGGTTTCGTGGGACTAGACAATAATTTCAATACCTGATGATATGCTCAAAACAATATTGGTGAAATTGGCAATGATTTCATTAATGAACACTTGTATCATTTAACAATTACATGGAGCAATTGTAACTAATGAAATAATAACGAAATATTTTCTACCAATAAGTTGATTCAGTCCCATACAACTGATTTTGATTTTTATCAAACTATTCAAAAGCTCTTTCATCAATAGGTTCCAGTGTGTAGGAGTGGATGAAATAACCAGTGAACGAAAACCAATTGAATATGGAGTAACCCAGAACACCGTTCTAGGACCTATATAAATGAGATGTGTTCTATCGGAAGTTAAGTAGAAATAATGGCAGCAGTACTATATGAGGCAAAAACTTGGCAACTACTGAAAAATACTGTAGAGACTCACATACAGTTGCTAAGAAATTGGTTAGAATGTAAAATACTGACCATGAACCTTGAAAAAAACATACTTTTTATCGCTTCGAGGTTATTTAGAGAAGCGAATGTGTTCGATATGCCTTTTTTTATTATAAAATTGTTATAAAATACCACAAGAGTGAAAATTCCTTTGTCTCGCCATCCCACTCTTATCACACGTCAGAAGCACTTACACATAGTGCCTCTCTCACACAAATTGGCTGGACAACGATCTTATGAATACGTAGCTCTTAAATAGTACACTGAATAAAAATTGTATACTGTTGAAGACGGAAAAAAAATGAAAAAATTTTAACAAAATTAAACCGACAAAAAATAAACTGAAAAGCACAAAATAAAATGAGCGTATATGAGAAATACGGAACGAAAAATAATGTGTACTACTCGTAAACATTCTCCGTCGCCGAACAGAAGATCGAAAGATCCGATAGTCAACGTGGGTTCAAGTGACAGCTGTCTAGTTCTACAGCAGTTTCGCCTGAACCAATCAAAACGGACCGCAAGCCAATGATAATGCTTGTAGGTGTGTCCATACGTCGAGAGGCCGAGAACACGAGTTATATTTGTGTTTGAAGAGGTCTGAATGAATAAAAACCAGTAGCGTCTCTGGTCTGGGATCGAAAAGAGCCGATAGTCAACGTGGGTTTGAGTGATAGCTGTCTAGTTCTACAGCAGTTTTGCCTGAGCCAATCAAAACTGACCGCAACCCAATGATAATGCTTGTAGGTGTGTCCATCCGTTGAGAGGCCGAAAAAACGAATAAATCACGAGTTATATTTGTGTTTGAAAAGAGGTCTGAATAAATAAAAGCCAGTAGCGTCTCTGGTCTGGGATCAAAATTGGTTTCAAAATATTCTATAGTTCTGTTGTGTTTTGTTGGAAAATATGGCTTTTTATCGACCATAGGAAAATGAAATTATGATGATCCGATTGCCTATTGATACATACTTTCACGCTCATGGCATATTTTATTCTATTTTAACGTATTTTTCAAATATTTGAATATCTAAATACAATTAGTTATTCCGCCTCTGCTTCTCAAAGGATACCGCTTCAAGACTGCGAAAATTGTTTTTTATGCTTCTGCAATCGTAAATGGTTCAACTACAACTAATTTTGAGTCGGCGCTAAACAAACAAACGAGCAAATTCATTACGTAAAGCTCAAAATGATGGTAGTTGGGTGCGCGGCGGCGGGCGTGTCTTCGCCGGAAATTTCCAAGTGTATTCGAAGACAATATCAGGGAGACAGCTACCCGAACGGGTACATACCTGAGGGCACACGTCGTTACGAGTGGTCGCGCGGAGAGCATTTTTATTTTGTTTTGATCATTTCTTTAAAGTATTTTGATGATCTTCGTTGATTGTTTGGCGCCGACTCACAATTAGTTACTAACATAAGTTTAGGAGCTTAGTTATTAAGACTAAAAAGGTTCATTTTATTTTTTGCTTTCAGTTTCTTTTTTCGTCGTTTTTATTTTTCGTTGAAAAGTTTTTATTGAGCCTTTTCGTCAATAACTGGGTTTGAATAATACTGGATTGGATCCCTAGAAAACATTCATTCAGAATAACATTGATCATTCCAATGATGTTCCCCTGAATGTAACGACATCGATTCTATGAAAATTAGTAAGTAATTTATTGATGCAACAGACACTACAGTGTATAGCATAAGTCACAAGAAGGTACAACATAATTAAAATCGCAGAAATTCTCTAAGTGATGAAATAAAATTAAATAGAGATTCCTTGAAATGAAGATAAAAATACATGGATGAAATCTGACACATGAGTCAGAACAAACTACACAGACACTGAATACAATAGCATAGTTAAAGCTGTGATTATTTCTAAAACTTATATAACATACACATACATATACACAGTCATCATTTTACGGAACATAGATATACATACTTAGAAATATAATATAAATATAGAATTAAACATTTATGGTTTTGCACACATTTAACAGAAGAATTTTGCAACAAGCATGGCGAGCATGTTCAAAATTGCATAGGAAAACGCCCGACATGTTCAGTAAACTCAGAAACCGAATAAAAACAATGTTCCAGAAAAAAAATATTAATTTTTTTCTTGAATAAAAGTGAATTTAGAGTCTTTATTTCTGTTGGTAACATATTATAAAGATTGTAGCCCAAATAATTCTTCTGGGAAACAGAAAGCCGGTACTTTGGTAACCTAATGAAATCTGCTTGTCTTGTACTGTAGCTATGAATTTGAGATTGTCTAATCAACCTACTTGATTGTTCATGTATTTCTCTCAGAGAATGTTCGACATATATTGACGGAAGCGGTAGTATTCTGAATTTAACAAAGAGAGGGCGACAGTGTTCTCTGAAACCACAGTTTCCAAAATTCTCAGAGCTTTTTTTTGTTGTCGAAAAATGTCTACAGATTTAGAGGAGTCGCCCCAAATGACAACGCCATATGTTATATGTGCATGAAATATTGCAAAATACGTACTTTTCAGAGTTTCAGTATTGACGTAAGATTTGAGCTGACGTAGTAGGAACAAATTATTGGAAATGGACAGGGGTTAGTTCATGATACTGTTGTGATCATGAGACAGTTCAAAAAAGGCATCGAGTAGACACGTTCCCAAAGATTCAATTCAATGTCAATGAATATTTCGAATTAAGGCAGGTACAGGTGCGCGTCACAGCAGAATTCTACTAAATAATCAACATTAACGCTCAACAGTTTTGCGATTTTATACTGAGGTGATAAACTCGAACATCCCGAGGAATTCAAAGACAGTAGACAGGTCCAACATAACAAATATCGCATGTTACCTTCTCGTAAATATTAATTAAACCCATTGCCGAGTTATTACTATAAACATAGGGACTTCCTGTTGTAATTGCCTCTTTATATCTCTGCTTATTTCTGAATTATTATCATTCGGAAATTCATTCCAGACTACTGTTGGTTGTTTGTGACACATGAAAGGACTTTTGTTAACAATTTTGTTAACGTTTCATACGTACAGAATAAAAGTGAAGAAAACTTTATGTAATCATATTTATCACTCTTGTTTGGTGGGTGTTTTTGTATTAGTTGTTTTTGTTGTCTTGGTTGACATTTTTTACTTTCAGTTTTTGAAATATCTATCGGCAGTCTTTCTTAATAATAATAAGGGTATCGGATATATAGTATACAACCAAAGAGCGAAATTCAAAGTTACAGTGACAAACACGGTGGTTCTGTTCTAATACTTAACCTCGACTGGATATAACAACAGCAGGAAAAATACAAATATAACATCCAGAAAAACATGAAAAATAAATAGTCCCCCGAGGCACATGAAGATAACGTTAATAATATTAATGAAGTTATACAACTATATTATTGTTACATTTTCGAACACAGTAACGTCGATATTTCTAAAAATATTTATTATTCTCTGCCGTATATCCAATATTGAAGCAGGTTCAGTTTCGTACACCTTTTGCTTCAATGAGCCCCATAAAAAAAGTCCACAGGTGTCAAATCTGGCCATTCCGTAGGACCTCGACGGCCAATCCAACGACCGGGGAAAGTATTATCCAAATAGTTTCTTACTTGTCCGTAGTGATGTGGTGGTGCTCCATCTTGTTAGAATACAATATCCATATCGAATTCAATAGGATTCGCTTCGACGATTTCGGTGATTAGAGGGTCAACAGTATTTTCCAGCATATTCAAATACAGTTCCCCTGTTAAATTTTGTTCGATGAATAGAGGTCCTACAATATGGTTGCCCAATATTCCTACCCAGACGTTAATTTTTTCTGGATATTGAGTATGAGTTTCCCAGAAAATGTGAGGGTTGGTGTCACTCCAATAACGGCAATTTGGTCTGTGATCCTTGCCGTTGAGATAAAATGTAGATTCGTCACTGAAACAAATATTGTGGCGCTAGGTAGGATGCCTTGCAATGGTTTCCGTCATAATTTCGCAGAATTCTGTTCTTCGATCAGGGTCATTAACTGGTGTACCATTTTAATTTTGTATGGATGATACTTATTCTTCTTCAAAAGCCTCCACACAGTAGAAGGACACACCTTACAAACATTCGCGACGGAGGAAGTAGACTGTTGAGGATTTACTATCATCTCACCAATTATTTGAAATTGCTGTTCTTCCGGAATGAACGGATGACCTGGGGGCTTTTTGTTCTGTACACTACCGATAGTTGTAGATTTGGTTACAAGTTCCCTTAAATATTTTCCACAGAGAGGACGATTCGAGAAACGATCATTGAAAATTATTTCGGTTTCGTGACGAGAATTGACCATTTTAGAGATAGTTCACGTGGTACCTATTAACTAGTAAAACCGAAAACTAAATGAGAATATTTTAACTGAACAATGATGTTCGTTGTCGTACTGACATTTCTTGTCATTTTTTGTTCAAACAAAAAATAATCTATCAAACCTTATCGGGTTGTTGGGATTGCCATATGGCAGAGAAAAGAAATATTTCTAGATGTATCGATATTAATGTGTTTGTATTCAGGTAAGTATTAAATGTTCCGCCATTTTGTAGTAGGTGAAGATATTGACTTTATATTCTAGGGTTGTAAAGTATTCGTCAGGAGCTTCAAAAAGATGTGTCTTAAGACCCCCCTTTCAGCTTAATTTTTATTTCACAGGTGGCGCTTTGTCTCCATCTTGGAAGTTTTATCTGTCAGTTTTACTGCAAAATATAGTATTCATGCATCAATTTCATTATCCCAAATTTCAATTTTTTTAGTTAACCCGTTCAAAAAATAAAAGGGGGGCAACATTAAAGAAAAGCACTGTATAATCTGGTGCTTGAGTAAGAAACGTTTAAATTTGTTCATCTGACAAATTTTTTGACTTCTTTGGTTTATAGTCGTCACTTTGACTTTGTCAGGAAAGCACGTGATTTCGAATATTTTGTAATATCAATATCTTCTTTTGTAGCTCTCAGCATGGAGTAATTTGATCATAACGTAGATGCCTTCAACTTTATAGATAAATCGGAAATGTATGTAGTGACATTTTCAGATCGGGAGATCGTATTGTTTTCTTGGCAACAATCCATGAAACGTTTGTAAGCGTATTTATATTTTGCCGTGGATTTATTCAGCATTAAATTTAACATTACATTTTCAACAGCATTTACTAACTCTGGTGGTGTCCCGCACACCTGGACATCATCATCACTGTCCATTTTGAAATTTTTTAAATATTTTTAGCGATAAGTAGTTATTAATCCGAAATAAGTAGTGAAACTCTGACTTTTGTCACAACAATAAACAAACAGTGATTGTCAAGGAAACGATTTCATAGGCAATAAGATGGTAATCAAATAATAGTTTAAAAAAACTAAAAAACACGCTTTTATAGAAAACCAGACTGAAAAAATCGAAAATAAGAAATTTTTTTATTTATTTAAAAAAAAGCGTGGAGTGCATGGTATCGCCTCGGCAAACAATTACCTGTGATCTGAGACATTTCTTACTTTACTGCCCTGGGTGTGTAGTACATTATATGATTATTGATACCATGCACCCCACGCTTTTTTTTAAATAAATAATTTTTTTTCTTATTTTCTATTTTTTTAGTCTGGTTTTCTATAAAAGCGTGTTTTTTAGTTCTTTTAAACTATTATTTATTTCCTACTTTTTAGTGTGGTTCATTTATAAAAGCCTTTTTTTAGTTTTTTTCAAACTATTATTTTCATTATTTTTTGCAATTTGAAAAATGGAATAATCTTATCAAATTAGGTAATGATAATCTCCGTCCCCAAAAACCCCCACATACCAATTTTGAATAGAATCAGACCATAATCAGAAAACTCAGCCGCCATCTTGAATTTTCCAATTTTTACAAAAGAATCATGATATTCGACCCCAAAAACCCCCACATACCAATTTTGAATAGAATCAGACCATAATCACAAAACTCGGCCGCCATTTTAAAGCCGCCATCTTGAATTTTCCAATTTTCCAGGAAGAATCATATTATTCGACCCCAAAAACTCCCACATACCAATTTTGAATAGAATCAGACCATAATCACAAAACTCGGCCGCCATTTTAAAGCCGCCATTTCTAATTTTCCAATTTTTATAAAATAATCATAATCTCCGACCACGAAAACTTTCAGATATCAAATTTGAAGTGAATCAGACCATAATCACAAAACTCGTACGCCATATTCGAGCCGCCATTTTATTTTTTTCTCACACAAAAATTTCTCAATGCATTGTCACCGGAATGATGTACACCTGCCAAATTTCAAATCATTCGGACGTCTGGAAGTGGGTCAAAATCGCGCCCAAAGGAGTCGGTTACAAACAAACAAATAAACAAACAAGCAAACAAACAAACATACAAGTGAAGCTAATATAAAGCGTGTGAAAATTGTTATGGATTTATAAGAAATCCTTAATTTATGATAAAGTTGATTGCGATTTCAGAAAAAATAGTGTGTGTACCTCGTAGTAAAAACACTTTCCCAGACATCCGGGAATGTATTGCTTTTCCTACTGGATACACAATGTACTATTTCCGATTCATAATAATAAACACTCAAACTGATTTCTATTATACTCCAAACAATAATTAGAGCATTGATTTGTTGAAAATATGAACAGGATGTTCATAAAATCGTAGATTTTTCAATTCACAGAAAAATATTTCTATTCAATATTCAATGGAGAATGTTTCCTTTTCAATAATAGAGCATATTCTGAAAAATTTTAATGTAAATTTGAATGTGTCAAAGTTAAAGTTTTGAAATCTCGATGTCAGTAATTTTTCAGCTTTATCCTTCACAACTACTTAATTGTGCAATGAATTACACAATGGCTGAAAATATCAACAATTTGACACCATTTTCCACCACTATTTGAAATAACTGATGTATTTCAAATATTGATAGCAAGTTTCTCACATGTGAGATTCATATCAATATTGAAATCACATGTGCATATAATATTGGGAATTGCTAGATATATTTCGTCATTCGTGTCTTCGAATTATGCCAGAAGAAACGTTTCATCCAGATATGGGGACTTTATATATAATTTTTATTCACAAAATGTTACAAAATAATTCCACTACTTACAGTATGGTAGTGAATAAAGGGATATACCACGGAAGCAGTGGGTTCTGCTTGTATGTGGACGTATACACCAAGAGTATATACAAATAAACAAATATGATAAAGATTAATTTAAAATTTATATGCAATGACAAATATTGATAAACCTGATAGAATCAATACAAATTTCAGTTTGGGAATTAAAAAAAAGTGAAAATGTGAATTTTCAATTGTAAAAATATGTAATGTAGATATAGTTAAATGTTAGAAATGGTATCATGTTAAAGATCAGTGATGTCAAAATATAAGAGGACAGTATTTGTGATAATAATTTATAATAATAATAATTCATATTTCATATTTACAGAATCTATCACCATTAGAAAGCTCAATGAAGACTTGAAAATACCACTTAGGCTCTCTGGGTGCCTGTCTGCGATTTGTTACAGTCCTTCATTGCACACTAATTAATAATTTCACATATATTTAAGCTATAGTGCAATTGAAACTTGAAAAATATTATATTTCCTTGCTAGTTGAAAAGTACACGAGCATTTATATTTACTCGACATTTAATTTTGGAAATCAGTTCATAAGAGATTCTATAAAATCATCAAAAGACTGCCTACAAGAATCTGAGAGCCATTGTTTGACATTTCTCTTGTACACATTAATATTGTTAATTTTTTTTAGGCTGTATGGAATAAAGTCATATATCTGTGGTGCAAGATAACTGAATGTTCTTGTAGGCAATCATACTTAAAAAACGTTCCTATAATTGACTTTTGATGCTCAGGAAGTTGTGATCAACTCAGGGTGAAGTACGTCACATGAAAATGCATTTCCCATAAAAAAACATGACACTCAATTTCCTTACACACCCTGTACACCACCCAACATCAATCTTTCCGTAACTCACCTACTCCAACTCCTCGCAATTCGACGTTTCACTCGGATTTTCCATTAGTCAGACAACTCCCAACATCCTAATCAACTCCGTCCGAAGTTTTTATTGGATGTTAGTGCGAATGTTTGACGAAAATAATTAGAAAACAATTAGGGACTCCCCGTAGACTAGAGCCATCAATCAAACGAGTGCAGCATCTCTGGAGATTGGCCTCGGCGGCGGTACGAAACATCTGAGGGAGAAAAGTTAACTTCATACGATTCGACTCCCGTGGGAAACGGCTCTCTCTTTGGGAGGCTTCGCAAAAAAACGGACAGGGCTCCGTATCGGGAAGGCGATGGGGGTGGTGAAAGGGTAGCGCGTTTTCAAATTTTGGAATTTTTAGTTAAAAAGATAAAGTCATTTTTCGTAATTAGAATATCCACCACAAAAAAGTTGCATTTCCCTGTAAAACTAGTAGACTTCAATTTTAAAAGTTTTCCACCCCGAAATTGCCAAAACTCAACAATCTTATCGTCTGACAGCTGTGACTTTCACTGTTCTATTTTTTTTATTCCGAGAAAGAAGCAAGTTGCATCGACCACGGTGGGTCATTAGCAACGTAATGGTACAGGAACATTTCAATAATAACTCGTATTTACATTTGTTCACGTTATTAGTCTGGAATTAGATTGTGTCTTTGATCAAAAGTTAAACTGGGAATCTCACATGCATAATCTCTGTGGTAAATTGAGATCTGCTTGCTATGCCTTGAGGTCATTAAAGGAGCACTGCAGTCGAAAAATACTCCTCACTCTGTATTATGCGAATTTTCACTCTCAAATTCGATATGGCATATGAATTGGGGAGCTGGCACAGATTGTTCACAAGAATATTAATTTTACAAAAATCCGCGTTGAGAATCTTCTGTAATCACTCATGCAGGAAGTCTTATAAAAATAATAAAATTTTAACCGTAGTTGACACTTACATATACGAAATATCGTGCTATGTTCATAAGAATCTTCCATTATTAGCCGACGAAACCAACCAGGTTCTCTAGTCGACGCGTATATTTTTTTTTATAATATTTTTTATGTATGATCACGCATAACTTTTTACTGAAACGTCCGATTCCGATAATAATTTTTTCAGTGGATAGGGTGTACTTCGAAGTTGGTCCCATTTGGATTTGAGAGATGAACTCCACCCCTAAGGGTAGCAAAATGATTGATATTGATCACTCACCCTCTGAATTCTGGATTTCGAATGAAATGATCCACCCTTACGGGTAGAAAAATAGGGGATAATTGATTTTTCACTTGTGAACATTGGCACACACATATGTAGTTGACAATGACAGATCGCTACTGTCATTATTTTCGTTCCATATCCGTCACAATCATTATATTTTATGAGAGGATGGAATGATATACAAAGTAATGAAATAAACTAACCAGAACAACAAAAATAATGTATATTACAACAAATAGTAAAGGTAGATAATCATGTTGAAAAGGGAAGATAGTGACTAAAGTTTATCTTTCAGTGCAGATGATTCCACAACTGATTTGATGAACATCCTGTTCATATTTTCAACAAATCAGTAGATAATCATATTATTTAATTGGTAATAGTTGAAGTAAGGTGGGTATGTAAGTATTTTGGAGGTAATCAAAAATCAAGTAGGTAGTAATTAGTAGATTTCAGCCACAAAAAATTGAAAACTAAAAACTATTTAACAAAAAATTATACCGACGAAATACGGAACTGAGAAGTAAAAAATAAAATAAACCTCCGTAGTCTCAATAACTAAGCTCCTGAACTAATGTAATTAACTAATTTTGAGTCGGCGCCAAACGAACAATCAACAAAGATCATTAAATTACTTCAACAAAATTATCAGAATGTCACCGCGCAACTCGATGCCATCATTTTACGCGGTACCTAATTCATTTGCTTGTTTGTTTGGCGCCGACTCAAAATTAGTTACTTACATTAGTTTAGGAGCTAGTTATTGAGACTAAGAAGGTTTATTTTATTTCTTACTTTTCAGTTCGTATTTCGTCGGTTTAATTTTTTGTTAAAAAGTTTTTTAGCTGCAACAGATCAAAGCATAATTACTCTACGAGATTTAAGGACAATTACTTCCAGCGAAGCACTCAACCAAGTTTTACCAAAGAAACTTGTACTACAATTGCTGCAGAATCTATAATAATTTACCTGAAGAAGTGCAAAGTGCGCCAAATATTGTCATTTTCAAAAATAGGCTCAAAGACTTCTTGACCCAAAAGAACTTTTACACACTTGACGAATTCTTTTCTTGAGAGATTGTTGGGACCATTGTATGTCTAGTTGTATACATTTATATATCTGTGGTTCGTCGGTATTCGTGTTTTATTGATAATTTATGTTATATTTCTTGTCTTGCATGTTTACTGTGTATACTTTCATTTACTGACGCTATCGGCAATTTGTTATGGACATCATTGTAATGGTTTTGATAACTTATTGTTGATTAAAGTATATTATTATATTTATTATTATCAAGTAGAAAATACAACTGTGTTATATTGAATATAGAATATTATAAAAAAATAACGTCATTCTCTTCTTAACGATACAAATCTATATTCGACAATTTTGAGATTGAGAAAACAGGAAACTCATATAGACCAATAAAATGTTGAATTTTCTGAGCTTATACTCGTATTTTGAAAACTTATATTGTTTTTATATATACCCAATAAAGTCAAAATGTTGATATTACGTAGAGAGGCAAGCTGAACATCCCTCACAATGTTTCTCCATATGGCTGAAAGATTGACTTGCGCTTACAAGTTTATGATTTAATTTTTGGAAAGTTTGCGCTACCCTTGCACCTAATCCGATCACCCGTCCTGAAGCGGCCGTGTGAGTTTTGCAAGTCGCACGCTCCTCCATCAGCGTTGAGCGCTGACAATTACCTTGTAAGCCCTAATTAACGAGCTACCAGCTTTGAATTACATCGCATAATCTTTAATCCACACTCTAGATGCGTATAATGATCTTCTTTATTTCTAATTAAAGGCGATGGCTATAAAACGAACGTTAAACAGAACGAAGTTTGTGTTTTGAGTTGTTTCGTGAAATAAACCAACATAGGGAAAATATAAACAAGAAAACAATGGAATTGTATTGCGAATTAAACTTTTTTTCGTTAAATTGGGAAAACATGTGTAAACAGTTCACTCGACCTAAATTTTCAATATGTACCCAATAGAAATATAGCAATCATTTCTTTTTCAAAATTCAAAACTAATTTACCAGACCTGAAAATAAAATTTAAACATAATTAAGCCCAGAGTTGAAAATTTCATAGTTCATTTATTTATTAGTAATTCATCATTCAGTATTACATTTATTGAAATACAGTATTTCCTGCAAATTTAAAGATTGGCGAAGTCGAGCATGGCTATTTATACTCGACCAAATCAAAGCAGAAAAGAAAGTTGGTTGATGGCACATTCAATTTCAAATGATATAATAATACTATTAATACTTAAAACAAGAGAGAGAGAAAAACAACAAAGAAAAAAAAGAAGAACCCCTCTGAGTGTTTCCTCTTGACATCAGATAGTTTATTGATTTACATTATGTGTTGTTTATTTGTTTGCTCAACAAATTGCATTTATATTTGAATTTATATTTATTAATATTTGTATTCCTGAATTCTTCCGGAAGCGAATTTAAGAGCTGAATAGTAATGTAAATGAAGCACCTAGAAAACAAACATTGCAGTCGGATGACGAGGGCAAGGAATCTTTTCTCGAATCTGGTCTTCTACAGTAATACATTTTCCTCTAAGATAGGAAGATGAATCCGTTGATTTCAGAAGTTTTTATGTAAAAAAAGATGCAGTAGTCTTCGGTTACCCATGTTAAGCCAATTAATGTCTATTATCTTTTGGGAAATGTGATCGAACTTCCGTAATCCATAAATCAAGCGATTCTGAACCTTTTGTATCTTGTCTTTTCCGACTGTCATATACAGGGACCGTACAAAAAATCATAGTAACTGAAATGCGATAGCACTAAAGACTCGCATAACTTTTTTTTCAATTTTTGACTCAATATATGACTGTTGCTGTAGAGTAGTTTCAGGTTCAATAGGCCTTTTTCATTAATTTATTTTACATGTTACAAGTTCTTGCTGAGTCACTGATTCTGAGTTTTTGTTATCTATAAAGATGTTCAAGTTTTGTTCAAGAATATCTCTAGCTGATTCTGTTGAGAAGCATAACAACATTGTTGTGGATGCGTTGAGTTTGAGAGCATGCTCAAGATGTTGCTTGGTTCTAAATTGATGGAACAATCATCTTCAATGTCTATGTAATTGTGTATCATCGGCATATGCTTGTACTTTACAATGGGAAACATAGTTGAGGATATCTGAAATATATATGATGGAGAGTAATGGCCCCAAAATTGAGCCCTGTGGTACCCCAGATAAAATATTCATGTTCCATAACTTTCTGAGACCGTCCGCGAAGGTAAGAATCAATTAATGTGTATGAAGATTCGTTAAAGCCATAATATTCAAGTTCAGCAACAAGAAGGGAATGATCAATAGTATCAAAGGCTCTCGAAAAATCTAACAATAGTAGCACACTTATCAGACCTGCATCATTAGAATCAATTATACCATTTGATATGGCTGTCAAAGCAGTAGCTGGGCTGAAGCCTTTCCTGAAACCACATTGGTTATCAGATAAAATATTATTATTTTTCATAAATTCGAATAATAATAACACTCGTTCAAAAATTTTAGATATAGAAGGTAGGGTACTTATGATTCTTAAATACCCATATTCTTTGCAATTACGTTTTTTCGGGGGAAAATAATTTTGTTCAATGCAACTTTAACAATATTTACTATTACTTCATCGATGAATGGGCTACAATATTTCAACATATTCACATTTATATTATCAACGCCAAAAACATTTGTTTTTATGCTGTGCAGAATTGAGTTAACTTCGTCAACAGAGGTCATAGAAAACGAGAATGTTATGTTCGAATCATTGTCTTTTTGATCATAATGTTAACTCGGTGATATTAGTTGTAACTCTTAGATATAGAATATTTTAATGTAGTCAATAAACTTACTCTAGTCTATTCATTCTATCAAATAATAGTTATTTATTCCTTCTGGATTAGAAAAATTCGATGAAATAACATCATTGGAATTGAGGTGAATATTCAATTTGCTTAGGGTTTGCATGTTTTATAAGAGTTGTTTTCTGTTCAGACTGAATGGAGGTAGGCTGTTTTTTCATTTCTGGTCATAGTGATGGTAATGTTACGAAGTTCCTTATAGGCTTCCAAATGAGTATTTTTTTATTTTTGTAGAGCTTTGTCATAATAATTTTCAAGTTATCCGTTGGCCATGGTGCTTTCGGTATTGATACTTTTCTGTCTTTGACAGGTGCATGCCTTCAAAAAGTTTAAGGAGCAAGTCATTGAAGATTGATATTTTTTCATCGATATTCCTTTCTGTTTCAACGTCCATCCATGAAAGGCTGTATAAGTCAGCAAAAAACTGATTGAGGTTAAATTTGTGAAAACATCGATATTTACTATACGAGGTTCCATTTTTTACGCCGAAATTTGAATTCTACAAACACCATCCTATGATCTGATATACCATCAAACGTTAGAGTACCCACTGCAATATTGGATTCATCGTTCAAAACGAATATGGGATCAATAAGAGTACTGGAAGTATAATATATTATTGTGGGTCCATGCAAGACTTGTGAGAAACCATACGATTCAAAACATGCCGAGACTAGATTATTAAAGTTGAAAAAGTTCACATTCAGATCACCCAAACAAACAATTTCACCGTCTGTTGTGCAATTTTTTTATAAAAGTCCGTGATATAGTTAATAATGTTGGTGTTCGGTAGTCTATAAAATACTCCAACAATAAATTTTCTAGAAAAAATCGAATTAAACGGTTTTCTTCACATAAAAGATTCAATATAAATTGAACCAGAAAATGGTAGATCTCAGGTGAAAAACAACTACTTTCCTGGCAAATACCACGCAGAACGTTGAATGATATTCACCTGAAAATCCATGCATACCTCCATATAAATGGACATTGAATGCAAATGTTTCTTTCTGATAAGCTCGATTATGTTTAATTCATGTCGTGTTCACCTAACAATCCGCATACCGGTTTCAGGCTTTTTTGGCCCTCATCAGTACGGAGTAGTCAACCAGCCAAAGGTCCGAAGAGCTCTGGCTGAAGCGAGACACAACATAACCAAAACCATCATCGAGTCTATAACACCTATAGGTACGCCGGAAAAGAAAACTTTCAACTGGCGGTACCTAGTGACAGAAAGAAACACTCCGAAAATCTCCCACCTCGATAGGTTTCTAAATAAAGATTCCTCCTCAGTAGGAGTGGCAAGCCCGACTAGCATATAGTGAAAGATAAACGCCATGTGAAGTGGAATAAATAGAAAAATCGAATTAAACGGTTTTCTTCACATAAAAGATTCAATATAAATTGAACCAGAAAATGGTAGATCTCAGGTGAAAAACAACTACTTTCCTGGCAAATACCACGCAGAACGTTGAATTATATTCACCTGAAAATCCATGCATACCTCCATATAAATGGACATTGGTACAAATCTTGAATTTCATAAAAAAAACTCTAAATCATTATTTACGTTGAAATCACAGGATACAACTTCACTAGAGTAAGAATTTATATAATAGACACCAATTCCTCCAACTCTAGTAGCTCTAGGTTTGTTATAGAAGTTGTATCCAGGAATTCTTATAGCTCCCGTATCCGCGTCATCGGACAACCATGTCTCAGTTACCGCTACAATATCAAAATCCCCTTCCGTAACAATCTTCGGGAAGTCATTAAAACCAGTGAATATTGAGCGAATATTAATGCGTGCAATTTTCATTTCAACTAAACATGTTACCAACTCCCAACTTTATTGTTTTGTAATTGTAAAGTGTAATAAACGGACAATAATAAGTCGAGTATTTTGATGAGAGATGAACCCCAGTTTCGTAACAATATACTTATTTTCAGCTAACATTGCTTTTGAATTGATACACTTATATTTTCATGGTGATATCGGGCCCATATTAGCATTGCCCATGGTAAAAACGTTGTTGAACAGAAACGATACCGACGCCTGATTTTTTTTCCGGATCCACCAGGGCAGATCGCAGTCTGCGACCACCATCTCTGTGGCGGTGGCTGCAGAGATGGGCTTCGGCGGCGGTTTCAACCGCCGTATCGGTGATTAATGACTGCTAGAAGATTGGAAGTAATTAAAGCTCGGGAATAAATGGCAAGCGTTCCGTCCCGTTCCTGCCTGCGGTTCCGGTCTAACAATGCACCCATTTATTTTATCCACATACACCAACATACACGCGCGCTTTCCACTCTTTCTGTGCAAGAATACGAGTCTACAAAGGGTCAAGGGGGATTTTTCCAGGGGGTGAATAGGGATGATGGAAAATGAGTTCCAGCGATTGTACAGTGTCCGCCATAGAGTTGAGTACACATGGAAAACTTTTTTATTTTCGATTTCTCGGAAAATTTTATAATTGCTAAAAGTTGGTGTATCATTCGAAATATACAATGAATTTTCAAAAAACAAGTAGTGGCGCACCAATAAGCGAAAAAATGGAAATACCTGAAAATGGACCAAAATTTAATTACCTTTATTTTTCAAGATATTGTTTTTTTTTAAATAGTTACAGATATTGACCTAATCTGTTATTCGCTAGCGAATATGATAAACTAATGTTTTTCTACTGGTATATTCACCGATGCACTAAAAATAACTGAAAATCAAACCATGGATCACCTATGGAATAATTACATCAATCAAACAAAGGGATTATCTTAAACATATATGGATTAAAAAATACTCACAAGACCTAGAGGTCGAATTTAAAATCTACAGAAATAGATTTAATCAATTAATTAGAAAAACAAAAAATGAATACTATCAGAATAAAATTGAAGAGGCAAATGGGGACTACAAAAAACTCTGGAATGTAATAAACGACGCATCTGAAAAAAAAAATAAACACATTGAAAATACAATAATTGTTGATGATCAAAATATGCCCATAAATAAAATAAGACTGAAGCAAACAAATTTAATACATTTTTCACAGAACTCGGATACAAAATGCAAAAAAATAGCTCACACGACTTTACCACCAAATTTTTTTAAATCAGAAAAAAATAACTCATCAATATACTTGAAACCAATAACAAAAAATGAAATAATTATCATAATATCAATATTAAAAAATAACAGCTCTCCTGGAAACGATAAAATCACAGCCAGAACCATTAAACATATACACAACCATATTAAAACACCCCTACAATATATAATTAACCTCTGCTTCGAAACATCCATAATACCACTACAATGGAAAGAATCTGTCGCAACCCCTACCTTTAAAATAGGAGACTTCACCCTTATGAATAACTATAGACCCATTTCTGTCATCAATAATTTTGCCAAAATATTTGAACATGCTTTGAAAAGCAGACTGCTTGATTTTTTTAACATACACAAAATTATAACAGACAGACAGTACGGTTTCATTAAACAATCTAGTACTGAAAACGTCATAGCTGATTTCCTCGAAAAAACAGTGCGAGCTTTAGATGAATCATCAAAATGTCTGGCTATTTTCTTTGACCTTGCAAAGGCCTTTGACACGCTCTCACATAATATCCTTATAAAAAAATTAGAAAACTACGGAATTCGAGGTATCGCATTGGACCTGATGTTAAACTATTTGAAATATAGATCACAAAAAGTAATGATTGGAAGCGAAGTGAGCTCAGAATTGACTGTCAAAATGGGTGTACCACAAGGGACTATCCTGGGGCCATTTTTTGTTCTTGGTTTATATGAATAATGTAGTTCAAATACGAGATTTATCATCCAACATAATATGCTATGCAGATGACACAGTCTCGATACTCACAGGTACAAGCTGGGAAGGAATAAAGTCAACCGCAGAAGCAGATCTGAGAAAATTACAAATTTGGGTGGACCATAACCTACTCACCTTTAACGTCATCGAAACTAAATTCATACCTTTTTCACCTACAGTCAATACGCAACCCCCTATAGATTATTTCATAAACCTTCACAAATCAAGTAGCACTGATACTAATATATGTACCTGCCCAGAAATAGATCAAGTATCATCTATAAAATACCTAGGAGTGACTCTGGATCAGCACATTCGCTGGACCGAGCACATCTCGAATGTCAATAAACGACTGAGAGCATTACTGCATAGATTTTACACATTACACGCAAAAACCTACTAATGCTTTATACTTCCCTAGTAGAATCCATTCTAAGATACAGTATTATAATATGGGGAGGAGCTTACGTGAACAATTTACGTCCTCTACATATCATACAAAATTCCATCATAAAAATCATATTCAGGAAAAAGAAACAGTATTCCACTAAATTACTATATGAAGAAACAAAAATTTCCAATCAGCCTTTTATATGCTCATCAATGTATAATTCTAGTATACACAACTAAAAACTCACTTCAAAGCAGATCTATCCAACCGACTGGACAAACTAGAAATGAAGAATTAGCAATACATACTTTTAAAAAAGCTATAACCCAGAGAACGTTTCTATTTTTCGGTCCAAAATTTTACAATTCAATACTGGTACATTTAAAAATAATTGACAAACTAAGTAAGTTCAAAACTGAAATAAAAAACTATATCCTGAGAAACAAGGAAACTTTCTATAAAATACAACGATAGTTATCAAAAAAAAAAAAAGCTTATCCCACCATTTTGCTGCTATCCCTGCCCTCTACCAATCGTCGAAAATTATCAAAATTTTGGTTAAAATTAATGTGCACATATAAAATACACATGTGTGTGAAGTAATGTTTTACACTAGTGACAGTTACCTTTTCTACTTTTTTCTTGTAAATTTTTGCCCGCCTAAATTTTTAGCATAGTTTATGTACAGTACTGATAGTTTTTAGAGAAGCCTTGGATACAACACACACAGGCCTAGGTATGTTGTACTCAGAGAGCAAATCTAACCCCATATTTGTAAAAAAATAAATATATTTTTGTACATGAAATACTTTGAATAAACTTTGAAACTTCGATATTGTATAAAATTATGTATGCCGATTTTTGAGTGTATATTCTGAAGAGGTTATGTCACTGGTTTTGACGTGGTGACGTAATCGGTATTTTTTTTTTTTTGTACTTCATCTGAAAGGTCTTCAATACTGCATTCAATGATAATAAATAATTTGATTTGTTTGTACAGGGTGAACAAAAATTATGCACCTGGATTTTTCCTTGTGGGGATGGCATTTTGAACATATTATTTAAATGTTTTATTTTCTTGGATATAAAGGTATTCTCTTACTGAAATAAAATATGAATTTTTGTTCACCCTGTATAAACAAATCAAATTATTTATTATCATTGAATGCAGTATTGAAAACCTTTCAGATGAATATTTTAAAATGACATAACTCTTTAGAATATACACAAAAATCGGCATACATATTTTATTCAATATATTCAGTTATTTATATGCATATTATTATTATTATATATTTTACCATCATTGTCATGTTATTATTAATACAGTGCGCGTCAAAATTATGGAACAAATTCGATATTTCGCAAGCCATGTACTTTTGACCGAAATCCTGAAATAGGTCGATTTTTATTTTAAAATGCCGATTTTTTTATGTATACTCTGAAGAGGTTATGTCACTGGTTTTGACATGGTGACGTAATCGGTAATTTTTTTAAATTGGAATAGATGTCTTGTGATACCTCATCTGAAAGGCCTTCCAATACTGCATTCAATGATAATAATTAATTAGATTTTTTTTTGTACAGGGTGAACAAAAATTAATATTTTATTTCAATAAGAGAATAACTTTATATCCAACAAAATAGAACAGTTAAATGAGATGTTCGGAATGCCATCCACCAGTCTCTTGACAATAAGCAAATCTACGGACACATTCCTCTCGCACATTGCGAATAACTTCCGGAGTAATTCTGTTAATTTCGATCCTGATTCGATTTTTCAACTCTTGTAGATTTTGCGGCCTATCTACATAGACCTTCGATTTCAAATAACACCACAAGAAAAAATCCAGGGGCGTAAGATCTGGAGATCTTAGGGGCCACTCTATCGTTCCGCGTCTACCAATCCACCTCCTAGGAAAACAGTTTATCAAAAACTCGCGAACATCACGTGCATAGTGCAGGGGTGCACCATCTTGTTGAAACCAAAGACTTTCATTTGGTGAGTTAGGATTGTTGGCGTTTGGAAAAATATCGGCAAGGCTAGGTATGAGTTCATTTCTTAAAAATTCCAAGTAACGCTCCCCACTTAGAATTTGTGAGGAATATTTGTTGATTTTTCAACTGACATTTATTTGACACTAACTTGCCTATTATGGCATTAATTTGTGATTGTCTTTTGTTTCCATTTTAGACTAGGAAATAGCTAACTATTAATATTTGGAAAGGATCCATTGGTGTAGTAGAGCACTGACTCACTAGTCTGCCAGAACAGTCTAAGGGATTAGAGCCTTGGCTCAAAAAAGTAAAATTTTGCATTTTTTAACACGATTTTATTATCTTTACTTGTAACTAAATAACTCACAATGTAATAAAATCTTGGAAGTAAATATTCACCCACTTCCAATCTTCCGAATAATCTGAAATTTGTCACACATATCAAGGACCGATGACAATACAAGAATTTCATAATCATAATGTAATAATAATAAAAATATATTTTTCCAAACGACAACAATCCTAACTAACAAAATGAAAGAATTTGGTTGCAACAAGATGTGCACCCGCATTATGACGTGATGTTCGCAGTTTTGAATAACTGTTTTCCTAGGAGGTGGATTGGTAGACGCGGACGGATAGAGTGGCCCTAAGATCTCCAGACCCCCCCCCCCCCCCCCCCCCCCCCCCCCCCCCCCCCCCCCCCCCCCCCCCCCCCCCCCCCCCCCCCCCCCCCCCCCCCCCCCCCCCCCCCCCCCCCCCCCCCGCGAGTTTTTGAATAACTGTTTTCCTAGGAGGTGGATTGGTAGACGCGGACGGATAGAGTGGGTCCTAAGATCTCCAGATCTTACGCCATTTTTTCTTGTGGGGTTATTTGAAATCGAAGGTCTATGTAGATAGGCCGCAAAATCTACAAGAGTTGAAAAATCGAATTAGGATCGAAATTAACAGAATTACTCCGGAAGTTATTCGCAATGTGCAAGAGAAATGTGTCAAGAGACTGGTGGATGGCATTTCGAACATCTTATTTGACTGTTCTATTTTGTTGGATATAAAGTTATTCTCTAATTGAAATAAAATATTAATTTTTGTTCACCCTGTACAAAAAAAATCTAATTAATTATTATCATTGAATGCAGTATTGAAAGGCCTTCCAGATGAGGTATCACAAGACATCTATTCCAATTTAAAAAAATTACCGATTACGTCGCCATGTCAAAACCAGTGACATAACCTCTTTAGAATATACATAAAAAAACGGCATTTTAAAATAAAAATCGAACTATTTTAGGATTTTTGTCAAAAGTACATGGCTTGCGAAATATCGAATTTGTTCCATAATTTTGACGCGCACTATATATAGGATTTTACTCACATCTCACCACGCACAAGGGATATTTTTGTTGATATTCCTTCTGTGGTACTGTGATCCATTGTATTTATTCTAATGAACGTTATTATTATGATCTACATAATATTATAATCACCACAGTATCAAGCAATCTATATTCGTACATTATAGAATATTAATCAAAAATGATAATGCATACCCATCATTGTGACGATTTTTTCCATTTTACGAATATTATACAGTATATGTTGTAAATTTCCTCTATTCCGCGTTTGATGTTTATCCCCACACAATTCCTTCGATACGAGTTGCCAAGATTGCCGACCACCCCGTCAGAATGCCCTGTAAATCCGCCCTTATCGCATGTCTGGCTCTAATATTCCATTTATTATATCCTTGGTTTCGGATGCGTGTGCGTGTCTCTGCTTAATATTCGATCCTAATTAACATAGCGATCGTACATATAAGGAATTGACAGCTCGGATGTGTTTTCTGACTTTTACTCCGCTTACACGAGGAATCAACGTAATTTATTCGGACCAAATTGATTAGATGTTGTTTCGAATGTTGGGAAATGGGTAGGATGAAGAATTCTATGGAGTTAATGATGAATGAGACGAAGGCCATCGTGATGAGTTTGGGTCATTCATATAGTGAGTGCTGCACAAAGTTTCTACTACAATTTTCAAATGGGAGCGCGATTTTTCGGTACTTTTTTCTTGGTGTAAGGAATTCATCGAGAATATTTAATTCAATTAAGAGTTTTTTGTTTAACTAGGCAGCAAAGTAGTAGAGTTACTGGCGAGGCTCTTTCTACATGTATCAAATATAAAACAGACTCTCTCTCACTAATATCTTCACGGCTCAAATAAATTCCAGCTCATGCTGCTTTTTTCCTACTAAAACACTGTTTGGCATTACCCGAACTCATGTATATACTTAGATGTTCTCCAACATGGCATGGTAATTTAGAGTTAGAGAAATTCGATGAATTGATCAAAAGTACTCTCGAATCGATAACAAATAATCAATTACGTAACGAGAATTGGCTTGAAGCAACTCTTCCTGTGGAAATGGAAGTATTGGGTATTCTTTTGGCATCATCACTCACCTTACCTGCATTTTTATCTTCCTTAGTGTTTCTCATTTGGTGAACTCGATACTCCCATCAGATTTTTTTGGATTAATAGATTATTTCAATGAAGGCGAAAGATTGTGGATTTCTAAAGTCAATCTCTCTCTGCAAGGTACGGATAAGAAAATGCAAAGTGCATGGGATTTGAAACAGCTGTATCTACATCTCAGAAGGCTCGTCTCAATGCAGTGTCTTCAAAGGAATCAGGTGCGTGGCTCTATACATTACCAGTTTCTTCTTTGGGTAATCTTCTTGACGATGAAACATTCAGAATTTCTGTTGGACTTCAATTTGTGTCCGTCATAAATGCAAATGTGGTGCTGAAGTAGATGAATCTGGAGTTCATGGTTTGAGTTACAAATTTAGCACGGGTCGTAGATCCCGCCATGATGCAGTCACTGACTTGATAAAGAGAGCTTTGATAACTGCCAAAATTCCAGCTATCTTAGAGCCATTAGGTGTCAGTCGTGATGATGGAAAACGATCAGATGGAATATCATTGATTCCTAGGAAATTTGGTAAACCAGTGGTATGGGATTTTACTTGTATAGACACTATGGCCACAACACACTTGAACTCAACCTCCATTCGCAAGGGTGCAGCTGCAGAAAATGGAGAGAAAGTTTAGATAAGAAAATATCAAAACCTGAGAAATCTCTAGATATTCTACCCTGTAGCTATTGAAACCTCCGGAGTAGGTATTTGGCCTCCAAGCAACGGAATTTATTGAAGAGATTGGTAGAAAGATTTTCCAAGTGACCAATGAGGAGATCCACCAGCTTTCTCCTTCAACGCATCAGCATCGCCATTCAAAGAGGTAATGCAGCTTCGGTGTTGGGAACCATTCCAGTTGCACGTCATTCGGATGAATTTTTCTACAATCCCCATTCTAAAAAGAACATATCTCAATGTAGCTCGATATCCAATAGTGAAAGTTCGTCAATTCTGGGTTCTATTCCTGCTACTCAACGTTTGGATGATATATTTATTCGTCCACAAAGAATCAATATGTCAAGTAGTATCCAGTCCAGTAGTATCCAAGTCCAATATTCGGAGCCAAATACCTGAAAAGTATTATTTGGATTCATCCACTTTCAAAAAAATAACGCGATCTGCCATATCTTTATCCAACTCGATTTCAAGCAGCCTCCAATCGAGTTCCTTATTGCGGCGCTCCAATGATAGACAAAATCAGCGATAAGAGACTATTCCTTTGAAGATAGCAGTAGCGGTGAGCGCATTTCCCTCAGTTTTAATTCCATCAAACCACTTGTGCTTGAGAAGCTCCAAAACCCTCGGTCTTAATGGTTTGAAAAACATTGACAATACCTGCTTTATGAATAGCGCAATACAATGTTCATCGGATACCAGATGGTTACTCGAAGATCTGAAAAAAACGAACATTTGAAGGATATCAACACGAGCATATCAGTATGAAGGGTGCTTTGATAAAAGCATTTGAAGAAGTGGTGAAAGAAGATTCGTCTGATGTGGTGGTTAACACTGTTTCTTTGAAAATCCAGATACAAAGATTTGCACCTCGTTTTATGGGTAACGCTCAACAGGATACCAAGGAATTTTTCAGATATTTATTGGAAGGTCTTCATGAAGATGTAAACAGAGTAAGAGAAAGACCTGAACCTATGTTCATAGAAATCGATGGAAATCTGAGCGATAATGAAAAAGCAAAAGAGTCTTGGCCAAGATATATTAGAACGGACAACTAAAAAATTGTCGATAACTTTGTTGGTCAACTGAAATCATCGTTGAAATGTACTTTCTGTGGCCATGGTTCTGTAACTTTTGAGCCATTCTGGGACTTTTCAGTTCCTATTCCCCAGAGTACTGGCAAGCTCAGTCTGTCACAATGCTTAGACTCGTTTACTAGGGAAGAAATTTTGGATGATGACGAAAAACCTACTTGTTCTAAATGTAAGGAAGGGAGAAAATGCACGAAGTCATTATCTATACTTAAATGCCCCAAAATTTTGTAATCCACTTCAATCCACCAGACCTTCAAAGAGTTGGACCTTCTGCCTCCTAAGGAGTTTATTCCGAAAGAACCTCTCAAAACGAACGGGGTTCTGCATCCAAAAGGGGCAGAACTCCAGAAATAACCCCAGTGGACTCGAGAAGGGAAGTCGAAGGACCGGTAACCCCGGTCATTAGAGGGCTGACTGACTGTCAGCTAGCCAGTGGGGACAAATACCTGCAGCCTGTCATCAGCCGAGAACACCAAGCTGACGCTGGCTTCAGTGTGGACCAACTGCTGTAATTTCAAGACGATGTGGGGGATGTCATTACAGAAACCCAAACGGATGCTGCAGCCTTACAGTTTCAGTCCACCAGACTGTGGCGTAGGCAGCTGTTGGTTACAGCAGCCAACGCAATCTCAAAAGAGTGGCTCGCCAGGGTACTTAAGAACATTAAGCCCTGGAAAGGTGTCACTCTGGTAGTTATAGATCCAACAAGGCTGAAGCTTCGCCAAGCCTTGATCTGGATGCCAGTAAAAAGATTCCTACCTATCCAGGACATCCGGACAAAGATACTGGAAGCAGAATCCAGGACTCTCAACCACTCCTGGAGGATCTAGGAGAGAAAAGAGGAGAAGCATGGTCTCCAACTCATTATTGGGTTGGATGATGAATCCATACTCAGCAGAGTGAACTTCCAATCCTATTACAGCGCCTCACAAACGACTGTAACTGTTCTTGAAGGGATTGTTCAATATATTTTGGGAATTATTCCAATTCCCACAATTCTCGGTCGTGATAAATTCGAAAAAAAAACTCGATAGAAATAGCAGTCGTTGATTCAGAGGTTGGTTATAAATTAAAAAAACAATAGTTCGAGATAAGCTGGTGATTGGAATGTTTTTTTCATATTTTTATACACGCCATATTTCTTAGCAAAGAACGATTTTGTGATTTTTCATGAAAATATCACTTTCATACTATATCTAGACATTAATACTCAGATTACATTTAAGGTGAGTAGATTAACTAGAGAATCGTCACGTTTGGAGGGGTGGTTGGTTGGTTGGTTGGTTTAAGGCTGACGAGCCAGAGACAGGGCTAGCACTTAGCTTCCCTTGACACTGCGACCAGCTGGGGTCTATTGTATCACTCTGTCGTCAGTGGTTCCTCATTCAAACAGGTTTGTGCCCTTAGTTAGGTCTAGAAGCCCGCCGATAAGGCTCTTCATTCATGCCCGTTTCGGGCCGATCCTCAAAGATCCTGCGTCGCCCACCACTCAGGGCGTCATCGAAGATTGAAAGACAAGAGTTAGACCGAGGCCTACTCTTGTCTCTTGATGAAAACCATTCTTCAGTATCTATCCCCATGTCCTGGGTTTGATGAGCTGAAGAATCTTTAGATTTCCATTTTACCAAATGGCTTTGGAATCCACTCTGTTTCCGGGAGTTTCTCAGTAGGTGTTCGACCATCTGCTGATCCCTCCTCGGTTGAATTTACGGTTTCTGGTGCCGAGTGTGATTCAACTGGAATCTCCTCGACTTCCATACCCGCTATCGGTGTTGGGTATTCTTCAACTGGAAGTTCCCCAGGGTTGTTTGTGTTTTTTATACCTGACTGGCTCAGATATCATCCATCCCTCGGCATGGGTCGCTTGACGCCTTGGATTAAGCCATGTTGTGGTGGCATTTGGTTTGAGATTGACTTAGAGATCCGCAGGTTTTGACCATTTCTGGTCATTCCCACTGGATTTTCCTTGTCAACCCCGTTATCCAGCGATACCACTTGGAGGTAGCCACCTAAGTTTCCGCAACCCATCTTCATCTCTCGTAGGAGGTGAACATGTGTTGATGCAAACTACTCGCCAACAAGAGGGGTTCTGGTATATGTTTCTGTATGTTTATGTTTGTATTGTATTTAAGTTGTGGTGTCTGTCATGGTAGCAACACAATTTTTTCAGTATATCTTCTTATATTATAGTCCAGGAAAAGGCTAGAATTTTTCTGAATTTTCTGAAAATCTACGATAACACTGAAGTTTTTTTGCAATATCTAACAGAAAACAACTACTTCCTTGGTTGAAGTCACGCTGGACATATTTTAAAACATATCATAAAGTATTGAGAGAGAGAGAGAGAGAGAGAGAGAGAGAGATTTATTAACTACGTCCATTTATATAAAAATATTTGTAGCAAGTCCTTGAGAAAAAAAAAAATAAGTTAAAAGTTACAAGTTAAAAGAGTAAGACTAAATTAAATTTCCTGCGGTGATACATCACATTACAACACAGGAATAAAATAAGGTTAACTCAGAACAATACAGAGAGGGGTGTAAAAGTTGAATTGACAAACATATTAAAAGCCTTGATCATCCACGTCAAAATTATAGTTCAAAAAGTCCTTTACGGACTAAAAACAGTTCATCAGTAGACAAGATTTCACTGATCTCTTAAAATTGTAAAAGTTCATATTTCTTATTTCCAAAGGTAATTCATCATATAGGTTTATATTCAATGAATTTTTCTGTGATACAGAGAGTCATATCTTGGGGTCCTCAAGAGGTTTCCTGACCTTGTTTGGTGCTGATGAGTGTCCGCTGAAAGAGCAAAATCTGATCTTTTTTATGTATTTCAAGCAGAGTGGAATATATGAAAGCGGTAGGAAGAGCAATGATCTGGTGATGAATAAATAGAACATGGCAGTGATACCTGCCCGCCCCTGATATTATTCGAATAACCCTTTTTTGTTTGAATGGGACGAATTCACAAGACAATTCCATAAGTCATCTGACTGTGAAAAAGTCCAAAATAGCTGGCTCTTACAGTATCTGCACCAACAAGGTTTTTCAATCTGCGAATCAAGAACGTGACGCTTGATAATTTTTTCGACAGATTTTCTACGTGACACATTTAGTTGAGTTTGTCATCAATGGATATACCAAGTAACTTGCTACTTTCCCCACCTGTTAGTGAGGAGTTTGAAGATATAATAAGATTCTGATTTTTAGCAGAGTTGGGCATAAGTTTATCTGAACAGAACCACTCATTTGTCATTTGCAAGGTGAGTTTGGAAGAGTCAATCAGTTCCTCTAATTCAAGATCTATCAGTGTGGTATCGCCAGCAAAGAGAATACGTTTTTTCGGTAATATATGATAATATAAATCATTGATATACAGGATGAATAGGGTTGGTCCCAAAACAGAGCCTTGTGGAACCCCATGGATGAAACCGAAACACACTGAGATCGCCTATACAAATAAGACCTAAAAAATTCCAGTGGAAGTCCACGAATGCTATAACAGAAAAGTTTCTCGAGTAATATATCATGAGATACACAATCAGAAGCTTTAGTCAGATCACAAAGCGTTAAAAAAGCTCTTCCTTTTCGAGTCCATCAACTACATACGAAATTACGCTCAGAATAGCTCTCGTAGTTGATTTATTTTTTCCAAAGCCAAATTGCTCAGGACACAGCAAGGAGTTTGTTTCCAGGTAGGATATCAACCTTGGTTTGACTAGCACCTCTATGATTTTCGCGATAACTGGAATTATGGAAATGGGGCGAACATTTTCTGCTAGATGGGGATCCCCTTTTTTTAGCAATGGCAAAACAACTGAAATCTTCAGTGCATCTGGATAAACTCCTAGAGATAAGTAATCATTATTCAAAATTGAAAGTGGAAAAGAGATCCGGACAACTTCAAAGATTCAATTGTGTCCATCACTTCCTTGAGGAAAAAAGAGAAAGAATTTACAGGTGATCTGAGATTTTTCAAGTATTCCGTACGTTCGTGATTCGTCTCAGGTAGAGACGAGATCAATTTTTTAGCAATATTGCTGAAATAATCATTGAATTCAGATTCCGTGATGGTGGACTCCTTTTTTCCCATGGATTTCTGTTACACTCAAGTTGATTGATCTCCAGGAGTCTCTGCTGATATTCGAGGATTTTGTCAAAAAATTCATACGCTAACCTTTTTGTTTCGATGATGAAATTCCTGTAATCCTTACGTAAGAAACTGTATGAATCCCAGGTCACCTGCTCCTTGTTGACATTATGAATCAGTTTCACGTTAGAGAGTGTCCGACAATTGTTAACTAATTCTTCATTGAACCAACAACAAATTGAGTGTTTCAATAGTCCACCTGCTCGTGAACATAACAAAAAATGTATTTCAATATATTCCTAATACGAGAATAAATGTTTTTAATTAATTTTCTCATTGGTTTTTTCACATCATTCACGAATAGAAATGTGTCAAACAACACAAAATAGAGCTTCCATTTCGAATTTCCGAATTACTTTTGCATAAATTTAAAATACGATAGAATTTTTCGTTCATGTCAAAAAAATTGGTTGGATAAAAAAAGACGATCTTGTAGTGTAGGCACAACTCATTCAGTGAGTTATTACTTGAAGGGGTTAAGGCTGATATTCAGTTCATCTCATTACCATATTGAGGGTATTAAGAATTGGATGTAATATATAGTCTTGAAATAAATATCAAAAAGCAATCCCGAATGGAATTTTTCAAATAATCCGTCCACAATCAATGATTGTTTGCTGTTCTCGTTGTACGTTAAATGAAAAAGGAAAATGAGTTGGAGTTAATAACATTTCCATGAAAATGACTAATTCCTACGGACTAATGAAATCGTGTAGGACGGTAGCTGGTCTTCGGAGTCGATTGGGACAACAATAACGTGGTCACCAGCTGGGTTTTCTTGTACGTAGGTTTGTGAATGGTTTTTTAGATTCGTTTTTGTACAGTGATTATTTATGTTTGCTTTTGACCATTTTCTTGAGTGGTGTACCTGGAAGAGAATTTATTGTACGATCAAAGTCTAAATTTGAATATCCTCCCAAAGATACAAAGAAAAAGATATTCTGATTATGTTGCACATTTTTTGGGACGCTTTGTTAACAATGTACAATAACGACACTCCTCATTTATGGTGGAATATGAGAAAGTGTTTATTTATAATATTCTAAAATTACCTGAGTGAACATACGGTTGTTAAAACTGGTATTCGACAGAAAAAGTACTGTTTATAATATAATTGTACTGTGATATATCAGAAAAACATTGTTAATTCTTATACAAGATAAATTTCAAATATTCCAAAGAGCGTTATTTATAAATAAAAGAAAATATAGCTTCGTATCAAATCATTGAGACTGAGAACTTGGTTCATCATCGGACACATAAAGTGTACCTATCTCATAATTTGAACTGTTTCCACGATATTTGATCGTCAGTTGTTTGCTCTCATTCAATAATTCATCGTCTATGTATTGAACAATGATAGAATGATAAAATCCATCCGGAGTTTCCACAAGCTTTCATTCGACAACCTGTCATTCTGGATCACTAGGTTACGATGGCCATCTATCTTATTTTTAGTAAAAAACTGTTTATGTCTTTGTGATCTTACAACTGTTTTTTCCTAATTGTGATTCGTTAAGCGCTTCAAAGTGTGTTGACTTCATCTACTAGTTCTGACTTTATCTACCAATTCGGCTATAACGAGTTTAATTTGTTTTCATCACTATGAAATTGAATACTTATCAACTGTAGTTTGCAATGAATGCATAGATTTATTGTACATTCACCAAACAATCAATCCAGCATTCCACATTATTCAAATGTATATTGCATCCGGCGATTGCTAGTGTTTTCTTGAGGCTCATGATTGGATTTCAAATTCGTCACGAGAAGATACAGCATTCCAGTGTTTCAGAACAATATAAAAAATTTGAACAGACATATTCAGAAACAAAAAATATACTATTTTATGGACTCGAGATGATCCAAAGATGGAGTTCAGTAGTAGTAGTAACGGCTTTTCATCCTTTCATTTGATCCGAATAAAGAAATTATCTACCAAATGAAAACGGCTCAATATAGTGGGACCCCCTCATACTTTTATTCTATACAGTGCGACTACTTCTTATAGTCTCCCCCCCCCCCCCCCTCCCCCACCCCTGTTAACGGTTGGACGGTTCGACAGAGAATAATGGGACATCAACCGATACTACTCTGATAGATGGCGCGGGGGGCACGTCAACTTAAAAATTTCTAGCATGGGGGCACATCGTTGAAAAAATAATTCAATTCTCTTTTCAACCCTCAATTTTGTTTAGAATTTCGTTGATAATGTTGGATATTAGAAATTCAGGAGAACCTTGTCCATGTTTTGTTAGCCTAGGGTTATGCACACTTCGTTGTTTATCATATTTGATTCGTTCCAACATTACTGAAGCTTGGGTTGTTTTAGAATGGATCAGGTCCAACGGTTAGATATGATATATATATATATATATATGCAAATACAGACTGTATCCTTTATATTGTGGTTATGATTGGGTTATGATTGGGTGGAATATAATAATTTTTATTTATACTTATACTTAATAATTGCCCACATTACTTCGCTCCGCGTTGTAAGCTAATTGTAATTATATGTTATGGGTTGTTTTGTTTTGAGGTTTATTTCAATGAAATTTGTAAAATTATTCCTTCCACCCAATACCATCACAAATTCACTAAATATTTGTAAAATTTTCATTATTTTTACTCTTTGTAATTCCCTTTGAAATTCTTCTTATATACCATTGCCCTATTGATTTTCTAGAATTTCACATTTCTTTTTTCTCCCTGCTTTTTATTTCCTTTCTTACCACGACTAAACTCAGTTGGAACGCATATGCCTCAGGAGTCGGTACTGGCAACAGAGCCAATCTGCCTCTCTTGATGTCAATAGAACTATTTCAGTTCAGTGTTTATAGGTGAAAGATCAGCATATCATTGTGGAAAGTAAACCAGAGATTATCAAAAACAATTATTTCCGTTATTCAGGAAAACTTATATTGATCTGGCCTGCGATAGACAACTTAAACTATGAGCAATTGACAAATTTTCACAGAAAATAATGAAAAACAATGAAGTATATTATAAATATAACCTCACTTTTCTTTTAAGTTGAAAAATTGTTTTACAGTTCAATACCAAATTGAACAAAGTTCTTCAGATATAAGAGTTATTTTGCAAAGTGATTCAGTTTGTGATGTGCACTCAAAAAGTTTATACCTGGAGTTGGATTGTCGCTGATGTATTTCCTGGTGATTCTCTGTAATCCTGCTTCATCTACTCGTCTCAGGGACTCTCTATTGCAGTGGAACTCTCCAAAATCCTTGAAATCAGCTTGGATAAGTTTTCATGTGGAAAACATAAAAGTAATCTTCTTTTATCCTTAATTATTTTTTTGTCGAAATTTTCCAGAGGTTAAATTGATTTGTATTGTTAGAAATCTTTCTTGTTATCAGTGGAAATCCGGATTTTTTTTTCTCTCAAATTTTAAAACTTTTTTCCTCCTCTCGCTTTGTTTTTTCTTTCCCTGGATACGATTTCTGTTTTGTCATTCTATTTGAATTTTGGAAAATCGCGCACTTCCTTGTCGCACTTTCACTAATTTGGTGTTATTTGAGAAAACTTATCAACTAACATATTTTACATTTCTTTTTAAACTAAATACAAGATTTTATCACAATTATCTTTGACGTTTCTGTGTTCTTACTTTTCCACAATTTCAAATCTTCCATCAACCCATCTCTGTTCCCTGATTGGCTTTTTTCATCAAGAAGTTTCTTGTTCTCCCATTGGCTATTTTGGTTAGATGCAATTTCATATACTGTATGTTTTAACATTATAATTTTGTTGATCACATTCAATCCAGAATAACTTTGTAAAACTAGACTTTTTGTTGTATTCAAACAATTATATGTTGGAATCATTTTTGAAAATGAAAGAAAACTACTGCATTATAGTATTTGCATATATTTAGGTACCTATCAATGTTATACAGAGGCTTCAGAAAGTAAATAGAATCTCAAAAATTGTAAAAACAATATCTCATGAACTACTAACTAGGTATTAAATATTTATTATTTTTGTGTTTTTTGTTTTAAAAATTATTTATTTTTCATTTTTAAAATATATAACTAGTCCTTCTCAACATAACAATATATATATATATATATATATATATATATATATATATATAATGAGGGATGCCACAATATAGAGGAACAGTCCATATTTGCAGTAAGGGCCAGCGAAGTTGTAGAATGTAGTTTCTACTTCTGAGCTGCCGTTCTGGCAGCGTTGTATAAACAGTTCTAGATTTAAGTATAGTAAGTTTAGTTACTGTTGTTTATATTTATTATGTTATTAAATGTTGTTAGTTTGTTTTTGGATTGTGAGTTCATAATCTGCTTATCACAAAAGTTATCCTGAGCTACCAACCCCTTTTAAGGTCCCTTAGGCAATGCAGTTGTGACATATAGTTTTTTCACAATTTGCATTCGAAATGTAAAGTGCGGATGTGAATGGTACCTTTACCTCGAAAGGCAAAGAGGTCGAGTTGACCATCGTTAAAAAGGTAATTCGATTCAACTTTCAACCATGGTTGTTCTACGAAATCACAATTGCGATGAGTAACATGAATTACGGTCAATAGAGGACAATTCATGGCTTAAATAATTTTTCATTTTCGAATTCGTTTCGAAGCATAATTGGGTAGAGGTTTAGAATCCATACAATAATCCAATTTCCAACCCAAATAATAACCACTTCATTCAGTTTTAGAGACCATAATCATAACGGGTGCCATTTATTGGATTTGGTAAAGTGACAATGAAGCCTAATATAAAATTGAATTATTTTGTCTTTGTTTAAGACTTTGATGTATAAATGATTATAACACTACTTACCTGCTCTTCATATCAATAACGAATCATCAGATATGTTACATAATGTTCGGGAAGAATTATCGAATCGAATATTCTTATTGTCACAAAGCATTAGGCGGACATTTCGAATACCCAATTCATTATTTGACAACAATTTTCCTTCTTATTCTCAATAAACAAGAAGCATAGGTACATAATAGTTTTGTTTTTTGTTATACTTGACATTTTCAATGCATATTGTGAGAAAACGAATCAATCAACGAAATCAGCAACATATAGATGGTTGAAAAGGGAATTGAATTATATATCTAACGATAGGACAATTGGCCCCCATGCTATTTCATCAATTTTGTTGAGTCTCCCCCCATCCTCCATGGCCCTAGACTAGTTTATGACAACACTTAACCAATATTTTGTCCATTCATATTCTTCATTTTCTATTTATTTGTTTGTTATGAAAAGTATTCATAGCGGTATTTTCATTTTTTCATATATACCTCGGTTTATCCGGCTCATGTTTGCCATGGTATTAAAAATGTTATCTGCTTTAAACCACGTTAAACCAAGTTGCTCTTAGATAAATGAAATAAACATAGTTACTCCCGCGCTGGGACCATCGCAATGCTTTGTTTTAATCAGACAGTCGGATTCCCCCGGAGGACACCCAGCCATCCTAGTGGTTGATGAATTTATCCAAAGGTGCCAATTTAACTCTAAATAATACCCACCACTGACGTTGAGTGTATCTTCTATTGGTATCCTCGTCTAGAAATACTTTCAAACAAGCTCCATGGCCCTACACTAGTTTATGTTACATAATGGGAGATAATAAAGAGTACCAAAAATCGCATGACAATGCTCAACCAACGTTTTGTCAATTCATACTCTTGATTTTCTACAAATTCTTTTGTCATAAAAACTATTCACAGCGGTATTTTCAAATTGTAATTATTCAATGGGAAATGCGAGGAAATTTGAAGCTTTTTTTGACCTCGGACATAAAATCCACACAACCTAGAGTGCGTAAATCACGCCGCAACCCAATTTGACACACAGCCTCATCGATATATCCCAATCGATACATTACGCCGGCTCCTCGTACACCCCATCGCGTCATTCATCTTTTTCACCACCTGTTCAGACAGACGGTAAACATCCTATCATGTTTACTTTTTTCCTATTGATGGTGTGTGTGATTTTCGATGTTTATCGGGCATTTATCACATGCCGTGACGTCACACGCACCACGTGAGAGCGCCTCTCCGCGCGACCACGTGATCGCTCACGTGCTGCCGCCCGCCGAATCGAGCGAGTGATAGATTTTTTAGGCGAGGTGGGCGGGGCGGACTATCAATCCGTCACAGCAGGTAGGCGTCAAGGCCGCGCCATCGCTCAACCAATCACGCCGTACGCCATATTGCTGAGGAGGCGTGGTCGCGGCGATCTAACCCTTTGGTTACAGTGGGTATTGCGTCACTCGGCACATACGGTGGCGCGCGTAGTAACAGGTATTGAGGAGCGGGGAAAGTTGTACGGAACACGTGGTGATATTTGGCCAGTAATATTGGTACGCGGACGGGTGTCTGAAGGATAGGGAATATTTTTGTTGGGTTATTTAAAATTGAATTCGCCAAAAAATCATTACATATAAATGGGAATTCAACCAGAAAAAAAAAACTAAACTGAGTGAGATTATGTTTTCTGAGAAGTTTTTAGCTAGGTACCTACTTCTTGATTTTGTGTTGAAACAAATTTAGAATAAAAAAATATTTTCGTGCAATCGCACGCGAAGTGAGTATTTCGCGTTCTCAACACAGTCCGCGAAATTTATTATTTTCGCGGTCGTTACCCATAGCAACGGCCACCAAACGTCACTTGACATTTCTAAAATACGGCATTCTGTTTATTATTATCTACTATTATCACGAACAAAGTCGACGATGTCAAAATATCGTTCAAATGCGTCAAAACCATAGGTTCACTTTTTTCCAAAACAAAAGACCCTATTGATGAATCAATGAAAAGCGGAATTAATATGTTAATATGTGCTGATTGCCCAACTACATACCTATATTGGACGAACTATCAGAACTCTGAACCTTCGGATAAAGGAACATCTATCAAGACCTCAAAAATCAAATTTCGGTTTTTATATTCGATTTCAATGATCATAACTTCTCACCGACATCCAACAGTTTTTTTTAAATCTAAAAATGAAGTTCCTAGTGCATAGAATGATTCCTAGATATTACATTTCAGTGCTTCGTGCATGGTATTTGTACATGAAATATAAATAAAATTTATGAAGATGTCAGTGCATTTAAATCTTCAAAAGAGTATATGATCTTGATCTTGTTATTTTTCTTAACAATAATTTTTCCATTTTCAGACCATACACTAAATAGATTTGTCACTTTGATAGCTTCATTCATAAGGGTCAATCTAGAACTGGCCAAGTCTTCTTTGATAACTATGCCACTACCTTTGAGTAGCTTTTTGTTCTTGTAAATATTTTGCTTCAGCTGATAATTTGCCATCTTGAGAAATATTCCTCTAGCTTTTCCAGTATTAATTCACCTATCCTATAAGCTGCCTCTATGTCGGAAGTTTGAATACGTTGATTCATTTTGTTATTTGATAGATTTTTTACGGTATCAATTTTCATTTGCATCTTCACTCATATTGAAAATTCTTGGATTGCATCTTCTTGAATCCTGGTCGATGTTGTCTAATTTGTTTAAGAATTTCTCTCGCTCACTCTGTAATTTAAATATATCTGACTTTGCCTTCAGTATTTCGATGTCCTGTTTTTTCTGTTGCTCCACTAATTTCAGCTCCAACTCAGATATTTCTTATCAAGAAGATCAAATTTTTCATTCACACTTCTCGTTATCTCTTCAGACACATTATTTGCAATGGTTTATATGAAGCTATCATTTCATCCACAATTGTTTTATTACCTTTTTGTTCCATCTCTTGTTAGCACCATATTGTGATCAGATGCCTTTATCACTGGATTTTGGTTTCTTTGAATCCCGATAAATCAGTTTCACTCAAACTATGTTTAGTCTTTTGTTTGGGTAACATTTTCACAGATGTTATGCACACATTTAAGCCTGTAATTTTTCTTTAACTAGGAGCTCACAAACGTACGTCTACTCGCTATCAGGCATTGCTTGGAACTTGAGTAGAATATTACATGATATATCTGATTATTGAAAAGGGAAACATTCTCAATTGGATATTGATAAAAAGATTTTTCTGTGGATTGAAAAATCCACGATAAAAATGAAGTTATTTTTTGTGAATGTCTAACAGAAAACAACTACTATAAGATGTAGTTCAATGTCCAGCGTGGCTTTAGCCGGGGAAGTAGTTGTTTTCTGTTAGACATTCACAAAAAAGAACTTCATTTTTATCGTGGATTTTTCAATTCACAGAAAAATCTTTTTATCAATATCCAATTGAGAATGTTTTATTTTCAACATGAATATCCCACAAGAGGTTATCTTGAACAAGGGAAGATAGTGACTAAAGTTTATCTTCCAGTCGCAGATGATTCCACATCTGATTCCATGAACATCCTGTTCATATTTTCAACAAATCAATATCTGATTATAATTTCAAAAGAATGAATCTACTAGAAGATTTAGAAATTTCACGCGAAATGAAAAATAATGGTACTAATTGCTCTAACACAAATACACCTAAACTGTAATTTCGAGTCCATGTTCAAACACTTCTGGGAATCTCAAGAGGATTAGCCTACTTTTATTTCAATTTTTAAGCTTTATCTAGTTTGTCAACCTAATTTTATATTATTTCAACGTGATACGTCTAATAGTTATAATCGATTTTACTGCTACCGTTAAGTTAGCCACTTTTCCTACCAAACCCAGTTTGTTGTCGAAAGGCTGGACACGTATTTATTTCATTTCATTTTATGTTGTAATGTCCATTGTGTCCACTATGTTTTTGTGTCTCTTGAGAGATGGAATCTCACCCCAATTTGACAGTGTGTATTTTGTTGAGTTGTATAATGTTATTTCAATATCTGTTTCGATCCCACATAGGTAAGGTCCCCGTGATTTTAACTCGTACAAGTTTTCATTAACTTCTGAGGGTTGTTCAAACAACTAAGAAAGCGGTTAAAAACAATTTTACAAAACAAAAACTTTTCTGTCATAGATTGAAGCTCTGACGATGGCAAATAGCCGAAAGCGCTCATTATTCACTGAAAAATACTTCTTTCTCAACCTTCCGTTTGATTCTGTTTGTTGTGACACCAATCTTTAAACTCGCTTTTAACATTTTTCAAACTGCCGTTTAATTTTTCAGGTACTTATTAAAACGAGAGCGTCGAGTTTACAATACTTTTAGCTCTGGAGGGGTACAAGATACCAAAATATCACTATCAGTGTCAAGAACTGACAAAATCATTCCATGTAATTTGGAAAATGTATAGCATGATCTTGCAAATGCATTTGACACTGTTGACCAGCTGTTGTAGTCTTTGCAAAATGTGTGAATACCAGTAGCTCACAGTTTATTTCGTTCATATTTAGATAAGAGAAAACAATGAGTCAAAATTGATGACGCCGATAGTACATTCAAAATGATTAAAAGCGGGGTACCACAAGGGACAGTACTTGGACCAATTCTTTTCATCGTTTATATCATTAATTTACTTGCCATCAGAGCCTCTAGAAAGATCTTTAGTTTCGCCGATGATTCTGATATCAAAAAGCTGTGAGAACCTGGAATGAACAGCATTATTGACTGGTTTAATCATAAATCAAAAACTAATAATTCAAACAAAGCCGTGTTTTTTTTTTCTATAAGAATCCCCCCTAGTATAACACATCAAAGATAAATAAGAATAATAAAACTATCAATCAAACTTACTAAGAATATAATATATCTGGGACCATTATTGATTGTCATCTTCGTTATAATGACCATGTTAGCAACATTGTGAATACGATCTGAAAATTTTTGGGCCATTTCAAATACCTGGCTAAAATTTCAACTCTCCAATACCTCAGATTGCTCTCTTGTTTAGCGTATGGGGTCATAGGATGGAGTGGCAATGCAAGCATATACCTATATAAAAATACTCGAAAACAATCCAACAAATTGAAGACTCAAAACGCAACATCAGCACACTCAAGAACATATCCAGTGACGAATAGATACTGGTTTAACCGAAAAATTGAAAAGAATCTACAGATTCAATATATGAATCAACAGGCTAAACCAATGAATGAAGAACAGAATCAAACCATTTGTGTGCACAGTGTTCCATTTGTGCTAATACCAACAAGGGAGAAACGTCATGGCCTGTGAAAATAAGAAAAACGGAATACAAGGATAAAATAAATATCAGAAAAATTGGGAGAATATATATTAAGACTAACTGGGAAGAAAATCAGAGAAAGGTTCCAGTATTTTTTTGAACGGAAATGATAATATAGCAAAATTTTCTCTCACTATGGAACAAATGTGGAGGCCTCTTCCGAGAAAAGAAGTAACTACATCAATTCCATAAAAACAAATTTTGACGGGTTATTGACCAAAAAGTTCAACGCGAACTCTAATTGAGTTCGAAACAATCGAACTTATAAACATCACCTGAAGATGGCAAAAGTGAATTTGCCGAAACGTCGTGAAATCGGACCTTTGGTATTTTTTTTCGATAGTATTGATTTGTATCATATTGTGAATAGTTAGTAGTAGAATATATAATGGGAACCCAATAACTGAGTCATTACAATTCTGAATTGTTCAAATATAGTGTATGGAAGATTATATCTATCAGCAGTAGGTATGCAGTTTATAATTGTCAACACCTGAAAAATAAATCGAAAAATATTTGTAAAAACAGACCGCGGAGAGATTACTTTATTTTTCTTAGTAGGTAGATCGGAATAATATTATAATAATAATGTACAAAAGTCATGATAGCTACATATGACGAAAACATACAACAAAGATTTTGCTGCCGTGGTAAACTCACTATTTATCGCATGGGTTCGATAATAGCAAACATTAATTGATTACAAAATAATATGATAATAAAATGGAGAGTACATATACCCTACTTGAGAAAATTAATTGATAATAAACATGTACAAGTAAACGGACATATGATTATCCCAGGCATACTGCTATAGAAAATAATATAACAATAAAATAGAATAGATACACATAAATACTTGGGTAATTAGTAATAATGATATAAACATGTATAAGTAGACATACTGATATTCATAGAAACGAACGACTAAGGAATGATAATGGCATATTGCTATGATTATTTTTTCAATTAATCAATAACTAATTGGTTCATTAATCGGTTCATTTTAAAAATCAACGAGTAACGTTTTCTGAAATAGGATTCATAAATCGTGGTTTTAGAAACGCAAAATATTTGGTAGGTACCCACTGTCTTATTAGCTGAAATAATTTTCATCTAATTAGAATATTCAGAATTTGTTTAGTGATTATGGAAGAGAATAACGATTTATTTTTTAAATTTGTACAAAAACACACTGCTTTGAGGAAGAAGGCTTGACGAATGTCTAGTATCTGTGCTTCTTTCTATAAGTTATCTAATCTAAGGAACCTTCTGTCTTTTTTTGATATAATTTTTACGAAATATTTTTATAATGTAGGTAGGTATACTTTTTACTATCGTTTTATCTATTTTATCTTTATTATTGTTGTTATTTATATTCAGATTTGAATGTTATCAATATTTTAGGCACTATGTGTAACTGTTTATTATCTGATATATCTATCATATCTATCGTAGGATTAGGATATATCCTATATTAAAAATTACTAACTTACTTACAAATCCTTGACTGATGCTACACAAAAAAAAATATTCATTAAATAAATTGACATGATCCAACTCAAGTGCAGAGTTCATTCCAAATCGTGTCATGAAAAATACTCAAACCGAAGCCA
Source organism: Gonioctena quinquepunctata (assembly GCA_018342105.1). NCBI lineage: Eukaryota > Metazoa > Arthropoda > Insecta > Coleoptera > Chrysomelidae > Gonioctena > Gonioctena quinquepunctata. The sequence goes on from JAFIRS010000697.1 coordinate 295,721, forward strand.
TTTAATGAACTTTGACCTCAGGGGCGACTGAGGAAAAGCAAATCATGTTATTTTCAACTTTTTCGTAAGATCTGCTCTCTCACTTTTGAACATACGGTGTTACGCGTAAATTCATTTTCTGTGTTCGAAAAACTGGGCGCTCGTTGCTTTATGGTAATAATGGAGGGTTTGCTGAAATTCTTCTAAAACATTTTGTATCGTTTCAGCGGTGATTTGATTAATTTTTTGCCTTATTCTGTCTTTTGAACCATCGACGTTATTTGGTCTGTTGTAGTAGATTTTATATTTTAAATAACCACATCAAAAATAGTCAAGCGGGTGCAATTCGGGAGAACTTGATTGAGATAGGTTCTTACTTCCAATGCAAAATGTGGTGTAGCTTCGTCTTGCTTATACGATATATTTCTATCAATTTCATTAGGGTTGTCATCATCTGGGAAAATGATTCTTAACTCTGGAACTGACAAAGTTTGCAAGAAATCCGAGTATCGCGCGCCAGTTAAGTGCTATCGAGGAAATATGGTACGATAATTTGAGAATTTATAATTCCAGCCCAAACGTTCACCTTCTCAGGATATTGAGTATTGGCCTCCATCATCCAAAATGGATTTTCAGTATTTCAGTATCTACAGTTCTGTTTGTTAACTGTTCCATTTGAAATGAATATTGTTTCATCTGAAAAAAGAATGTATTTTTTATATCTAACAATATATCCAATTTCTTTCCATCGAATAAAATGCGTTTTCTACCAGATTTAGAAATATCTGTGACATTTTCAAATCCATGAAATGTTTTTTTCCTACAACTGCTATGAAAAGTGGCGTATTTCTCATAACTTACTTAATTTCAAAACCATGTATGGCTCATACTGTGATAAATATTTTTTCTCACGGCACTTTGCCCACACCACTTACATTTATATGGAGAATCAACAAAAATCGACAAAATCTTAGTAGGCTGCTGTTCAGCTTTGGATAGTTATCACAACTGTCAGATTATAGAAGTTTTTTAAATTATTAAGGTAGCATTAATAAAAATCGCAATTTCTATTGAATATTATTTTAATAATAAATAAATAATAAGGATACTGACAGTAGTGACGATTTTGATAATACTCCGCCAGAGATATTGGGAAAAGCTGCAAAAGTAACGTTAGATTTGTTGCCGGAAATTTCAAGAAAAAAGTATGAATTGGCATACGAAGATTTATGGAATGGAAAAGAAATACAAAAATAAAATCTTTTTCGGAAAGTGTACTTTTGGTATACTTTGAAGAGTCTACACTTTGGTCAGACACTTTGGTCAGAATATTTAATGTTGCGAAGTTCTATCAGTATGAAAAATATATCCACGTATAAAAAATTAGGTTCATTTTTGAAAGTCCGACAATTACGTCCTTAAAAAATCAAACATATTGACAGCAGACCAAATGCAGAGATTTTTAAACGAAGCTCCAGACAAGGAATATCTCTACTAAAGGTAAGTTTATTTAGAAGGAACTATTTTTAGAATATCTTTCGTTTTTTTCCTCGAATTAACATAGCTTTTTGTAATTAGTGAGTTTTTTAGTTGATAAAAATAATTAAGATAATTATTTAAATTTCTGTTTTGAATTCTGCTAGATAGATATATGAACTTTCAAACAAGACTTTTAAAATAAGGCTCAGTGTGCAGTGGATAGTGTATCCACTTGGCACACAGACTACCGAGGTTCAAAACTCGGGCTGGACTGTTTTTTTTTAAATAAAATTTTACATCCTGATATTTTTATTTGTAGGTTGCATGGCTATTGGCGTAGCAGGGGCATGTGTAGAGAAGAGTTGTGGAAATTAAAAACCGATAATTTAGAGGATTTAAATTCGGCTTTACTGGTGAAATTAGATAACACCAAAACAAAAAAGCCAAGAACGTTTACTGTAACAGGAGAATTTTATAATATATATAAAAAATATGCTGCTCTTCGACCGATTGATTTGCCAGAAAAACGTTTCTTTTTAAATTACCAGCAAGGAAAATGTACTAGACAGGTAGTCGGCATTAACAAATTTGGTAGTATGGCTAAGACAATTGCAATTTTTTTTAAATTGGAAAATCCCATTATATACAGGTCACTCTTCAGACGTTCTTCGGCAACAATTTTAGTAAATGCAGAGGGGACATATTAACCTTAAAGCGCCATGGAGGATGGCAATCCAATACCGTGGCAGAAGGATACATCGGGAAGTCTATTAAAAATAAAATTAACGTTGCTTATAAAATCGTCAACTCTATTGAACAACCACTCGAACTCTTTACTGAAATGGAGACAGAAAATCATTTATAAACTGACAAACAAACAAAGAGACAGACAAGAAGGCGAATTAACAAAAACGTGGTAATATAAGCGATATTGAGATTGGAACCCAAGTAAGTACTGTCTATATCCTTGTAAATCCTGAAATCTATCTTTCCGACTGGCCATTCCATCGGGTTTGTTTTTTTTCCAACTTGAAACCTAAAAACTTGCTCTAGCTAAAAATTATACCTTGCATTGAGTAAACAAGTTGGACGAATGCTATAAGTATTTATTTTTATCTTGCACCTCAAACATCAAAATAAACAACACCAAAACAATAAATAGTATTATTCTCACGATGGCTGGTAAACAAACGCATACATTTTTATGGGAACATTATTCATTGGCGCAAACATTCCACGGGCACCCATCCCGCGAAAGTCAAATAAAAATAAGCATAATTTTCTCCCCCAGATCAGAATTTAGGATATATACCTACCTGATGTGAAGAGCAAACAGATGCATCTGTGGATCCTGCAAGAAATTAGGTACCTCCAAGATTCCTATATCGTTGGACATATTTATAACAGGGTTGTTTACAGCCGACAAATAAAAAGTGGATATCTATTTGCCTTCTGTAAATGTGGTAGCATTGGTAAGTCTAGCATTGGACGTTTTTATTTACAGTTGGCACTTCTATTCTGTGGTATTTTTTTATTTTGCCTTAGGGCTACCTGTGGAAAATAAAAAAACAAATATTGACATGGTAAACCAACCGCGTTAAAAAAAATAGTTGTACCTAGCTAAAAGTCGTTGGATAAAATGTATTTTCTAATTTTGACATTTAAAATGACAGTTTTAAAAACTCGTTGACGTTATCAAATGTCTTACTTTCCATCACCAGTTGCGAAATATATTTTTTTCGCAACTGGTAATGAAAAGTGAATTTCACCATCAGTTGCAAAAAATACAGGAATCAAATTTGTTATAAATTGAATGCTAAATTACTTGAAGTACTTCTTTATTGTTATAATATTTTTTGTACGATTTTATTCAAATATAATACATAATATGTATGGTACAAACAACAAACTGGGTTGGTTAAAAGTAATTAATAATGATAATAATAATAATAATAGTAATAATAATAAAAATATTTATTCAGTTCATTTTCATAAAGATTATCAATGTAAACGTAAACAGTTTTGAATAAATCTTAGATTTTGAATAAATATCAGATATTTCAAATGAATGAAATTTCTCTGTCCAGGTTCACTTTTGTTCTAGACACAAACCGGTATTTGATCTTTTTGGAACATATTAAACTAATGGAATGAAAATTAAGTAGTAGTAACATAATATAAAGTTACTAAAGGTACTTTAAAGTATGTGATAGAGAAATATAAATGTAACAATAACAGTGACAGACTGACAAAATAGTAAACTACACATTTATATATACATATACACTTCACTCACGAATGTAGAGTAAAATATGTACATACACAATAATAATAATATTTATAGTATTTATAGCTAGATTGAGTGTTTCTAACATAATGAAAAATTAAAACTTTCTGAAATATTACAGACTAATAAAAATACTTGTATGGTAATAAATGAATAATATAGTTAGAATATATAAGTATAGAATTATATGGACCTAATTAATAGCAGTGGTGATTGATTAGCAGATTTCAGATTGGTTCGTATATGTGTTTATAATATATTTGACTGTTGATGTAAGTAGCCAATTTGTTAATATGTTTTGGAAATTGTTTTGTGAATTATTTTTTTCAAACTCATTGGTAGATAATTGTATAATTTCTGTGCCACGTGTGGAAACTTCGCTGTCCAATGGACTTCTGTATTGGCATTTTCTCGGAATCTTGTGTGTATTCATATATATTAAATTATGTTTGACTAAATTGAGTAATGAGGTTTTGTAGAATAGATTTCTCATATTCAATAATTTAGGATTCTGGAAAAGCAGAATCGAAGAAACTGGCTATTGAGTTTGTACATTATTTTGATGACTTTCTTCTGTGCTATTTCTAGAGGTTTTAGATTGTTAGAGTATGCACCACTCCATCCGGTTATGCCATAGTTCAGGAGTGATTGGACCAAACTGAAATACATGCATTTCAGATTTTTTTCATCTAGTATGAATGTCATTTATTTGAATAGGTACATTAATGATCTTATTTTTTTGGTTAAGTTCTGAATTTGAAAATCCCATTTTAGGTTATTATCAATAATTATCCCTAGGTATTTTGTGTTGGTTGTAGTTTGAATATTATACGTATTATTTCTCAAAGGTAGATTTAGGTCTAATTGTTCAGTATTTGGGAGACCATTTTTATAATTTGAAAAAGGTGGATATACAGTTTTATCCATTTCAATTGTGAGGAGATTGTCATCGAACCATTTTATTATTTTTCCTAAGTCGTTCTTTATTTTGGTTTCTTCTTCCCAAAAGTTTACATCCATAAAAAGTACGGTGTCATCAGCGTATGAGATTATAAATATTAATAGCACAATTTGAAGAATTGGTGATATCAACCCCAGCTGACAACGTAGTTTTCTGTGTAGCATTAATTTGCGTATTTTTCATGGAAGTCTCTCCAAGGATGTTGGTGGCAAAGTCCTAAAGAACACACTTTTAACGCACTAAAAAGTAAAATAGTTATTTGTGCAACCAATTGGGAAAAGCACTATTTTTCGTAATGAGCGAATTTCACACAATATTTTTTTTAATTTCGATATGTGATCCTTTTTAATTCAAGTTGAAAATATAAAAAATATATATTTAAAAAAACTGAAGAACACGCTTTTAACGCATCAATTTAATATTCAAGTACTATGTGTGCTTTTTGGTACGTATCTTTGAGAAACATATACTTTTAGAGTAATTGAGAACGTATGCGTACTTCCTGCTTGAAATTGAGAAATGATTTCTTTAGGGATGTATACTCAATTAAAAAAAACGAATATTTTCTCAATTTCGATGGGAAAAATTGAAAAAAATTGTCAGGTGTGGGGATTTGAACCCTCGCCAGTTTTTGATATCAGAGCTCAGATCTTAGGCCTTGGACTGCTTGGACAACTAGAAGATATTAATTGTCAAACGCATTACGATACTTCAACGTAAGTGAGAAAGTTTTTTATGAACTTTTATACCTGCTACCCGTAAAAAAGACCCTCTTTCAAGCTAGTAAGTATGCAAACGTTCTCAACTACATATCAGACTACTCATACTTGAAATTTCAGCTTTGCTAAAATGACGTAGGTTTGCCAGCTCTGGGCTCTTGGACTATTTCAATTTTAAAGAAAAATCGAATTAAACGGTTTTCTTCACATAAAGGATTCAATATAAAATTGAACCAGAAAATGGTAGATCTCAGGTGAAAAACAACTACTTTCCTGGCAAATACCACGCAGAACGTTGAATGATATTCACCTGAAAATCCATGCATACTTCCATATAATATCAATGGACATTGAATGCAAATGTTTCTTTCTGATAAGCTCGATTATGTTCAATTTATGTCGTGTTCACCTAACAATCCGCATACCGGTTTCAGGCTTCTTGGCCCTCATCAGTACGGAGTAGTCAACCAGCCAAAGGTCCAAAGAACTCTGGCTGAAGTGAGACACAACGTAAACAAACCATCATCGAGCTTGTAACACCTATAGGTACGCCGGAAAAGATAAACTTTAACTGGCGGTACCTAGTGACAGAAAGAAACACTCCGAAAATCTCCCACCTCGATAGGTTCCTAAATGAAAGATTCCTTCTCAGTAGGAGTGGCAAGCCCGTCCAGCATATAGTGAAAGACAAGTGCCATGTGAAGTGGAATGAATAGAAAAATCGAATTAAACGGTTTTTCTTCACATAAAGGATTCAATATAAAATTGAACCAGAAAATGGTAGATCTCAGGTGAAAAACAACTACTTTCCTGGCAAATACCACGCAGAACGTTGAATAATATTCACCTGAAAATCCATGCATACTTCCATATAATATCAATGGACATTGAATGCAAATATTTCTTTCTGATAAGCTCGATTATGTTTAATTTATGTCGTGTTCACCTAACAATCCGCATACCGGTTTCAGGCTTCTTGGCCCTCATCAGTACGGAGTAGTCAACCAGCCAAAGGTCCAAAGAACTCTGGCTGAAGTGAGACACAACGTAAACAAACCATCATCGAGCTTGTAACACCTATAGGTAAGAATTAAACGGTTTTTCTTCACATAAAGGATTCAATATAAAATTGAACCAGAAAATGGTAGATCTCAGGTGAAAAACAACTACTTTCCTGGCAAATACCACGCAGAACGTTGAATGATATTCACCTGAAAATCCATGCATACTTCCATATAATATCAATGGACATTGAATGCAAATGTTTCTTCCTGATAAGCTCGATTATGTTCAATTTATGTCGTGTTCACCTAACAATCCGCACACCGGTTTCAGGCTTCTTGGCCCTCATCAGTACGGAGTAGTCAACCAGCCAAAGGTCCAAAGAACTCTGGCTGAAGTGAGACACAACGTTAACAAACCATCATCGAGCTTGTAACACCTATAGGTACGCCGGAAAAAATAAACTTTAACTGGCGAAAAATTTTACTTTTCGCAACTGGTTATGAAAAGTAAAACAGTTGGAAAACACTTTTTTCCGTAACTTTCTTTCTTTTACGGAACTTCTCGCTTCTCTTGTTCCGCAGAGATCCGCTCGTTACGAAAAATATTGCTTTTCTGAACTGGTTGCACAAATAACTATTGTTGGTGAAAGTTTGAACATTGTGTCATTCGCAATTGATGGAGAAATATCTGTATTTGTTGTAGGTTCAAGAGGATTCACAATCAAGGAATTCTGTTATATAATGCAGATCTTTATATGATTCTTTACAATGCGATCGGCACTCATTTAAAATTATCTGTATTTGTGGCAATGAATGACTTTTTTTAATGTTTATTCGAAGCTTATAGTGATAATTCACGAAATAATAACGTTATCGCATCACTGGAACATAATATGGAGATAGTATTTTTTATTACAACTTTTCTAGTTCAGGAAAGGATGATCTGATCATTTTTGGTGTGAATTTGGGTCGGTATTGAATACTCACTGGAAGTACAACGGATTACAACAAATACCTATTACTTGTAGATATAGGTACAGCAGAGAACCACCAAATGTATTTCCTGCAAATAAACAAAAAGTATCCAGATCATTTTGAAATCTGTATTTTCAGAAAAATTAAATCCTAATTTCAGATCAAATACCCAGTGAGTATAAAAAAAGTTTTATTAAACATTATCAACTTAAAAAATAAGATTGTTTACCTACATAAATTCAAGAATATGGTAAAATACACACAAACACATATATATATATATATATATATATATATACATATTTTACAACCAACTAACGCTCTAGATATTCCAACAATTCCCTTTCAAACCCTTTCACAGTATTTGCCTCTTTAATTGTATTCGGTAAATTGTTAAATTCCCGTAGTCCCTTGAAGAATAAATTTTTCATACCGCCACCAGTATGAGTTCTATATATATATATGAAAATGAGCATTCAATCTTGTCTCGTGTTCATGTATTTTATTATTGAAAACAAAAAATTCGTTAAAATATGTTGGTTGGAGACCTTTGGTTATGTTAAAAATAAAGATCATAATCACAAAACTCGACCACCATTTCAAAGCCGCCATCTTGAATTTTTCAATTTTACAAAAGAATCATAATTTCGACCCCAAAACCCCCAATACATTTTGAAGAATCGACCATAATCACAAAACTCGTCCACCATTTTGGAGCCGCCATTTGTTTTTCAATTTTAAAAACCAGGAAAACCCTCAGATACCATTTTTGAAGCGAATCGGAACATAATCACAAAACTCGTAAGCCATATTGGAGCCGCCATTTTGTTTTTTTTTCACACAATTTCTTAATGCATTGGTACCAGAATTATGTCCACCTGCCAAATTTCAGATCATTCGGACGTCAGGAAGTGGGTCAAAATCGCGCCCAAAGGAGTCGGTTACAAACAAACAAACAAACAAGTGAAGCTAATATAAAGCGTGTAAACAGAACAGTCGATTCGGAATCGACAGCCACTGCAGCATATTCAACATGTAATCAATAGAAGTATAACGACTGCATCTCAAAATAATTCTCATACCTCGATTTTGAAGTTTTTGAAGTTGAGAAACCCTATTTTGGTTTATTAAATACATTAAAGTAGGACAGTACTCAAAATGAGGTTTAATTATACAATTATATGTTAATATTCTGGAGTTAAGAGTCAAATTATTCGCTATTCTGAAAAAAATAACTGATCATTTTTTTATAACATATTCAGCATGCCTGTTCAAACTCAGAGTGTTGTCTACAATAACTCCCAGATATTTTATTTCAGACACATATTCCAAGGCAGTGTTATCAATTTCAAACTTTATTCCATTATAATCAATAGAATTTAGTTTATATTTGGTTGTTATCACCATAACTTCTGTTTTAAATGCATTCAACTTTAATTTATTTTTATGTAAATACCCTTCAATGTTCTTTATATAACCTTTGAGGGTATCCACATGATCATTCAGTTCCGTATTCGAATGTATCGTCTGCAAACAGATTAAGTTCATGTTCCCCAGGAACATAGTAAATATCATTTAGGTATATTATAAATAAAAGTGGACCTAGTACACTTCCTTGGGGAACACCAATGTTGATATCTGACTCATCAGATATTTTTGAATCGATTTTTGTTTTCTGATTGCTTTCACTAAGGTAACTAATTAACCAAGCCAGCACAGAGCCTGTTGATCCATAATAATTTAATTTTTGTATCAAAATGTTTCTGTCAATTGTTTCGAATGCTCGCTTGAAGTCAAGAAAAACAGCTACAGTGTAATTATTCTCATCATACGCATTTTTCCATTTAGTCCAAAGTAGAGCGTTCATTTTGTTCGCGGTATTTCCAAATTTGTCATTGTAAATATTGCCCAGAAGTTTTTGGTTAAAGGTTTTTACAACTCAACCCCAAATATATTAGATCATTTTTCAAAAGGGCAATATCATAAATAAACAAAAAAATATTAGAACATCATCTTCAATCAATCCATTCGTTAAGTGGTCCCTCCTATTGAAATTGTCATTACTTCAAAACGATCCAACCCACATCGGATATTGATATTTTGTAACATTTACACATGTCAAAACCATTGACACACTTCCATTTCGAATGATTCTACATGAAATTAATGGTAAACGCCATCAAACTTGATTATTACCTTCAATATCAAATAAGTTAATCCACTCCACAGTGATTTATGATGCATTCAGTGATGAATTGAGATTTATTCAAATGTGGCCATCATTTATATTATTAACACCTGACTTGACTTAATATTTACACGTCGATGTTATAACTGCCGATATAAAAATATAAAGACACGCACCGAGTGTAAATAACAACTTTGCAGAATTTATTTTCAACATAAAAATTGATTTCAGTTGAAATTCATTAGTTATGCATACGGAATGATAAACCCCAAAACATTTTGCAAATACGCTGATGAATTGACTGGATGGATTTCAATTAGCATGTCGAAAATCTTTTGAAATGAATTATCAGAATTTTTGATATTACGTGCATTCCAATTGAATATATTACGTTTTTGTCAAATCAATCGTTTCAGTCGATCAAGAAAATGTTTTCATATATTCTGCATTTACGTCAACTGTTTTGAATAAAATGAATATATATTTGATGTAATTTATTCATGAATAAATCAGATACACAGTGATTCTGATAACAATTTTCATTCACAAATATTTCTCGGAATAAAAGTGAATACATTTTGAACACTTGGACATAATAATGAAAAATGCGAATATTATAATAATTTTAATGGAAAAGTCTTGAAATGTTTTTTTAATAAGTGAACTATACAAGGTGTAATCTAACCTCTTGCACACCCGTGACTGACGAGTGTATAATGCATTTTATAACGAATTATAGTGGTTAAATCAATTTTTTTTAAAATGTTTCGTTCTCTTAAAATTCGAGAAAAACTTCGGCAATTGCCGAATGCAATAAACATTTAACTCGACATTTGACTAAGATAGAATGTTGAACTGATTGTGTGGTAAATGTACACATCGCAGGCTGCCTGAGATATACCGGGTGAACAAGGGCCATGCCTATATCTCCTTCACTCAGATAGATAGATAGATGTTTATTAACTACGGTATATAAGGATACATTAGTAGCGAGTCAGTAGTACAGAGTGATAATAGAAACAGCAGATCTGCACAAAGATCCTTAAGAACATTAGAAATAGAAAAGAAAAAAGAATATATATATATATATATATATAAACAAATTGATTATTGGGGTATGCAGCAAAAGAAAAAGTGTACTCTTTAAAGTTTGTCCAAGCTTTCGGAATGTTTTATTTCCATCTTCAGGGATACTACAATGAAGAAGAATTGAACAAATTAGTGTGTCATTCGAACCTTAAGGTACTAATAACTTACATCTTTGTTGAGATTAGTTTATATGTTGTTTATGAATGTTCTTCATGTACAGTACGGTGAAATATAAGTTATGACTTTGAAGTTGGCAACTCATGTTTTAAATCGTCAACTAATTATACTCATTAAAATTCAAAATTCATTGAACAGTTACTAATTAAAATATAAATTCTGAAACATGTGTGCCTTGAGAAAGTACAATAGGTTATAAATGGTGGGAAAATTATTTATTCACTTGTCATCTGCTTTTACAGTCACTGGTACCAACTGAGGGTAGTACCAACTGATATGAATTGGTGTGCCATTATTGGCCAAAGTATTATAGTAATTTTCTTGTTAGTACCAACTGAAGGTTGGGCCAACTTGAAGATATATTAATAACTAGTAAAGAGCTCCGATTGATTTGATGAAAATTTTGTTTTTTCCATTGCTAATAAGAAGGAATAAATTTCACTTAGGTGGTTGACATCAGTTTTTTGGTTCATATGATTTTTTTCCTGTGATATGAAAGCCATTTCCAGAAAAGTTCTCTTAGCAGTGTGTCGTTCATTAGTTAATATTTTAACTTCATCATAGTTCATATGATGGTCGAATTTGTTCACGTGATCTGCTAGAGCACATCTTTCTGGATGGTGCCTGCAATCACTTTTATGTGATATTAATCTCTGTTTTAATAATCTTGCAGTTTGACCAATATATACTTTGTCACAACCCTGGCAAGGTATACTATATATAACATTCCTGCTGTCTAACATTGGATTTTTGTCTTTCACTTTGGAGTAAATAGACTTAATTGTAAGTACTGTTTTGTTCGCTATTTTGATATTATCTATGGTTTTGAAAAGTCTAGCAAGTTTGGGTGAAATATCTCTTAGGTACGGTAAAGAGGTAAAAATACTGGGGACAATACTGATAGTAGTCACTGTGTTATTATTCGATATATTAAGATTTGTATGACTATGTTGTGGCTCAGTAATAGGTGATGTGTTGAGCAATATACTTTTTATTAAACTTGGAGGATAAGAATAGTCTAAAAAGAGATTTAAAAGGATTTTAAGATTTTTATTGTGGAAACTTCTATCTGAAATTCTCAGCACCCTGTTCTTCATCTGCTTTACCAGATTTACTTTTACCGAATGTTTGTGGTAGGACACATAATTTAAATATTTTCCAGAACTGCAATCTTTCCGATACCAATCAATCAGTATTTTGTTCTCATTGGAACGTACGAATCTGGTGTCCAGAAATGGTACGGATTGTTCGACGTTTTCGGTTTCTATAGTAAACTGGATATGTGGGTCATAGTTGTTGAAGGTAAAGAGAATCTCATCTGTACTATCCTTTGGCATTGCCAAAATAATGTCATCGACATATTTTTTTATGAAAAAAGGTTTGAAAGATAAAACTGGTAGTACAGTGTCCAACAGGTCATCCATCACGTAGGCCGCAAGGATAGGTGAAATTGATGCTCCCATTGGAGTACCAAAGGTTTGTCTATATATTTTATCATTAAAGGAAAAATATGTATTATTAAAAAGAAAAGTTAGCAATTTCATAAATGTTTCTTCGTTAATATCACAATGATTACTAGTAGTAGTAATGTACAACATTGAGTTAAATAGATCTGATATATAAACACACAAACGTACATTCACACAGACTTAATAATAGGTACATATTAGAAATGTTATAGAAATTCAAGCACTGAGGTTAAGGCAACATATTCCTCTGTACTATAAAAACATTTTTTGATTAGATATTCCATGATTTGTTTTTTGAACATTGGCAAGGGTAAATTCCTGGTAGTGGACGGTAAGACATTGTAAAGATTGACATCGAGTAAGTTCTTTGAGGATTTCTGTAAGTTAAACCGATATGAATGAAATTTTGTACATAGATATGAGACACAATTTCGGGTTGACAGACACATGGGAAACAGACTTCCGACTTCCGGTTTCGCCAGAAGTGTCACCAATTTCAATTATTTAAATGGAACACCCTGTATGTATGATATTTTTCGGAGGCTACGGCTCAAATTACATACGACAGTGTTGCAATTTTTTCATTTTACAATTGAAAAAAAAGTATTTCTCAGTTATTTTTTTTAGCTCAAGAGGCCTTGATCAGGTTAAACTATACTAATTTAATCAGTAACTCAAAGTAATAGTCATTTCATCGATAAGATCAATAAAAATCCTACATCAGGAATTGAAAATTTCTAACGCATTTTTAACGAAAAAAACGTTTTTTTTTTAATGGTACCTACCGAGAGCCATCTTGCTATTGATAGATAATTTATCACCAATTCAACGATATATATTATGTACCACTTTCTTTTTGTTCAAAACTAAGAACGATCAATTATTGAATTTGTACAATATTTCATACGATGCCTACAAATTCCAATGAGTATCCGTTTAGGTTTGATGAAATGAAAGGTAGCTGTGGAATCATGGAAAACAATAGGTGATTAATGTCATCTCAAAAGTGGAATACCAAGTTAACTTGTCATCTCGTTTCGTTTATTAAAAGTTTTTTTGAAATGGAAAATAATAATCGTTATTCTCGAAAGGAACAAATCGATATGATATTGATATACGGAGAATGTCAGAAGAACTCTGTCAATACTAGTATGCTATACGCTGTTCGTTATCCGTTAAGACGCCACCAATCGAGGATCTATTTCAGGAAATTGGAAATGATGCTAAGGAAAGAACCAGCTGATTAACCACATCCACTTCTTAGTCAGTGAAGAAGCGGAAACTAATTTGTTCAGTTTTTTCCATCTGCTCAGTGCGAGAATTGAAATTGAATGTGGGATCAGCAGGGAAAGTACCAGAAAAGTATTGAAAAAACATAAATATCGCCTCCTATAAATACAGTTTGCATTCAGCATCTGTATGAAAATTACCCAGAACGGACACTAACTTATTGTAATTGGCTTTTGCGTCATCATGATTTGAATAATGGTTTTGTCTTGAAGATACTATTTACAGATGAGTCTAGGTTTACGAATGATGGTATGTCCAATAGTATTGGGCTCAAGAAAATCCTAGGTTGCTGAGAGAAGGTACTTTTCAAGAAAGATTTAGATTCAACGTCTGGATAGGAATCATAGGGACAAGAATCATTGGACCAATTCTTTTCGACGGGCCTTTGACGGGCCAAAGATTTCTACAATTCTTAGAGAACGATATTCAAAATAATATCAACATCAGGGAAAATATGTTTTTTCAGCAGGATGGTGCAGGACTATATGATACTAATATTGTTCGGCAATACCTTAATGATACCTATGGGCAGAGATGCATTGGAACAAATGGTCCAATCAGATGGCCAGTTAGATCGCCCGATTTACCTCCTATTTATTTTTATTTATTGGGTCACATAAAATCCAAAGTATACTCGAGAAGACCAACTTCTTTGGAGGACTTGAGAGATAGAGTTGAGCGCGCATTTCAGGAAATTCCTGCTCACGAACTGATAAATGTGCTGAGGTATACAATAAATAATAGTAATAATAAATTTATTCACTCACATAATAATATAAGCAATACAATACGTTATAATAGACGTAGTATAAGATAATAATAATGAAAACTCCACTAGAACGTCCTATTGAATATCACACGACAGGCATTAATGAAATGGAGAAATACTAAATACTAAAATAAATGTTATGATGAGTAAATATACTCGGTAAGTGAAATACTTGTTCCGAGAAAGTGTAGCAATTAAGAATATAAATATAAAATATATAAAAATATACAAATATAAAAAATACACACATATATACTGTAATAACTGAATAATTTATAACAGAACACAATAAAAAAAAAAAAATTAAAGCAAGAAACAGTAGATTTATAAAGCAAGAAACAGTAGATTTATTCAACTAGAACTAGTCTATGTGTTAGGGAAAACGGGCACCACTTCATTGGTCGTTAATGAATAAAATTACTTTTCGATGGTTGTGAAACTCTTCTATTGAAAACAGGATAATGGTATTGTGAGTAATAATGTGTATGTTGAATGTTTCACTGTTTCGGTCGTTAGATTTATTCAAACAGTTTGATTTTATTAAAGTTATATTTTCTGTAATAGGTTTATGATCATTACATATTGTCAAGACCATTATTTTTGGTAATTCATTCTGAGGTGAAGTTTGAAAGAATGAATAGATGTCATGTTACCTACCAATTTTTCAGATTGATTTTATTTTGTTAGATGGCTCTATGTGTTTTGACAAGAAGAAAGTGGTACATAATGTATATCGTTGAATTGGTAATTGAATTCTCTATCGAAAGGCCAGATGGCCCTCGGTAGGTACCATTTGAAAAAACGATTTTTTCGTTAAAAATGCGTCCAGAAAATTTCAATTCCTGCTGTGGAATTTGTTATTGATCTTATCGATGAAATGACTGTCACTATGAGTTACTGATGTGAATTAGTATAGATTTTAACCTGATCAGGGCCTCATGGGATAAAAAAAAATTAGATATTATTTGTTTTTAATTGTAGGTGACATACGAATTTGGCAACACTGTCGTTTGTAATTTGAGCCGTAGAATCCAAAAAACATTAAACATACAGGGTGTTCCATTTGAAAAATCGAAGTTGGTAGCTATTCTGGCGAAACCGGAAGTCGGTCATTTTGTTTTCATATGTCTATCAATTCCAAATTGTGTCTCATATCTATGTACAGAATTTCATTCGAATCGGTTGATAAGTGAAGGAGA
The DNA here is from genome assembly GCA_018342105.1 of Gonioctena quinquepunctata. Taxonomy (NCBI): domain Eukaryota; kingdom Metazoa; phylum Arthropoda; class Insecta; order Coleoptera; family Chrysomelidae; genus Gonioctena; species Gonioctena quinquepunctata. Next base: position 311,306 of record JAFIRS010000697.1, read on the forward strand.
TATAGGCATGGCCCTAATCCCATTGTCACCCAGTGTAATATACTGCTAGTCACAATAAAATCGATTTTGACAAAATACCTTCTGCAAAAATGTTTTTATTCCATCAAAGGATATTTGTCAACAATCATTAATGAATTTCAATCTCTGGGTTCTGATTTCCTTAGTTTTGTATAACTAGCCCATTCTGACTTGCTACCAATGTATGTTTGTATATAATGTAGTTTAAAGTTTTATTCTATTCTCATATATTGCGAATATGGGTGTTTATGGAAAAATGTTGGCATAGGATGTAGTCTAGCTCTCTTGTGTTCCTTGTACCTGGAAAAACAGTGATATTTTGATGAAAACTGTAGATGCAGACTTCATGAATATTCATTTTTCGGCCAAACTATGACTCAAGTGTTGATTTGAAACTCCACAGCAGTTCCTTCAACTGCAAAATCACGTGAAATCATCGGCCAGCAGGGGGCCTCGAACGAAAATAAAAATAACGAAACCATTATCGAAATTAACACGAAAAACTCGAGAATAATTACCGCAACCACGAATAACAATCATATTATTAAATGAGAAAATTAATAATTCATGATTCGGTTCATATCTTTCGATCTCTTTCATTCGAAAGATGTATATTTTACGACTAACACGAGCCCGTATTTTTCATTCGTTTTAATTCTCGGTAATTTGTATTTGCCAGGAATTTTGATAATCCTCAAATATTTAAATTTGAACGTGTTCAGTAAGTACGCCATTGTTCTATAATTGGACAGAATTCCGTGTTGTTAAGGCATTTTTCAAGCGGACCAAATTATAAAAAATTAACGAAACCTTGTACTTCCAATAGTTGAAATAAATTATGACAAAAAGTTTAAAAAAATTAACTCCGAGCTGTTTACGTTGCTGTTTGTTTTGAACAACGCGACTTTTATGCTTATGCGAAAATATAATGACTTAATTTGGAGCTGGGTAGGATCTCGACGATCTGAACAATGGAGTTGATGATTTGAATACAACGAGGAATGCATAAATAATTGGATTGGCGCAGACAGTCGCCATTTTTGAGACAACCCCCAGTGGTCTTTGTTGGAAAAACAGTACACATTTATATATTATGTGGAAATGTTTGCTTTCTTCTAGAACAATAATACTATCACGATTGAAAGGATAATATAAATTGTACAGAAATGAACTGAATACTTTCATCAGTACAGCCAAGGAAAGATACTACCGGGATATGATTAATAAAAATAAATATAAGTGTATGTGAGAATGAAAGCCAAGAAAACTGAAATCACCAAAATAAAACCCACAATGAAGTCTACTGATACACCAACTATACAGTGCTTCTCAAAAGTCCCTCCCCCCCTCTTATTTTTGGAACGAATAATCATAAACAAGTGAAATTTGGAAACTGAATATTGAAGGTTGTGAACTTTCCTACTAGTGATGATAGATGACGAAATCGTCAAAGATGACGCCACAAGGCCATTGTGACCAATAATTTTAAATGGAACCCTACGGCAAGCGACACCTCTTTTAAAAGGTATCGAAAAAACCTATTCAATGATACTAATTTTGTTTGTGTTCATGGCAGTTTTAATGGCTCATTAGTAAACGCTTTTTCTTGTACCCATTGATGAGAATGAGATAATCGAACATATAGCTAAATTAAAAAACAATTATGCACCAGGGCCAGATGGAATAGATACCAAACTTATTAAGAACACACACACATATATCCTGAAGCCGATTAAACATTTAATAAATCTATGCTATACAAACGGTAACTTACCCAACCAATGGAAAGAGTCGAGAGTTGTCCCAGTTTACAAAGCAGGGAATAGACATGGAATGAAAAATTACAGACCTATATCTGTGATAGATAATTTCGCAAAAATTTTTGAACAATCTGTCAAGAAAAGAATACTTGAATTTCTAAATAAACATCGGGTTATAACCGACAGGCACTTTAGATTCATCCAAAACTCGAATACAGAAAAGGCTGTCTTAGACTTCGTAGAACACACAACAGAGATTTTGGATAATTCGTCCAAATGCTTGGCCGTTTTCCTTGATTTGGCAAAGGCGTTTGACACCGTGTCACATGACGTCTTGTTGAACAAACTTTCTGAGTATGGAATAAGAGGGATCAGTCTGGAATTGATGAGAAATTATCTGTCACAGAGGACACAAAAAGTTAAGATAGGGGAACAACTCAGTAACACAGCACATATATCAGTGGGTGTGCCTCAGGGCACGGTATTAGGCCCAATTCTATTCCTGATTTATATAAATAGTATATCTCAAATCAATGGCTTTCGTGGACATATTATATGTTATGCAGATGACACCGCGCTGATATTCAGAGATGAAACCTGGAATGACGTCTACATAACTGCAGAAAACGATCTTAGAAAAATTCTCACCTGGTTGAATCATAACCTACTAAGTTTGAACATAAACAAAACTGAATTCATTACATTCTCTCTGAATATCAGAGACACACCTCCAAATGATACCTTAAAAATACACACACCACTCTGCAATGATAGATACACATGTAACTGCGCAACGATAGAAAGAAATTATTCGATTAAATATTTGGGAGTAACTATTGACCAACATATACGATGGGATGAACACATTACACATGTCATGAAAAGACTGAGACTTCTCATGTACAAATTTTATATGCTTAGAGATATTCTCTCACGGAAAAACCTATCTCTCGTATACACCTCTCTGGCTGAAAGCGTAATACGCTACTGTATTATAGTGTGGGGGGGAACATACAACACGACGTTGCACCCTCTACAAGTCATGCAGAATTCATTATTAAAAATAATACACAGAAAAGATAAAAGGTTCCCTACTCAATTACTATTTCAAGAAACCAAAGTCCTGAATATTAGGGCTCAATATTGCTATCAAGGTCTAATTTGGATGTTTTCCAACTTAATAAAACATACCACAAGCTTCTCGAAAACAACAAGATTCTCTGATAATTTAAATATAAGAATCCATTTTACCGAAAGAGCCACTCGCAAAGATTCATCTTTTTTTTCAGACCTACATTGTATAACTATCTCCCTACGGATCTAAAAACTATAAAAAAAATCAAAGAATTCAAACTTGCTATTAAGAAACACATAATAGAAAACCCAAGTATACTAAATATATTCTAAGAATATACTGAAAAAACAAACTTTAATAATATTAATCAATTTTGAATTATATTTCAATCCCCTATCATGCTCTCTCTCCGACCCTCACCCCCCACTGGACGAATCTAAAATTTCAATTACTACTTAGAACTAGTGTATATTGTACTAAAATTGATATTCCATCTACGAGTGTGTGAAACAACACAAACAGGCGCCTTGTGCCTAGGTGTATTTCACCCACTTGTGGTGGCTTAAACTCGATAAAAATTCTATTAATACCACGTTTTGTACCGAATAATTGTACTTATTATTGTACTGATTATTATTGTATATATTGTACTGATTATTATTATGATTAAACTGAAAAAAAAAAAAACATTAAAATTTAAATTCCATTCAGTATGATATTAATTACAGATTTAAGAATCAGTATCTACTTAAAGAAATTGCTCGAAGTGACCTCCATTTACTTCCTGACAGTGAAATATCCTATTTTTAAACTCTTCTCGTACGTTTGCAAATGTGTATGCGGAAACAGCCTCACATTCTGCAACAATACGTTGTTTTAAAACGTCAATATTGTCAGGTTCAGTGGCGTGAACCTTCGATTTGAGGTACCCCACAGAAAAAATCCAAAGGTGTGAGGTCCGGTGATCGAACTGGCCATTCCGTTGAACCTCGTCGTCCAATCCATCTACCACGATACTCCTCATCCAAATACCGTCTTACTGCACCGTAATAGTGTGGAGGAGCACCATCCTGTTGGAATGTTATTTCCAAATTGCCGAATTCATCTGGATTATCTTCCAAAATTTCAAGGATAAACGGTTCTATTGCGTTTTGCAACAGCTCCAGATAAACCTCACCAGTTAAATAAGTATTTAAAAAAAGAGGCCCAACGATCTGGTTTCCCAGAATGCCTGCCCAAACATTCAACTTCTGGGGAAATTGTGTATGTGTTTCACGAAACAGGTGAGGATTTGCGTCACTTCAATACCTCACATTCTGTGTATTTACATTCCCATTTAGATAGAAAGTACTTTCGTCACTAAAACAAATTGATTTGACATAGTCTGGCTGTTGGTTAATTTTTGTTTCCATATTTTCACAAAATTCTAGTCTTCGGTCTGGGTCGTCGTCTTGAGAGTTGATGAACCATTTTAAATTTGTATGGATGAAATTTGTTTTTTTTTCAAAACCCTGTGTACTGTACTTCGACTGACTTCACAGGTAGATGCAACGTGAGTTGTTGAAGAAAAAGGATTAACTATTACTTCTGCCAGTATATCAATTTTTTTCTCATCAGAAATTTGTGGTCTGCTAGATCGTTTCGCATTATTTATACTACCCGTTGTTTCAAACTTACGAAGAAGCTCCCTCAAATAAGTCCTCGAAACGGGGCGATCGGGAAACCTGTCATTAAAAATGCGTTCTGCTGCATGGATATTTTGTCCAGTTTCACCAAGAATTAGGATCGCTGCTACTTTATCACCTGAAGCACGTACCATTTCGCTTCTTGAAGCACTTAAACGTTCGGCTCACAACAGTTTTACAAATTATTAAAATTTACAAAAATATTGAAAGTACTAAAAGCTGCTGAAACAGTTAAACGTTCGATCAACAATACACAAATTATTAAATGTACAAAAACTTGGACAATTACAAAAACGTCGAATTAGGGAGACTAACAAGAACGTCAGCTTATTTGACAACTATCCAGAGGCGGAGCTTGAATTTGGAATTTTAGTATTAACTGATTTAATTCATCACAGCTTTGCGTTTTTCAAAAACGAGTTGCCAAAACTGCCATAAACACAAACAAAATTAGTATCATTGAAAAGGTTTTTTCGATACCTTTTAAAAGAGGTGCCGCTTGCCGTAGGGTTCCATTTGAAATTATTGGTCAGAATGGCCCTGTGACGTCATCTTTGACGATTTCGTCATCTATCATCACCAGTAGGGAAGTTTACAACCTTCAATATTCAGTTTCTAAATTTCACTTGTTTATGTATAATCGTTCCAAAAATAAGAAAGGGGGAGGGGACTTTCGAGAAGCACTGTATAACCTGTTGGTTCACAAAATAATCTGGAAAGGGAAAATACAATCGATTTCTTGTTATGTAACAATAGCTGAGATCTATGTGGGTGAAATAGTTCTGGGATTGGGATGGGGTAGTAGGGGAAGGGGAGGGCTACTTTATTACGTCTAACAGAAAACAACAACTTTTCCTGCTAAAGCCACGCTGGACATTGAACAACATCTGAAAGAAATTGAAAATTTGCAATTTCATTCAGATAGTTATTTGATTTGTAACATTGATGCAAGAGAGGCTTGCATTCACTAGGTCTTCAATACATTTTTCTCGACGAAGATCTATTTCACGCTCCCACGATCACCAGGAAAAACTTTTTCTAGAAGCAATCTTCTTTGCCTCATTCATCTATACGAGTCCATACTTGAGACTGGAATAGAAAATCAAATAACTATCTATACAAAAAGGCAAATTTTCAACATATATGATATGTCCAGCGTGGCTTCAGCCGGGAAGGTAGTTGTTTTCTGTTAGATATTACAAAAAATAACTTCATTAGTGTCGTGAATTGTTCAATTTTCAGAAAAATCCTTTTTTCAAATTTTCAATTGAGAATCTGTCCTTTTTCATCAATAATGAACAGTTTCCTAGCGGTCCAAATTAAATACAAATTCAATTGAACTTACTTGATTTGGCACAATATAAACTTTGTTCAATAAAGATTTAGAAAATGTTTGTTACTTTTAAAGTAAATTTTTATCTTCATATAATTAGAAACAGTGTAGGAAAACTAATAAATTAGTATAAGCGTATTCAATTATTATGTGTTATCGATCAATTATAGTAAGAGGTGGATTGCAATATTAATCAAGAGGAAGAAGCTGAAGCAATATAATTCTTGATCGAAAATATAATTTTTAATTTGTTGAAAGCTCATACCAAACATTTTTGAATAATTCCCCAAAAATGAGCTATCTGACATCAGCGGTGTCCTTTCATTTCTAGATATCTATAATTATAAAGTGAATTTCCATAATTGTAAACTTTCTTGGAATCTCAAAAATTCATCTAACAAATGCTTGCCTTCATCGGTTTCTATTATATCATTTGTCGGACACAGAAAAAGACCCTCGTCATATTCTGACGTTTATTCTATTTCCGAGGGGCCCGAAAAAAAGTTAGAAATTCCTGATATTTACCTGAGGCGAATTTTAATTGTGGCTTTGGATGCAATTTCGACATGTGTAACTCTGAAGAATTTGGAGTTATATAATTTTCGTTGAAAATTGAATGAGCTGTGATTGGTGGAGACCAGTCGTTGAATATTTTAATTTTAGTTTCAAGGAATGTATCAATCCTCCACCCACCTTACAGTCGTATAGACATTTCCAGGGTTCTGAATTCTTCTATCGTGTGAGGATTCAATGGAAATCGACTGGGAATAATTTTCTGAATAGAATAAGTGAATAATTTTTTATGAAGCATCAATTTAGGAAATCGACGTAAAATTCCCAGAGGGTGTATACAGGGTGTTATGTAAGTACGTGGCCAAACTCGAAGGGGTGATTCTTTGAGTGATTCTAAGACGAAAAGTTTATATAACCAAAGGTCCAGTAAAACTTTTTTTTCAAGATACAGGGTGTCAACATTTAAAAAAAAAATCGTTTTTTCCTGAATATCTCAATAATCCTTCAGCCGATTTTGTTAAAATTTGGGGTAGTAAGGGGCTAATTCAGCCCTAATTAGATTGAAATCATCATGTCCAGTGGCGTCCCGGAAGGCACCTTAACCAATATTTTTGACCAAAAAAATGTTCGCCACTGATTTTTTGCAGTTTTTGTATTTTGTTTTTCGCATTAAGCAACTGAAATCAACTTTTTTATTTTAAGCATTTTTTTCGACCCTGCTTTGTTTTTGAGAAAAAACATAAAAGTCACTTTATTGCATGTCCCTGGGACAACATAATAAAAAATGTGAACTACAAAACCATCAAGAACTGGGGTGTACTTGTTATTTTTTTTCCATATCAATAGTCTATTTTTTTTATCTATGATTAAACAATTAAAATTACACGGAAGTCATCTTTTGAATTTTTAGATTAACTGTTTTCGAAAAAAAAAAAGGAATGTTAATTATTACTGCAGAGTTTTGATGGTGAAGTTGGGATGCCATGGAAGGAAAAACAATTGTTCAAACAAATTTGACTTTGACATAACTTGAAACAGTGCATACATTATTATTTGATAGTAATTATTTGAAGTGTTTTAAAGAGGTTTTGGCTATAAAATTCAGTACTGATATCAAGAAATGGTTCGGTTTACAAACTCAGAAATGGCCGATATGCATTTTGTCTATGAAATGGCCCAAGGCCATTCCAGAGCGGCTAGACGCATTTATCAAGAAAAATGTCCACATCGCATTGCACCAAATAGACAAACATTTGTAAGAATACACGAAAGGCTGTGCGAATCAGGTACCTTCCAAAGGTAGGCTGCTCTTATTGGGAGACCTGTAACGGTAAGAACAGTGGAGCTGAGGGAAGCAGTTTTACGTGAAGTTGAGCTTTTACGTGAAGTTGAGCGTAGCCCCGATACAAGTACACGCCAAATTGCACAACAATTCAACATTTCTTACTTTACTGTATGGAGGATTTTAGGGGACTATCAACTGTATCCTCACCACATACAGCGTGTGCAAGCGTTATTACCTGCAGATTTTCCCAAGCGAGTTGTTTATTGTATTTGGCTTTCACAACAGGCAGCATCTCCGACATTTCTATCCTGTATATTGTTTACCGATGAAGCGTGTTTTTCTCAAAATTCAATTATGAATTTCATAACGATCATATTTGGACTGAAGAAAATCCCCATGCGGTTATAGAACATCATAATCAACAACAGTTTTCCGTGAATGTTTGGGTTGGTATTACAACAATAATAATAATATATAGTTTATTGAGTAATAATCAAAAATTATAAACGGTACATATAAATTGTAAACATTCAATAAACCGAGATTCTCACTGAGGCATGTAGCCTGTGCGTGAGATCTATGATTTATTCGGTTATTTTTATTTTTTTTATTTTTTAAATATATGGAATATAGATAGAACTAGGTGTGAATACAATGTGTTAAAATCAAAAGTATGGATGAAGTTAGATGAAATTATATGAATAAAATCATTGTTAATGTAAAAGGACATATTTGTATAATAATGTTAGAGGTATATATTGATTCATTTGTTGAAATATGTAAAAAGGCAATTTCTTATATTATTAGGTAGTATCAAAAGTATATTTTTTTTGAATGAATAAATAAATGAAATGGAACAGACTTGTTTTGAGTGTTGATTACGCTTTGTTTTTTCTAAAATGCAATAAGTTTCGGAAATTTGGATATGCATAAAGTAGGTATATTGACCATAGCGTGGATGACTTATAATTATTGCCAGCTTTACTAGAAAAATAGGCCAGAAGAACATTTTCTGAGAGATTCTCGACATTATGTTCCTGATGCCAGTTCCTGAATGTGTTGTATTGTTTTTCGTATAAAATTCGTGATTTTTGGGGGAGTAAATCCAACGTGGCCGTAGTTGCCAATTCCCGCAGCTCCGGAGGAGTGTTACGGATATCCATATCGCTATCACTATCCATTCTTGATTATTATGAACACTAATATTCACACCACGGTCTTATTCACACGTAAAATCTAGCAGATTTCGTATATAATTAATTTGACAACAGCAAATGGCAGTTATTGTTTTTATTGAATCCTGGATTTACGAAAATGACTCAATCGCCGTCTCATAGTGACTACAGCGGACGAAAAGAGTTTGCGGACGAAAAGTGTCTGCGGACGAAAAATACTTGCCGTCAAAAATAGTCGATTTTTCATTCGCAAATTAGTACGTAAATTGTAATTTTTTGTAGAGGTTGGCGAAAAACGTAATTTTCTATACCATTGTACAAAAACGCAACTATTTTGTTGAGTATATGATTTTTGGATTTTAAAGTATCCAGCATTTGTGGTTCACTTCAATAATTTATGAATTAAGGTCACACTTGAATTCTCATCAGCAATCAGTACCCGCGAAGCTTCGATGGGAAAGGAATCAGTAAAACACCAGCATGATATGAAATAAAAACCAGCAGGTGCATCTCGCCCAAAACTCTACGGATTAACATGATGTTGATTCGGGAATGATGCCTTTTGGTTCAGCATCGAATCTATCTAGCTTAGACCCAGTTGTATACATAAGCGTACCTTAAAAAAACCAGAAGGATTATTTCATCAACAAAAAGAGATATCTGCTTTAATATAGCCTATAATATTAGTAATAATAGTTTATTGGGTACAAAAAAAAGACAGGAAAAATCAAGTAGTAGGCATTGAAAAGGTAACGAACAAATCACAATGATCCTATGCAGATTATATGAAGATTTGTAAAAGACAAAAGTGAACGATATTATAAGAATACTGATTATCGATCCATTCGTGTACTCATACTTTGAAGAGCGTCATTAACTGAGTTCCCTGGACTACTTGAAGTAAATGATTATATCCAAGGACTGAAAAAGATATGACAATGCTCACCAATGGTTTTTTGCATCCTGGTGCCTATCAATTGACTCTGTCCTCCTGGTGCTTATAGACAACTTGCACTGTATCTAGTACTCTGTTTCACTATACAAAAGGTGTGACGATAGAGTTTCAGTTTAAATCCAGACTTTCATGACCCTTACATCAGTGAATTGATGACTGTTGATCGTTTTAGATGGCTGCTGAGTAATATTCATCTGAATGACAATACTAGAATGCCTGAAATAAATAGCAACAATTTGATAAACTCTATGAAATATACTCTGTAGCAGTATCTCCCAAAGAACCTTGTCAAAAGGGGATATAAAGTCAGGATGATTTGTGATGAAACAGGACTTTGATATCTATACAGGCAAAGTAGCTGTAGTGGAAAATGCTTTGGGTTTCAGGCTCAACGATTCAAGGTGAATCTCATAGACAATTCTTTCGAGTGTTAGTCTGAAGGAGGACTCACTGGATAATCATATTTATGCATATGCTATTGTCAATACTAATAGAAAACATATACCAAATTTCGCACCAGATAGGACCATGAAGAGAGGGGATTTTGAATGGATTTGCAGTAACACAGGAGTTTGTGTCTATAAATGGCGAGACAGAAGAGCAGTTCATATCCTCTTGAATTTCCACAGTCCTCATCATATGACTGAAGTGACAGGAAAATGTTGAGATTTGTTTATTTACTATAACTCTGGTATACATACAGATAACAAACCCAAAAAAGTATTCGCTTATATATACAACAGTACGTTAGTGAAATGAAATACATTGAAGTTCTTGAAAAATAATGCATATTTACAAAAAACAAATAGGGCGGATGGATCATGGTGACATGGGTGAAATTTTTTGTCTAATTCTGTGTTTGAACGAAAGTAAAGATAAGCAATAGATATCAAGATTATTTCAATTGATTGAAGCTGATACTTAGTCTGATGATTAAAGAATTACGGCCTAAATGGGTATTTCTATAATCATTATTCAGAAAAAATGTGTTTCGAGTATGTCTAGCAGGGATGTCTATAGAGATGCGGCATAATAGTCATAATCATAAAATCCATTTATTTTCAAATTCAGAAAACTTACAAATTTATTTTGAATTCTTTCTAATTTGATTTTATATATGCTATATCCAGGATTCCAAATTACACCAGCGGTGATTGATTTACCATGAACGAATGCAAAGTAGTGCCCTTTTAATGATTTTTCATCCGACGATATTGTCATTATTTTTGTTCTTCTACATCCGTCACAATAATTACATTCTATGAAAGGATGGAATATACAAAGTGATGAAATGAAACAAACAGAACTATCAAAAATAATTTATATTATATATAACAATAAACAGTTAAAGTAGATAATCATATTATTCAACTGTTAATAGTTGAAGTAAGGTGGGTAAGTAAGTATTTTGAAAGTAATCAAAAATGAAGTAGGTAGTAATTAGCAGATTTCAGCCACGAAAAATTGAAAAATAAAAACTTTTTAACAAAAAATGAAACCGACGAAAACAGAAACTGAAAAGTAAAAAATAAACATTCTTATTAATGACTAATATCCTAAACTAATGTATGTAACCAATTTTGAGTCAGCGCTAAACTAGCAATTGAATTAAGTAAAGCGTAAAATGATGACACCAGGATGTGCGGTGGTGTTTTGATATTTTTTTAAAGAAATTCAATGATTTTCGTTGATTGTTTGTTTGGCGCCGACTCAAAATTAGTTACATATATTAGTTTAGGAGTTCAGTTATCAATAAGAATGTTTTTTTTACTTTTCAGTTTCTATTTTCGTCGGTTTTATTTGTTGTTAAAAAGTTTTTATGAGATTTAAATCCTCTGCAAATAGTAGTAGTAGTCGAAGTAGAGTAAGAGAGCCCAGCATTTCATTGCATTTACTGATGATATATATCTATCTTAGAGTCTAAGATGAGCCCCCAATCTTTGATTTCGTTTACTCTATTGAAAACCGTATCCGACATCTCAATTGAATTCAAATTCCTTTACATTTCTTGTGGAATAGTGGAGAAATAGGGAACATTTGTTTAAATTCAGGGAAAGTCTGTTTTGTTGACAATACTGGGAGAACCGCTTTAGATTGGTGTTAGGCTCAGCACAGTCATCCCATGATTTACTAACAGATAATGTTTTCAAATCATCTGCGTAGAGAACGAATCTACTGTCTTTGAAGCATTGATATAATTTATGAAGATTGAAAATAGTAGAGGGCCTAAGTGTGAACCTTGAGGCACTTTCGAGGTAGTAGTTGAAGCTCTAGACTCATACCCATTGATATTTACAATCTGTCGAAAAGGTAGTCATGGAAGCATCACAAATATACCGTGCCCTGCAGTTCTAGTAGATTATAATAAATATATGAATGCAGTAGATTAATTTGATAAGATGCGGGCCGTTAAGGTCATTGATTACTTAAAGTTATCAATGAAAGACTCACGAAGAAGTATCATTCAAATCATAATATATATGTATATACGAATCTTATTTCTCCTTCATATTCCATAATTATTCGAAGAATGCACTCTTCCTTCTAGTATTATATGGAATTCATCGAAACAAGTAAGCTAATACTCTCTGTATATGGATATATGCGTTCATATGAATATAGTTTTTAATAATGATACCAATGTCATTGTATCCTTTATTCATTGTATTTGTTGTATATTATTATTGTATTCATTGTATTTTATTCTAGTTTATTACTATTATGGGAACCAAGTGCTGTGCACTTATCACCAAACTTCTTTATTTACTTCCAGTAAGTAATCATCCATATTTGTATGTATATCCATTTATTCTGAATAAAGTTATATATTTAATCGCCGATAAATTAGTATCATCATCAGGAACATCAACTAAATTGTGACGATACCAATAAAGGAGAAGAGTGCACATCAGCCTATACGAAAGAGTCTAAGAAGATGCGTTATTTGCAGTTCAAGAGGATTTGAGGTCAGAACAAACTGTTTGTGTTTAGTTTGTAAAGTTCCACTTTGTCTTGAGAAGAATGGAACATGTTCCCAGATATATAACAGTGATTTCAAATGAGTGAAATTTCATGAAATAAAGTCTCTTTGCAACACTGGATACCAGTTTCATCATTTTTGAGCCGTTGCATTAAAATATCTAATGTAGGCACAATTTGCTCTTTATACAAGGCATAAATTGTTCTTCGAATTATATCTACATTACAGCCATCTAGTTTTCTTTCTTTTTTAAATAGGGTTACTTACTATTTTAAACACTGTGGAATACGTTGTTTTGTTAAAGAAGCACTTCCTTGGACATTCCACGTTCCAGAAGGAAAGTATAAATATTTAAGATAATTTGTTTCCCATGAGGGTGTAACATTTGTCGACTAGTGGTACTACGACCACCAGTTGAAGTACTAGCTTCAGGATGAGCCCATGGAAGCCACATTTTTCACGACACAAAAATCGAATAGATACTTTAAAGTAGACACTACTGACACAATGGAATATTAGGTAGGTAATGACTAAATGTTGTTTAACTTTCCCACTTTAATTTCTGAAACTGGAAAGCAGTCAAATCTCAAAACAGTCTCGTTTTCCAAATCTGGTAGGTAATTTATTTTGTAACCGTAAATAGACCATTATCGCTATAATCTCGTTGATATTTTATTTTTATTTTTGTTTTATTTTTATTCATTAATAATCAACAGACATTGAGTCCAATTACAGATTACTTCCGAAATATATAATAGTAGTTAACATTGTTCATGGAATGTTTACAAATTAAAATAGTTTTAGTTAGTGGGTACAGTGATGATATGAAATGTGTTACAAATCAATATAATTTCGGTTAGTACAAAATAAGATCGTTAGGATATTTTTCAAAGTTATTATAATTGCAAAAAAAAAATATCTACATCACTGAGATATTGGTTGGCAGCTTGACAAATCCTGTGTATTGGGGCGTTTAGTCCCAGGTTTGAATGTGGTGTCGAGACATGTAGTATTGTGTTGATATTTCTACTGTTGTATTGGGGAACTGAAAAATGCATTCGACCTAGTAAATGAGAGCAGTTGATTTGGCCATTTATGAGCCTACATAGGAAAAATAGACCTACCATAGTGCGTCTAGATTCTAATTTTTTTAAGGATAAATAGAAGTGTAATGTAAGGGGATATCGAAATAATATATACCATGCTTTTTGTAATATAAATATCTCAAAAAGGAATTTTGAACTTTTTCAATATCAGTTTTTGCCTCTGCATAAAACGGTGACCAGATGGATTTTCGTTTATGAAAATCGAATGAGTTCCTGATAATAAATCCCAGTAGTCTATATGATCTATTTATAATGTTTGTAGTGTGGTTATTGAAGGTTAATTTCTCATCAAATATTACTCCCAGATCTTTGGCTTCTAATTTCTTCGTTACTGGGCTATGGTTGATATAGTAGCTGTGTGAAATTGTTTCTTTCTTTTTGGTGAAAGTGATATGAAAACATTTTGATATATTGAATGCTAGTTTATTGTCGACTGACCACAATAAATGCTGTCCAAATATTTTTGAAGGAGGAGGCAGTCATTGATTTCTTTTATTTCTCTGTATATCTTGAAGTCATCTGCAAATCTGGGAATAAGAGTTCAATGTTACGGTTGGGAGGTCGTTTATCATACAGAGAAAGAAAAGAGGACCAAGAATCGAGCCCTGCGGCACACCTGAGAATGTAGGAAAGGTTTCTGAAGATGCCCCCTTGTATACGATATATTGTTCTTTATTTTTTAAATGAGACACCATAACCATCATGATATTTTTAGAGATGCCTAAGTTAGATAGTTCAAAAAGCAGTATGTCGTGGTCGACTTTGTCAAATGCCTTCGCAGAATCTGTATATACTACGTCTATTTGGCTTCCACTGTCAATCATTCACATCTTGAGAAAATATCATTAAGTTGGTTAATGTGGACTTTTTATTCATAAAACCATGTTGCTCATCACTTATAAATGGTTCCACATGGTGGTAAATTTTTTCTATTTTCGAAGATTTTACCACATACGATAGCAATAGGTCGATGTTCTGAAATATCGCTTTTATTTGTTCCTTTAGGTATAGGACAAACTTTCGTACATCTCCACAACTTAGGATATACTCCAGTTTGAAGTATTAAATTAAATATTCTTATGAGGGGGGCTATTAAGTACTCAGCCCACCCTTTGAATATGTATGGTGGTATATTGTGGGGGCCTGCTGATTTTTTTGGTTTAAGTTTTTTTATTGCTTCCTGTACATCGCTAGTGTCAAAACTTTTAATTTCCAACGAGTGATTTGAATCATATAGATAGATAGCCCATTAGTACTAAAAGTCTGGTGGCCAGGTGAGTAGAATTATTATTTACACACATTTAAACATATCCTTACCAAGGGTTCTGAATCAACTTTACGATATTTCTTATTATCAAATAAATTTAAATACAAAACAGTCAACAAAAGCCAAAAATAATGGAGAGCCCACTATTATTAAAATGGCAAACTATTTCATGAGATATTTTAATCCGGACCTGGGAATATTTTAAGGGACACACACTTTTATTGCATATATATATATATATTTCGAACAATAGGTAATAATGAGGGTCGTCGGCTAATATTGATTCACGACCTTCTTAGATTTCTGGTGCGACCATACATAACTTTTTAAAATCATATGATTCCCTGATGGATTGTTGTCCAAGTTACGCCAGTGCATCCGTATCACGATCAAACCCTTTCATTAATTCGAAGAGATGAATATCCGATTAGACAGTCCGAATCGTGTCAGGACAGCGTCGGTCGTACTAAATTCGAACCAGCATCTTATCTCGCCGTAATCTGAGAGCCACAACGAAAACAAGACCGAAAAGCTGAACGTTTACGTAATACTTCCACTCGAGATGACACATGTCAGAATAGGATTAAAAATTGCGGCCACAATTAAAAACGACCACAGGTATGCGACCGCCTCCTGTCTTCTATGGGAGAAGATGTGGGTCATCAGAATGTAATAAATTACGTGTTGGTGACTGATAGGCATTTTTAGTTTCCGGAAAGCTATGGGAATTCATCTCTAGGCTTGTTCGTCATCAACATTCGAGGATAATGTAAATTCTTCAGTGAGAGGAATCCGGAGAGTACAGTAATTTGGTGTATCATACTACTCGCCATGTTCCATTTAGCTTTAAAGCAATCCAATCTAGTGGATGGTAGGATATATTTATCTGGAGAATAAATGATTTTTTCTACAACCCTTTACGAAAAGACGTAATTTTGTGATAGAATACCTTCAGCGAAAACGTGATTTCCGTCGCAAGTGAGAGAAATTCTCATAACGTTAACTTTCGTTTCTAGTGACGAAAGTTAAATTTATATTTTCAATCATTTCCCGCCCACCTATAATGTTTTGATGACTTTAATTATTAATAAACAAAGACAGGAATCATTTCTATAATTAGAATGCATTCTTTTACTTTTGTTTGATTAAAAAGCAAAATAGAATCGTAAAAATACCGTGAGATTTAAAAACAATTTATATCTAGTTGTCTGGTTTCATTAGTTTGACGTTCCTCATTAATTGTTTAGACTTGTCAGTTTGCACTGAAAGCATTGTTAGTTTTTTAAGTTATCATGATTTCTAATTCGGAAAGTGATTTAGATTTTCCAAATACACCACCAGAAATAGCAAATCAAGCTGAGGAAACCTCTTGGGATTTATTGCCCATAAAATCTAAAAAGAGATATGAAGAAATATATGCAAAATTCATGGATTGGAGAGTTTGTAATCACTTAAATTCATTTTTGGAAACTGTGCTGCTTGCGTATTCTGGATGGTTGTCAAAAAAATTTGAGTCATCGACGCTATGGTCTATGTATTCGATGTTGGGAAAGCTGAAACAGGGCTCAAATATGTTATCTCTTGGTTGAATATGAGCCTTCTGAGTCTGAATCTACGAAAAACAAAATTTATTGCATTTACCACAACTAAAAAAGATCAGCCCTTGAATAACATACTCACTATTCATAAACATCTCTGCCGATCGCCAACGCAGTGTTCATGTCCAAAAATTAAAAAAGTTGACAACATAAAGTAATTGGGTATTTATGTGGACCAACACCTGCGATGGAAAGAACACGCAGATAATACAGTTAAAAGACTTAATAAGTTAGTGTATAAATTCTATCAACTTAGAAATCTTAATAATAAAAAGCTCCTACTTATGATTTACAACTCACTTGCTGAATCCATATTGGGATATTGCATCATTATATGGGGTGGTCTTAGTAAAACATTATTACACGTTCTTGAAGTTATGCAAAATACTATATTAAAAATAATTTTTAAGAAAAATAGAAGATACTCAACTGAAGACCTTTACAAGGAATCTGGCTTATTTGAAGTAAGAAAACTATATACCTACCATTGCCTAATATGGATGCAAAACAATCCCATCTCTCATATAAGCCATATATACAACACACGTGCTAGATCTGAACAGAAAACAAATGCTCCTCTCTGTAGACTATCCCACACGCAGAGATTCATATCATACTTTGGGCCAAAACTGTTAAACCTAGTCCCTGTAGATATCAGAAACCCTAATAAATTCAAAATGAAATCTAAACTCAAAGAATTTGTAAACCTAAATTATAACAAACTAAAAACCATGTATGAACTTGACTAAAAAAAAACACCCTACTCTCTCTCCCTCATTACAACAAATTTGATCTTCACATTGTATATAACTCTTTTTTCTTCTCAAATTTTCATTCATTCAAAAAAAAATATATGTATAAACTTTACAACTTCAGGCTGATGACTACAACACAAGCTTTGCTTAGGTAGATCAGCCTGGAACATAATCTGTAATTCATAATTTCTCTTTCTAGTTTCAGTTATGAATTGATATTGTAGATGAAACTCATACTTACCTGAATGAATTTACTTACTTACTTACTTACTCACTTTACCGATTAAAAATAATATCGATATCAGTAAATTTCCCAAGTTACGTTCTTTTTTTAAACGAAAATCTGAAAGAATGCACCCGACTCCAAATACTTAATGACTAAGGTGAGTTAATCACTTTGTCAATGCAACAAATTCTTAATGATATTAATGTTTGTAGGTAGCCTTAATTTTTGGAATTTTGGGGGCTTATCGTTGCCATGAATTAGAAGATTTGACAGTAAATGATGTAAAAGATACCAGCAGTATACTCTAAGTTACAATACGTAATACAAAAACAAAAGTACCGCGTTCCTTCCACATTTCTGGGTTCTTCTACCAGATTTCTAAAATATATATCAACCTCCGTCCACTAGATATGGACAAAATAAATGCAAGATTCTTTATTAACTACCAGAACGGAAAGTGTACTATACAGGTTGTGGGAATAAATAAATTCAGTCAATTTCCTATGCAATAGCTCAATATTTAAACTTGCCTGATGCCCAAAAATTACTGGGCATTGTTTGCGTAGAACTTCCGCAACGCAATTAGTGGATGCAGGAGGTGATTTACTTCAATTAAAAAAGCATGGAGGCTGGAAATCTAGTAACGTTGCGAAGGGATATGTTGATCAATCAGTTAGCAGCAAAAATCAAATAGAAAACCAAAATTTTACAAACCATACAAAATACAACGCTATCCGATTACGGCGCATCTTCATCTGGAGTGACATCAGTTAACAACATAACAGATGTGGCATCGTCTACCTCAATACATAAAAATCTTGATACTAATACTCCTATAATTTTGAATAATTGCTCGAATGTAACAATTAACCAATATTCCGATCATAAGTAATGTTTGAAGAAATTATGTTATTTTTAATTTAAAATAAAATAATTGTTCATCGTTCTTTTTCAGCATATTATTATTATATAAACAGGGTTGTAGAAAAAGTATAGTGTTTCACTAGTCGAAAACATTTTTTGAAGCTCGTGAACATAACCAGCCTGGGCTGGTGAACTGTTCTCTCGCTTCAAGAAATGTTACTTTCGTCACTAGTAAAACAATATACCATTACAATCGCTTTACAAAGTACCAAAAGTAGTCTTCAAATGTTAACGCAAAATAATTGATGTTTACCGAGATCATTACTTTGCCTTTAAATTTTAATAACAATGTTTATTGCGCATAAAACGGTAGGTACATTGTACACACAAGTCTTCCACCCATCCTAAAAATTGACCTGCGTTTTATACCACATCAAAACAGAAAATCTAGTTCAACATGATGAAAATCATATATGTTTCTTATTCCAATATCAAAATCATAATGATTCATAATTCGTTTCCTCATTGAGAAAAATTTAAGTTCATGCTGGAACTGATGAATTGAAAGATTGAATAATGGTAAAATATCATTCAAATCCCTAGGGGCCAAATATGAAAAACACTGTTCGAATTTTGAGGTATCTCAATGAGGAACATTGAAAAGATCAATTCATCAAGTCAGAATCAGACCTTCTTCTTATTGATCTATGTAGAAACATAGGGGTGTGGGCATATACAAAAATATACTTGTTACATATGGAACTCTTTACCTGACATTTAACTCTTCCATTCTTAATAAATACGGAGTGACATACTCTCCAAAAGATATGCAACAAACAAAACGCATGCAAGCGTTTCGTGTACGTTGTTTATTTTATTTATTTATTTATTTCAAGTTTGGGATACAAACAGGTGAAACCCATACAAGCATCCACTAATAAAAATGATAACAATAAATATTTCGGTAGTCTAAGAGGTACAGGAATAATCTAAATTGTAATCATTATAACATTATGAATTGAAAATATGTCTTACAGTTATTTTGAAAAAATTGAAAGTCATGGAGAATATATCTAGATTATTACAATATTTGTTGAAACAGTAACACAGTCTGGTGATTGGAGAATTTTTCCCAAATTCGTTTGTAACTGGGGCTGGTAAGTAATTGTCTATTTCTAGTGTATCTTTGAGGCACATGATAAAAAATCATAGACACTAAATTAGGAGAATCATAACAATTATTTATGATTTTGTACATAAAGAGTAAATCCGTGATTATCCGTCGTTGTTCTAGCAGCTGTATATTATAAAGAGAACGAATTTCACTAATGCCATCAGTTATATAAACCTTTGTAATTTTGAAGTGGAGAAACCTCACAAATCTATTCTGAAGTCTTTCTAATCGTAATTTATGAACATTATAATATGGGTTCCATACTACACTGGCGAAATTTAATTTGCTGTGAACAAAAGCATAATAAATGGATTTGATGGCTGCCTCATTATCAAAGTCTTTGCATGTTCTACAAAAAAATCCCAAAGCTCTATTGCAAGAATTAATTAGGTACTCAAAATGTGGGTTGAAGGTCATTTTTGTATCGAAGTATACACCAAGATCCCTGATTCGGTCCGTTCTTTTGACTGTACTGTCGTCCAGTAAATATTGGAATTCTATAGGAATAATGCTTTTACTGAAATATATACTCGCACATTTACTGACATTGAGTTTCATTTTGTTCCGGTTACAAAATTCAGTGAACCTATTTAGATCTTCCTGAATCTTTGAGCAGTCCCTTATTGTCAACACTTTTCTGAATATCTTCAAGTCGTACCTGTGTAAGTTTGAAACAGCTGTTTAGATCATTAATAAACACTGAAAATAATAAAGGACCCAGATGTGAACCCTGAGGGACTCCTGATGTTACCACAAAAGAGGCAGACCTATATCCATTTATATTCACAAGTTGGCAGCGATTATAAAGATATGACGATAGCCATCTCAGGAGATTTCCCTGTATACCAATTCCAGAAAGTTTCGATATAAGGAGGTTGTGATCGACTTTATCGAACGCTTTGCTGAAATCAGTATACAGTGAATCAACCTGCGCTCGATTGTCTGAGGCATTCGAGATGTATTCGCAATATATAACCAAGTTTGTTTCGATCCCTCGTTTGGAGAAAAATCCGTGTTGGCATTCTAAGATCGATGCTTTAAGACTGTGAAACATAATGTCGTAAATTATGCTTTCAAATAATTTGCTGAATATGGATAGTTTGGAGATGACGCGATAATTTTTCACTGAGTTTCTGGTGCCGGAGTTTTTGTATATTGGAACTAAAAGAGCAGTTTTCCAGGCATCTGGGAAGATACCAGACTGCATGGATTTATTGAAAATAACACAGAGTGGGTAGCATAAACTGGGAGCACAGTATTTACCAAAATATGAGGGATAACCATCTATTCCGGCTTCCTTGTTTCCATCTAATGAGTTCATCTTAGCAAGTATCATTTCCGGAGCGAATTTTATTGAGTTCAGTAAATTATTTGTGCTGAGTTGAGGAGAGAAATGATAAGTTTGCCGATGGGGCTCATATACGCTTCTAAAATAATATTATATGGTTTATTAGTTTGAAGACATTTTTTAGGAATACTAACCCATTTTTGCAACCATTTATATATTTCCAGAATTTTTTGGAATATGTTTTAATTTCATTTTGAATATTGTTTGTGTACAATTTGTAGTCATTAGATATAAGATTTTTACTTCTACGTCTCAGAAGTTTAAATTCTTCATAATAATATTGATTATCATATTTTTTCCACTTTTTGTGCATCTGATTTTTTTGTTTTATACATTTTATTGTATCGGCAGAAAAGTATACAGGAAATTTTTTATTTTTTATGGTTCATTTTCAATATATTGGGATAATAAATTGAAGTACACCGAACATAAGAGTTTTTACTAACCTTAGTTTTATTTCTATGGAGAGCTGATGTTTCAGTTCATACACACTCTTAAATTTTTTTTATTAGAAAAAACATATTTTTAGGATATTTTTCACATGGCAGACTTAACCCATTCGATGTCAGCATTATCCAATGAAAATTCAATCGACTCCTACGTATCCAACAGAGTTCAATATGTAACAACAAATGACAAATTATAGAACAAAAAAAAATTGATTCTGTAGTGCCTCAAGGATCTATTCTGGGGCCCATACATTTTTTCATTTTTATAAATGATCTATCATTTGCTTCAACTTCTTCTGATTTCATACAATACGTCGAAAAAAGTATGCATTTACTATTAGATACCTTTGAAGATCCACAGAAAATGATACAAAAATGGTTTACGGCAAATAAACTTGAAATTAACCCCTCGAAAACACAAACCGAACTGATTTTATGAGATATTTTTGTATTTTTGTAGGTAGAATTCAAGCGATTTGCTGCCCGTTCAAAGACCTTCGACAATGTAAGTAAGTAAGTTTGAGTTAGACGTACAGAATTTGAACATGTAGAATTGGAATTATATCGTACAGATATGTTTGAATGATACATTATGGTACATATTGTTAACATATTGATATTACGAATTTAATTTAATTAAAACTTACATGTCTGATGTAGGACTAAATTACACGAATAAAAAAATATTAATAAATGTAGAAGAAATATATTGAAAATATTGTTTTCTTTTCTACATACATACATTTTCAGCAAAATAGAAGAAGCTACCATATGCAGAGCTTGAGTTGTAGCTACCTGGGCTGTAATGTACCAGATAACGAAGAAAGAGAAGAAGGGCATTTGTTCAAGCAATTTGTTAAAAAAATAAGATAAATAAAAAGAATGTAATTTATACTAATTTTCTTATACTATTCTTATACTATTGGAAATTTTCAAAAATGGTTCAGGGTGAGTTTTAATGTTTTTTTCTTTGACTTATATTTTTCATGTTTCTTATATCAATAGGGAGCAGATTATAAAGTTTCGGTCCATAAAAGGTTGTGAATTTTCAATTCTGGGTAAGTCTGAAGCAACGGATCGAAAGGACTTGCATGGCAGTTCTACAAGTATCCTAAACATGAGTAACTGTTAATTGAGGCTTATTCGTCATCCATAGAAGCTATTGATAAATGTATAATTTTTGTGAATTGAATTCTCCCGACTCTTCAAATATGAGTTTTGTAGAAAAATGTTAATTTTTTTTGAAAATTAATTTTAGTGAAGTGTGTTATATAACTTCCAGATTGGGCACCGATGTTTTGAAAGTACCACCCAAACAATGAGACAGTATATAATAATAAGACTCAGCTAGTGGATATATACCGTTATCAATTTTTTTTTTTAAATGTTTCACAGCTGTAGAATTTATAAATGAATAGCAATTATATGTATGGAGAAGTGAATTATTTGGAATATCACGGTCTCTAGATGTGGAGAAAAAGGCAATTAATTTTGTTTTAGAGATATTTAGACCCAACAGACTACTGTTGAGCCATTTATAAATTAATTTCATTCCGCATTCTTCATTTTGATATGATTCTGCCCCAGTATTTCCAACAAATGTAACTGCCATGTCATCAGCATAAGAAATCAATTAACCTTCGAATTATTTTCAAGAATAAATTATCCAGGTACAGAATAAATAATATCGGTCCGAGTGCTGTACCCTGTGGAACTTAAGGTTTTTTTTATTTTGACAACCTGAGTTCTGTTAGTTACATAGTCTATCAACAAAACCAAAGCAATACCTCTGATTCCCATGAATTCGAGGCGTTCAACCAAGAGGGTATGGTTAACGGTATCAAACGCCTTCGCTAAGTCCAATAATATTGTGATACATTTTTTATTTATTTTGGAAGCCCGTCAATATGTCATTTGTTAACTCAAATACAGCATTTTCGGTACAATGGTTCCTTCTGAAACCGTATTGTGAATAAGATAATAATTCCTTGCTATTATAATAATCCATCATTCTGTTCATGATGCATTTCTCAAATATTTTGGAAAAATTGTTGATCACTGTTATAGGTCTATCGTACCGTGTTTACGGCTTCCAGATTTGAAGATGGGAGTTGTTAGAGAATCTTTGAAAGCTGCACTTTATTACCTTTTGTCACTGTTATGTTCAAGACGTTCTATAAGAAACTAATAATTTTTTTTTCTCGGGGCCCAAATATGTATTATTTTTTAAGCTTGAGGTGATAGAGATTATTTCATTATTGGATATTAGGTGCCGGAATATAGAGTTTTTGGAACGCAAGTTTGTTTGTTGAACTGGAGTTGTGCTGATTAAGGATACAGGTCGGTAATTGGTAACATTTTCAAAGATAAGTGTGACAACTCTTTTTTTTAAAGATATTGGGCCATATACCATTCGCCCTACATTTGTTGAATATGTAGAACAGAGGTTCTTATATGTATTTGTTTAAAAAATTTTAAGGTCTCTGCTCTGATTTCATCGTATCCAGGGGCTTTATTCAACCACAGATTGTTAATAATGTCGGTAATCTTTTTGGTGTGAGTGGCAAGTGGAACAAAACTATTTGGTGGTTCAGTAGTGAAAGATTTGTTGAAATAGTCTTCAATTAGTTTTTCATCATCATTAAGATTACCGGAATCATCTTGTATATCAGTTCTGGTGGTAGTTTTCCGTTTGGAGTTGCTTATTTCATTTACTATGTTCCATACTTGTGTTGGATTGGTTTTCTGTAATTTGTTTTCGATAGTAGTTGTACTTATGCTGTTTTATCAAATTGCTCAAATCACAACCCGTTACAGCAGACGAAGTAAAAAAAGTTATACTCTCATTAACCAACAAAAACAACAGGGACATGATGAGGTCTCCACAAAAATTGTTAAAGAATGTGTAGATATATTATCGAACGATATAATGAATTTATGTATCTCTTTTGGAGAATATCCTGATCTTCTCAAAATTGCCATTCTAGTTCCCTTACTGAAAAATGGTGACAGCAAAAATATCGAGAATTTTCGTCCAATATGTTTTGTCAGTGGACTCTCAAAAATTTTTTACAAACTTGTATCACTCAGAATAAATGACTACCTGGACATTCGATCTGATGACAGAGAGCCAACATGGATTCAGAAAAAATCATTCGACAGAAACCTCATCGCTTAATTTCACACAACATATACATAATTTAATAAACGGAAAAAATATTGTTGTAGGATTTTTCTTTGACTTAAGCAGGGCCTTCGACACTTTGAACACTGAATTTGTAGCAGAAAAACTCTTTAACTCAGGAATTCGAGGTATTATAAATCAGTTACTTGTGTCTTTTTTGACAAATAGATGTTTCCAGGTTAATGTAACAACGGGTACCCCTCAAGGCAGCGTTCTTGTACCACTAATTTTTTATTATATGTGAATGATCTTCCTGATAACATAAGTTATGGAACAATATTCAGTTCTATCATTCTTTATATTAAAACATCTGATGATATGACACAATTAGTGATACAGTTCTAATTGAAATTAATGACTGGTGTAACAAGAACAGACTCTTGTGAACCAAACAAAACAGTATGCATGCAATTTCGAATTCATCTAGAAGTCTCATAACCTCAATCTCAGTTTCCAAAATAATCTTTAGAATTGGCAGTTCGACAAAATTCTTGGGAACAATGATTGACTCACTCTTCAAATGGCAAGAACATATCGATTTTACATGAAATCGAATCAATCATACTACTTGATGAAATCTCTCAAGTGTAAGGTAGATACAAAATCACTGATATCAGTTTATTATGCTGAATTTCACTTGATTATTTATCATAATATTGCTGTCTGGGGACTAGCTACTGGATGAGACAGGATTTTCATAAAGCAAAAAGCACTGCTGAGATTGATATTCAATTTGGATTATAGAACTTCCTGTAGAGAGACATTCCGACAAAACAAAATAATGACAGTTACAAGTTTGTTGATTTTGAAAACAATAACATGTATACATGAAAATAAAGATACGCTACAAATGAGAGCAGAAATGCATAATTATAATATAAGGAGTAAAAATATGATCACAACTCGAGAATATCATCAAGCAAAATATGGGAAAATCTCCTAAATTTGTTGGTATTCGCATTCATAACTTACTGCCAAATAATAAGAAGACCTTGTCACCTCATACCTCAAAAAAAATTGAAACTTTTTTTATCAGAAAAATGTTTTTACACGGTAGATGAATTTACCCTTGAAGTGAGCAATGCGCGATCCTGTTTACTTTGAAAATTTCATTTTTGAATGTTTTTTTCTCGGTGCAGTGTTTTCAAATTCGTTTCTATATTTATATATTTTTTGTAAATGACGATGTGTTGATTCAATTATTTTTATTGTGAAATGTCTTTCGATCACATTTTATCTAGACTTGATGTATTTTATATTGTTTTTATGATGTGTTGATTTAATTATTTTTCTTGTGGAATGTTTTTTAATCACATTTTATCTAGACTTAGAGTATATTTTTTATGTAGGTATGAACCTATGCAAATATGACTTGTTCCATTTACTTAATATGTAGCAAAAAGGATTAATAAAATCTATATATCTATCTATCTATTTTTAATATTTCTTATATTGAATCCGCAAGTCCTGATTCTTATAAGAAAACTTGATATTATTTTGATCCATACTAAATATCTCCACATAATGGAAAACCGGTAGATATGCGATATATAATAGTTCAGAAAAAATGTCAATTATTCTAAAATATTTTATCACCAACTACTAATTCAGTTATCTTTTCAGAAATTTCACGACAAATAACAAATACCATTGTTCGAATTCCACAATTATTCCATTGCAATTAATATTGCAAAAATGGCGAATAAAACATTGCAAACAAAACACTCAGTCGTAACTTATAAGCCAACAAGCGAAATGCAAATATCGCGTCAATAGCCATTCACATTACAATATCTCTATATTGACAATACCGGTCATTAGGGCGAATATTTTGCATTATCTCCCACATATCGCATTTATTATGCTTTGTAATTTTCAATTAACAATGCTGGTTGTACTATTTTTTTCAATAAATATTCGATTGAGACAGTAATCAACGTGTGCAATATTTATGGTCTATTACCTGCAAAAGAAAACGTGGATATCCAGACTTGGGTGATAGGAATTGGATATTTCAAGTTTTCCGATTTCACACTGAGAAAACATTTCATTTGCTATTTTCAAAATTTCACACGAACAGTTGCAATAGTTCCCGGGTACTTTGTTTAGCTTTCATTTGTATTCTGCCTGTGCATAATGAAATTACAGTATAGATACGGACGAAAGTCCATACTGCAATTAAATTATGAAAGGGTGCAAAATAACTTTGGTCAACACTGTATGTAACTCATATTCCACACATATTATTCTTGTCCATAATTTAATTGATCATTTTCATATATTTTCGTCTTGTTTCTTTCCATGGCTTTTTTCGAAATAATCATTTTAAATTCCAAATTGGTATACTATTTTATAGTATAGTATTTAGTGCTTTTAATATTTCATATTCACATGCCTACTTGAGACCCATGCAAAACTGATGAAGACTCAATGCCATCATCTTCCAAATGAATTCAATTGTAAACACGGTAAACTTCAACAAACATTATTCCTATTATGATTGAATGAAGCCAAAAATACTGAACTGTATTTTTTAAATGGACAAAGTTATGTAATTTTGCAGAAGGAAGTGATATGTATATTGCAAATACGAAGTTCAAATACAGGAAAACTCAAGATAGCATGCATTTAGGCAACCGAATACATTATATACGATTGAAAAAAGGACACACGGAAACAAATATAGGAATACATGAAGTTTTTGAGATGTGTGCACGTAATGTAATAGCAGGAGTGAAAGAATTTTGTATTTCGTGCAAAATTATTTTTATTTTTAAAATCGTAGCAGAGCGCTTTCGACTATAGTGATTACCTGCAAGTAAGTAATACCTAGATGAATTTATATGAAATATTTTGAAAGATTTTGAGGTTACTTACTCGTCAGGTTTACAAGAAGTCCATCAAAACTGTTTCCAGTTTGTATGAAAGAGGTGAGAACATTAAGTACTTATAACATGTTGAAACATTTCTTAAAATAACACTCATGTGTTATAAGTTGGTGTAATTCATCATATTAAATTTTATTCCACATGATTTCATGGAAGTCAATGTTGAAGTGGAGACGAAATGGATGTTGACACATGGCTTAGAACCTTAGAAACGATAGCCAGAGAGTGGCAAACGTAGATGGCGTTCTATTTCATTTTGGAGTAAAGTAGAGTGAATCTAGAGTGAAAAAGTGTTCTCAGAGTGGAAGTTGGCTAGGAACAAAATGCTAGAGTGTTTCTGAAGTGAATCATCATAGAGAAAAGAAAAGTTTGATTAAATGAAATTAAAAGTATTTTATTTATTTATTGCAGACGTCTGTGAAGTGGAATAGTAGTAGTAGTAGTATTTTATTAATCACCAAATTACATGAATTTATAAAAGCATACAATAGAAAAAATGGGCGATTAATATAGGTAGAAGGAAAGGTTTGTCAAACCGAGTCTTATTACTGAATTTATATCAGCGGAAACATAGGTATTGATGATTCACTTATGTTTTTGGAAAACTTGTCTGTGAAACATCAATATCGTAATTCTTTCCTTTGAAGGTGGTCAAGATATAATGTATTTTGAGATACTCGGGCAAACATTATAAATAAAATTTAAAAAAAAGTAATAAAAAAAAGTTAAAAAAAAAAAAATTAAAAGTATTCAATGTGCTAGGTGGGGATGTAAAAATAATGTGAAAATTGAGAGATTAATTCAGTTAAATGTGTTCATAGTAATGTTATATTTTCATTTTTAGCCATTTGATCACTGAAATCTTGGATAACTTAAACACATATTATGTTTTTATATGATCTGGAGCAAGATTGAATAATTTGGGTCCAATATATGTAATTGATCTTTGTCCAATAGCTTTGTTCATTTTCGGTATATCTAGGCTACTTGCTTTTAGTCGGGTTTCATGTCCATGTTGATGATTTTTGAACTCATTTCTGTTGTGAAATATAAATATTAATAATTGTTTAAAGTAAAGATATCTCAAACTCATCAGTTCACAATATTGGAATATTTGTGCCGATGGGAAACGAAAATATAAATTATAGATAATTTTGAGAAATCGTTTCTGTATTACCATAAGCGGTTGTACAGTTGTACTATAGACCCCACCCCATCCTAGATTTCCATACATTAAGAGAGACTGAACTAACGAAAAATATGTACTGCGCAGATCATTGAAAGAAATGAATGAAAGATATGTTTAAATTTACTTGTGAGTTCGGACGAAGGTCATTGTTTTTCAATTCTTTGTTGATGTAAAGGTCTTCAATGGAGTCTAACTCAGTGTTGTTCTTATATCTAACTAAAATTATGTTTATTAAATCTGAGATGATGGCCAAAAGCTGATTTTTTTTTAATTTCCCGCACATCAGTGTGGTAATGTGCAGGCGCGCCATATTGTTGTGAACACATTCTCTGCTTCATTGCCAATGGAATATAATCTGATAAATTCGATAACTGACTTCCCAGAAATCTTAGATATCTTCTTCCATTGAGATGGCCGTTGAAAAAAAAAGGGCCCAATTACACGCCGTCCAATGATACCTCCCCAAACATTCAGTGACCATCGTTTTTGGTGATTGACATATCTAACACAATGAGAATTTTCAATTGCATAATAGTGCATATTGTGCTGATTCACATGGCCATTGTTGTGAAACGTGGCTTCATCCGAAAATAGAACATACTCAAAAAAATCAGGTTCTTGGTTGATTTTAGCTACACCCCATTGGCAAAACCGCATTGCTTTGGAAAATCTCTTTCAGTCAGCTCCTGCATTAACTGCATATGATATGGTTGGTAATTGAATTTCTTCGCCATCCGAGAAACACTACTTTGAGATATTCCCAACTCCCTACTCAAAATACGTGTACTATCGGTAATAAGCAATGCAATATCAAGATCATTTTCATAATTCGTTACAGAACAAGCACGTTCAAACTATTTGTAAAATACTTCTCCGGTTTCCTCAAATCTTGTTTTGAGGTCTCGAAATGCTCGGTGGTCTGGATGTCTTCTCTCAGGAAACTTTTGTTCGTATAATCTAGATGCCAGTAAGCAATTTTTTTTCCCAGAAAAAGCATACACCATTTTAACCATGTCCTCTAAACGATAATTCATAATGCCACAATAATTTTTAGCACAACTGGATTGTAGTTTCACAGTTACCTCTATTTACAAATTCCGATAGTCATTTTTTCAGTGGTAGTCATGGATAACTAAACTAGAAAATATAGTTCATTTGAATTTTTTTTTTGCTATGCTAGTTATTCATGAGATGCCAAGAATGCTTTTGATGATGGAAAAAATAATTGAAACATCACTCAGTATCAGTATTTTCTATGAACAAACATGTAGATAAAAAAATCTATAGAATTGTTGATTTGATACGATTTGAACGAGTTGTTTTAGGTACATGACATATAGAATGTGTAGAGTTATTAAAAAGGAGTTGATTTAAATGGGTGTTCTTTTTGAAAAAATCAAAATACCGATGTTTGAAAATGGCTAAGTTTGTGTTGTTGTATCGAACATCCTGTACAATTTATTCCAAATTGTTGGTATTTTCAATGAACATCATCATATCGACCAACGATTCCCCAATTATTTCTACTAAATATTTCGAAATGTGAAATAGGTAATTTTTCGAAAAGAAGTCTACAAAATAGATTTCCTTTGAATAACTCGGCAACGCCGCAAATGAATTCAAAATTGAAAAAATCGTTGAGCAGCCAATGGAACAGCCGATCGGAATATATGAAAATTACCGGGTGTTTCATTTGAAAGTACAACTGTATGAATGAAAATTATTTTGAAAGGTGGTCTTAGATGGCCCTTTGACAAAAAAATATAAGAAATCGAAATAGTGATACATTAAGGAGCAATGAACCACGAGAATCCTGTTGACTCACCCTGTAATTATTTCGAGGTATTTGTGTTTCATTTCATCTTAAATATAAAATAATTTTATAATGAGTATTGAAATTGAAGAAATACTGAACTACTGTGAGAATCATTAAATCAATTAGATTAGGATCGTATGTGCATACCTATAGACGAAGCATTAAGGACCCTACCTGATTAGTACGCAATTTATAAATACATCAGAACCAGCGGGGCACTAAAAAGCAGACGGAGGAACAGAAGGAAAAAAATCCAAGGGTTGAGGGTAGGTCAGTGAAGGAAATGAATAATGCATAGAAAAGAATGGAAAATATGCAGGTTTAGGACACCTAGTAAAAAAAGAACGAAAGAGCTACAGGCTAATCTACATTGAAAGTATCAAATTGTTCTAGATGTCAATAAAAGATAAGCTCTAATTCCATATAAAATTATATTAACTTTGGATAAAATAATGCGATATCGAAAGTATTCTTAAGAAACAGAGACGAATTTTTGAGAAAAATGTCGAAATTGTAAGTTAGTATTTTTTAAAACATTTTTTCTCAGTGTACAACGCTGGAATATTATAATGTCGGTATCAATTTATGTTTGAGAGATATATTTTATTCCTGTTGTAATACGCTATTCAACCGTTTTACAAGGATATCAATAACATTCTCGGACATGAATTGCAAAAACTCAACTTAAAATTACACATAATGATATATCATAAACTCGCAAGGAGTTTGTATATTTATTTCATCAATTCACTTTCACAGAACAATGCCTGGTCGGAATATCCGTGTAAAATTGCCAGAAGAACACTAAATATATCATTTAGTTCAGTGGCGCCTCCATGGGCAGGTTCCCACGCATTTTTAACCGACGAAACCAAAAAGGAGGAGGTTATCTAGTCGACGCGTATATATTTTTTTTTAAGTATGATCTCGCATAACTTTTTACTGAGACATTTGATTCCGATAATTCTTCTTTCAGTGGATAGGGTGTACTTCGAAGTTGGTCCCATTTGAATTTAAAAGATGAAATCCACCCCTAAGGGTGGCAAAATGAAGGATATTGATCACTCACCCTCTGAATTCTGGTACGTTAATCGATTCTATCAGGCATAACTTTGTACTGGGTTCTTCGATTTGGATGATTCTGGATGATTTTTATTAGATAGGGTATACCTCATAGTTGATCATATTTGGATATCGAATGGAATTATCCACCCTTACGGGTAGAAAAATAGGGAATAATCGATTTTTCACTTGTGAACATTGGCACACATATGTAGTTGACAATGAGAGATCGCTAATGTCATAATTTTTGTTCTCCTACATCCGTCACAATCATTATATTCCATGAAAGGATGGAATGATATACAAAGTAATGGAATAAACTAACCAGAACAACAAAAATAATTTATATTACAACAAACAGTAAAAGTAGATAATCATATTATTCAACTGGTAATAGTTGAAGTAAGGTGGGTAAGTAAGTATTTTGGAAGTAATAAAAAAACAAGTGGGTAGTAATCAGAAGATTTCAGCCACAAAAAATTGGAAAATAAAAAATTTTTAACAAAAAATTAAACCGACGAAATACGTAACTGAAAAGTAAAAAATAAAATGAACCTTCTTAGTCTCAACAACTAAGCTCCTAAACTAATGTTAGTAACTAATTTTAAGTCGGCGCCAAACGAACAATCAACGAAGATCATTAAATTACTTCAAAAAAATTATCAGAATGTCACCGCGCAACTCGATGCCATAATTTTACGCCTTATCTATTTCATTTGCTTGTTTGTTTGGCGCCGACTAAAAACTAGTTATTAACATTAGTTAGGAGCTTAGTTATTGAGACTAAAAGGTTTATTTATTTTGTACTTTTCAGTTCCGCATTTCGTCGGTTTAATTTTTTGTTAAAAAGTTTTTATCCAGTACCCACTGACTAAAGTTTTATTTCAGTTTTCATCTGGAGTGTGTCTAGAAGTTATTTTTTGTGATTTTGAAGAGAGGAATCAATTCTAACCTGTCAGTTTCACTTGTCACACCACATAGAGTACACATTTATATAATTTTAAACAAAATGTTATTAACTTTGAACTTCGTGTTATTCCTTGATCTATGTTTTTTTCTTTTGTATCACTATGTTAGATGAATATGTTTAACATCATTGAAACCAACCTCAACAAAGTTTTCCCCTGATGATGTGAATAAACATTTCCGAAAGCTTAGATAAACCTTATAGAGTTTACTTTTTCAATGCTGCTTACCCCAATATCACTAGTTTTGTACCTAACTAGTCAGCAAACACTACTCACCCACTATGTGAAGTGAAGTCACAAGAGGAACACTCAACTTAATTTGCTAAAGCGCTCCAAAGTTTCTGAACTCAAGGCTAGTTCATTTCGAAAAAAAAATTATCAGCGAATCTTAGTTTGGATTCCGCGGAGATCGCTCTACATACAAGCTGTCCCCAGAGTCATGAGCTGACCAACTCTGCCAACATCATCTCTCATGATACACTACTGAATCATATTATTATGTTTAGACATCTATCTTGATCTATTATGGGACCTCGATTATCTCAGCGATACCGTTAAAACTTGTTGGATATGGTGTCCACAAGGTTCAGTAAAGAGCCATTCAATTCATAATTTATGTAAAATATATCGGACGAATTCATGCAGCCATACAAATCAGTTTTGTACGCAAGCCAAACAACGATTTTTTCGCATAAAAGTGTGGTGCTCACAATAATATTTGATTGGAGAGTACTAATAGGGCTAAAAAAAATCCAATAAATGGCCTCAAATATCGTGATGATAATGTAAAATAACTATGGAAACACTACAGATACTGAGATATGTCACATTGATCAGTTGAGTAGCAAATTGTGTACCACCAATTCTTTTAATCTTAGAATGTGATATACTACATAAAGGACAACTTCCTTGCCCCTCTTTCTTTCACAGACCACATATGGTGTCATTCCCTAGGTTTATAAATGCGGACAGTGAAAAGTGTATATGAAGAGGCTGCTGCATGGTGATCCAAAATACCTACTCAAACTTAAAAGGAATGACCATCATCTTCTCAAAGGTATTGTGAGGAGACACTGTAGTCTATACAGGCATCTGATTGAGAACCCTCACTGTAAATCCTGCTGAGCCTCCTGGTCTTCATAGACAAGACCAAGTGATTCTAGTATTGGTAATACATGTACAGTAGAAGTTTATCGGTCCCATCAATGGCCTGGAAAGCTTGTGAAAAGTGTTCAACTGTGCTCTAGTCTTTACATCAGCTGTCTTCCGATGATAAGTATCATCACTTCTAAATAAAAGCTGAACATGTATTTATAACAGCTCTAGATTTAGGTGTTGTATTTATTAGATCGCTTCTGAGGTGATTTTGAGAAAGTGTGGAGTTTTCCACACTACTAGAGCGGTTCATATAATAGAAAAATTGAGATTGATATTTTGAGGGTAGATGAGGAAGTGTGTTTTCAGACCCTTTATCATCGAATGTTGTTTCTGACTGCGCTACTGTGTTCGGCACCAATTCAACGAGCCCTTTTTGCACATGTTATCCGCGAAAGTAATACTGTATTCAGTACCATTCGGTGGTACCCGGGGCAACGTAACGTACCATCAGGTGCTCAATTGTTCTGCAACTGTTTTTTTATTCGGTTACAGTTGGATGGATATGATGGGCGGCAGTTTTGACAACTGTTTTTTTATTTTCCCATTTTGTCGTTTCTTTGGTCGATAGGTTGACGAATGACAAGGCACTGCGTTGTCATCAGGAATGTCGGTATTGGTTTTTAACTGAAATAAAATATGGCGACACGAAATGTATAATGTTTTGCGATACTGAATCACGAATTTGAATAATCCGCCACTATTGAAATTGTTTGAGTGGCTCCTCATAAACGCGGTAGAATCTCAATGAAAATATACAGTGCTCGTCTAAAGTCCGCCCCCCCACCCTACTAATTTTTGAACCACCTGGTATATCGCAACTAAATTTGGAGGGCCCACATAGGAGATAAAAACTTACCTTTTCATGAAGAAATCACAGCTTGAAGTTTCAAAATGGCGGCTGAGCGCCATCTTCAATAATTTTTTAAAATAGAACACTTCGTATATTTATTGAATGAATATGGTTTTTTGTGGAGGAACAACGTTTCTTGACATGTTTTTTGGGTAACCTTCCACAGTCTGAAAATGAAAATATAATCAGGAAAATCTATACAAGTGTAGAAAGGGAAACTATTAGTTCACCCCGATAAGTTATTCGTTCACCAAATTATATTTCCTATAGAAAAATGATTCAATTAGTCAATAACTTGTCGTTTTCTGAATTTGCCTACAGATTTTTTTTTTTAATTCAAAAGATACTTCTCTATATAGTTTTTGATTGACGTTTTGGGGACTATATCTGCCCCCGTTCTCAAAATATTCTGAATCTCCTTCAATTGTTTTGATAATTTAGATTTTTTCTATAGGAAATATAATTTGGTGAACGCAATAACTTATGGAGGGAAACTGATTAGTTTGCCTTTTCTACACTTGTATAGATTTTCCTGATTATATTTTCCTTTTCAGACTGTGGAAGGTTACCCAAAAAACATGTGAAGAAACTTCGTATATTATTCCATTTTCTAAATCTGCCCATAATTCTCAACATTTTTCTCTAATACAGTTTACTCCAAAATGCAATTGTTTTCGAAATATTAACGTTTGGAAAGTGACATTCCGGTTTAAAATGAAGTATGGTGAAACATTTTTCTAACTAAACGTTGTTATTAATTTGTAGTTAAATCTCACAATGAACTCGACTGATAAGAGGCGTAACGAGAAGTTTATTAAGGATAAACAGTACCGCTTACCGTAAAATCTCGAACCCTACGAATGTGTTCTGTGAATTCACAATCAAAACAAATCAGTTAGCAAAAAAATTATATATTATTTTTGAATTTTAACCCCAACAATTATTTCATCAAGTGTTCAATGTGCCCCCCTACTAAATCTTGACAATAAAGTGCCCTATTATAAATACCTTCTCTCACATTGATGAAAGTCTGTTCATCTATTTCTTCACATGTATATATTATTCTGCGTTCCAACTAATCTATTGTTTGGCATTCAGTGGCGTTGATTTTTGACTTCAGATACTCCCAAAGGAAAAAATCTAGAGGTGTAAGATCCGGAGATCTTGGTGGCCATTCTGTTGTTATGAGCACTCCTTATCAAGTATTTTAAATATAGCCCTATGTAAACTGAAACTGAAGAATGCCAATAAAATAAATCAATTTTCGTTCGAAATAAAAAACGGTCGCATTAATAGTAAAAGTTATATGACAACTCATAAAGTCGATACTTCCTCTATCATTTGTGTCGGCACCTCAATCGAAATTCCAACCATATTTTCAGACATTCATAACTAATAGTACATCGGGACAGATGAATGACCCGCGGTCTTTTGGAAGCGATAATAGGGCTTGGTGATATATCATGGCGGCGTGTCAACTCAAACGGGGTACTCACCGACTCATTAAATATAATTTTATTGTTCTAGGGCGGCATCGTTTGAATACCAACACTATATATATAAGATTCTCCATACTAGAACTCTCTTCTCCTCTCTTCATTCAGAATCCAGTCGTCGATCTAGTCAGTCAGTACAAAGCTAGTTCAGCTTCATTATGAAGCAAATAAAAGTAAAGTTTAATTTCAATTAGCGAAGATGAAGTCTCATCTTCCTACGCGAAATAAGCGTAGACTCCGTAGAGTTTATCTGAAGTAGCAAATTAATCAACCATATGCAGAATCATTGTGAAAGTGTAACTCATCAGAAATCATCTCAGTAATAACTAAATGAATGGAATTAATATTCATCAAGAAGCTAAATAATCATATTGCAACAAGTGAACGCGTAATATTATTCGGAAATAAAACGGAATAATTAAGTCTTAATTAAACTATTGTGTATTACTTCAGTGGAGGGTAAGAAATCAAACTGTTTATTTGGCAAGGTATATATGTATAGTGTTATAAGAAAATATTCCATTATTGATTTCATAGTAGAAGAAATTATTGATTCAACAAAAGTAAAATTATTATCAATTGTTCAAAATAACTGAAGAACAGTTATTTTAATTGTCAGCACATACTGTTTCTCATTTTAAATTATTGAATATTCAATCTCATTTTGACTTTCTATACATTTTCTCAGTAAAATATACCAGGTGTATCAAGAGTTGTTTTTAAATTTTAGAAAATACATATATATATTATTACAAGTCCTAATTGTATTATTATTTCGAAACGATTTGAGATTGGTCTTTGTACTGTCAAATTAAGTCCCCCGCTTCATTACATACTGGGAGAAACAAGATCTCAAGCCGCTCTGGGAAATTGTTCCGTTATTGGTCAATAGACTGATAACACTCAGTATGTTATAACAAAAGGTGGACAGGTGTGGTTTTTCAATAGAGCACCCTGTACGTCTTACATCACTGTACTACCCCTGTGACCTATCCATCACCCAGGAAAATTTGTATCGAGGAACTTTCTAGCCATTCGATCGGAATGGGGAGGTGCCCCATCCTGCTGAAATATGATTTCACGATTTTCAAACTCTCCCTGATTGTTCAATACAATTTGTCTTATTCGAGGTTCAATTTCAGTTTCTAAAAGATTTCTGTAAAGAAGTCCCGTAAGATTGCCTCTGATGAAAATCGATCGAACAACGCGATTGCGCAAAATCCCCGCCCAAACATTCACCTTTTTAGGAAACTGGGTATGTCCCTCTCTAAAAATTTGCAGATTAGTATCGCTCCAGTATCGTACATTCTGTTTGTTGACTTTTCCATTAGGAAAAAACTTGCATTCGTCTGCGAAACATACACGTTTTAGAAAGCACCGTTCTCCTTCAATTGTTCCTGTTAACCACTCACAAAATTCAACCCTCCAGTCAGGATCATCCTCCGTGGGAGCATGCAGGAATTTCATTTAATAGGGATGAAACTTTTTTTTTAGGACTCTGCACACTTTTTGAACTTACTCCACAGGATTCAGTAACTGCAGACGTCGACTGAGTCGGATTGATTACCATTTCAGCAACAATTTCTACCTTTTTTTCTTCCGAAAGAGGCGGTCTTCCTTATCTTGGAGCATATTCCAGAGTACCAGTTGCTTGGAGGTTATTTAAAAGTTTGCGCACATATGACTTCGAAATAGGATTCTTGGGAAATCAATCATTAAACATACGGACTGCTAGATGATAATTTCTTCCATCTTCTCCAAATATCAGAACTGCTTCAAATTTATCGTCTAAACTACGAGCCATGATCACACTTTTCATAAAAAAAATTGGGCGCTCAACGGACTATTTGACAGTTAGCAGTTCAGTTTGACAGTGAACAAGATGTTACCGCGACAACGATTTTTTCCAATGCAAACTTGATTGGAAGCAACATTAGTGTTTTTGGTTGGGTTTGAAATTACCAAAATGTAATTTTTCAAACGTTAATATCTGGAAAACAATTGAATTTAGGAGTGAAGTGTATTAGAGAAAACTGTTGAGAATTATGAGCATATTTCGAAAATGGAACTTTTAGCTGTGATCTCCTATTTAAGCCCTCCAAATTTCATTGCGATATGCCAGGTGCTTCAAAAATTAGTAAGGGGGAAACGCACTTTAGACGAGCACTGTATAATTAGAATAAACAAATACACTTTATTACACGAGTTGTTCTAGTTCGGCTCGAAACATCTGATGAAGATCTCAACCAGCGAAACAGGTAATGTGGTTTTCTGATCTCAATTCAATGCATATAATATAATGACTTGTTTCGTTATGTACTGGTCGTATCTATATAAAACGCAAATATAAACCACTGTGCCATTTCCCGCACTATCCTCTGAACATTCCATCATATCATAATAAATTTCAAAAGAACTCAGAACTTCTCTCGTACATACTTTGAAATGGAAATGCAGCAAGATTTATAGCGGCAAGCTAGTGGCATCGCCGTTGAAAAAATCGAAGTTGAGCATCTGTATGTAAAGTGGCAGGCTGGCTTTTGAGGAGAGATTGAGTTTGATTTTTAAGACACTTTACATCTCATTCGAAGTGACGTAGAGTGACGCACGCAAATTGAGCAAATCGGCGGTGGCAGTCCTTTACGTCTCGCGGCTTTTTGCATCTTTTATTTGTTTTTCCGCGGCGGATGGAATATTGGATGTGAATTGAAATACCCTGGATGCATTTATGGCACAACAATACAGGAAAAGGGATATTTTCAATAAGGTTTTTTTATCACATCGTTTAGATCTTATAATAATAATAATAATTCGTCTTTATTCACCATAAAAATATAATAATAATGAGTACAAATATAACAGTAAACGTGAAAAGGCGGAGTGTCAGCGAGAGCTGTTTTTAACCGACGAAACCAAAAAGGAGGAGGTTCTCTATTCGACCCGTTTATTTTTTTTTCCATCATATTTTTTTATGTATGATCACGCATAACTTTTTACTGAGGCGTCCGATTCCGATAATTATTTTTTCAGTGTATAGGGTGTACTTCGAATTTGGTCACATTTGAATTTAAAAGATGAAATCCACCCCTAAGGGTAGCGAAATGAAGGATATTGATCACTCACCCTCTGAATTCTGGTCCGTTAACCGATTCTATCAGGCATAACTTTGTACTGGGTTCTTCGATTTGGATGATTCTTTCTTTAATAGATAGGGTATACCTTATATTTGGATTTCGGAAGGAATTAGCCACCCTTACGGGTGGAAAAATAGGGGATAATTGATTTTTCACGAGTGAACATTGGCATACACATACGTAGTTGACAATGACAGATCGCTACTGACATTATTCTTGTTTCACATCCGTCAAAATCAGTATATTTTATGAGAGGATGGAATGATATACAAAGTAATGAAATAAACTAACCAGAACAACGAAAATAATTTATATTACAATAAATAGTAAAAGTAGATAATCATATTATTTAACTGGTAATAGTTGATGTAAGGTGGGTAAGTATTTTGGAAGTAATAAACAAACAAGTAGGTGGTAATTGGTAGATTTTAGCCACAAAAAATTGAAAAATGAAAACTTTTTAACAAAAAATTAAACCGACGAAATACGGAACTGAAAAGTAAAAAATAAAAACTTTTTAACAAAAAATTAAACCGACGAAAAAATCAACTGAAAAGCAAAATTAAATAAATCCTTTAGTCTAAATGATATTGAGCTCCTAAACTAATGTAAGTAACTGATTTTGAGTCGGCGCCAAACAAACTAGCAATTGAATCAGGTGAAGCGTAAAATGATAGCAGCGAGATGCACGGCTGCGTTTTGATGACTTCTGTCATAGATAATGATCTTCGATAATTGTTTGTTTGGCGCCGACTCAAAATCAGTTACTTACATCAGTTTAGGAGCTCAATTATCATTTAGACTAAGAAGGTTTATTTTATTTTTTTATTTTCAGTTGATTTTTTCGTCCGTTTAATTTTTTGTTAAAAAGTTTTTAAAACTCAACCTTATGTTAAAAAAAAAGAATAAATATGAACAAAATGTTAACAATATGAAAGTCAGTGAAGTAGCAGTGTGTAAATCTAAAGCTAGTAAACGCTCTCAAGAACAGAATAATTAATAATAGTAACTTTCTAGTAATAACTATCCAGTTATAAATAGATCAGTGGATGAGGTTAGCCAAGTCAGTTCGAACAAAGACAGTCTATTTGCCAAGATGAACTTTCAGTCTTTTTTTTTAAATTACTCAATGAGTAGAATCTAAATTCACTGGGTAGTGAGTTATAACATTTCGGTGCGCTGTACGAGAAGCTACGAGTGAATAAATAATAGTTTAAAAACTAAAAAAACACGCTTTAATAGAAAACAAAACCAAAAAGTAGAAAATAATTTTAAATGAATTTGAAATAAGAATACAGGGATTTTCTATTAAAGCGTGTTTTTTAGTTTTTAAACTATTATTTATTTTCAGCTTTTTAGTTTTGTTTCCTTTTAAATTGTGTTTTTTAGTTTTTCAAACTATTATTATTATTATTATTAAATTTTTTTAACTATTATTCTCCAATTTTGAATAGAATTGGAGCCGCCATCTTGAATCCTCCAATTATGACAAAATAATCATAATCTCCGACCCCAAAAATCCCCACATACCAATTTTGAATAGAATCAGACCATAATCACAAAACTCGGCCGCCATTTTGGAGCCGTTATCTAGAATTTTCCCATTTTCACAAAAGAATCATAATATTGGACCCCAATAACCCCCACATACCAATTTTGAATGGAATCGGACCATAATCACAAAACTCGTCTACCATCTTGAATTTTTCAGTTTTGACAAAAGAATCATAATCTCTGACCACGAAAACCCTCAGATGCCAATTTTGAAGCAAATCAGACCATAATCACAAAACTCCTCCGCCATATTGGAGCCGCCATTTTGTTTTTTTTTTCAAATAAAATTTCTCAATGCATTGTCACCGGAATTATGTACACCTGCCAAATTTCAAATCATTCGTACGTCTAGAAGTGGGTCAAAATTGCGCCCAAAGAAGTCGGTTACAAACAAACAAACATACAAGTGAAGCTAATATAAAGCGTGTAAAAATGAAATTTTGTGCTTTGGAATGATCTGAGTTCTTCTATTACGAGTGGAAAATCTGTTCAGGTCCGAAAATGTTTTTAGCCTTTTGAAGAGGTAATCTGGTCGTTGGATTGTAAGGACTTTGTGGGTCATTGTTAGAAGGTGTAATTTCCTAAGTTTCTCTAGATTCAGCCAACCTGATTTCTTCATCGGCTCGGTTATATGGTCGTATTTACGAATGCCAAAAGAAAACCTCAGGCAATTATTTTGTATACGTTGTAGGCGGTGACAATCATTTTGGCGTGAAGCTGAACCGTATATACGGTTACAGTAGGAGATTTTAGAAAATATTAGCGACTCGCAAAATGTTATCTTTAATTCCGTTGATAATAAGTCCCTATTAGGGTAATGTTGCCTTAAGATGTTGTAGGAAGATTGGCTGAGGTGACTGACGTGTTTAGTGAATCTTAGCTCAGGATCAAGCCAAAGTCCTAGATTTTTGAATTCTTTCACAATTGGGAGAAAGACATCGTCTAGGCAAATTTGTATGGTGTTCATTCATCTTCTTTCGGGCATTTTTGGGGTTGTTTTTATATTTTTTGTTATCAATCCAATTCAAGACCACGTGATTTTCTTGTCTGTTTTATTTCTAATTTCGATTTGTTCGCAACTTTCCTTAGAAATCTCAGTTCGATTACCCCTAGCTTGTGTTTGTGTACTTCTGTTAGTGCCCATGGGAAAATAGGTATCAATATTTTTTTGTGTATTTCAACTTTTACTCCTATCGGTGTTTTTTCTTTGCCAAGGAACGACTTTCCAATTCAAACATTATTCATACATTTTGTTACCCTTTCTCTAATTTCCTCGTATATTTTGCATTCTTGGGTTGAATATACTGCAATGTTTGTGCCTAGCTTAAAAGTTCTCCTTTCAAATTTACATTTTGCTGATCATTTTCATTGCTTCAGGCTTGTTTTTGATTCATTTTCATCGACGATTTTTCTTAGGCTAATAGTAAAAGTGAACTCAGCATGCACTTATTAAAAAAATAATTTTCACACATTTCACGGTAAAACCAGATATATAAGAATAGTTAATTCAAATCGAAATCAAAGGGTATATATACACACATGGATACATACATATTCAGTGCTCGTCCGTTCTCTCCCTACTCATTTTTGAACCACCTGGTATATCGCAACGAAATTCGAAGAGCTTAAATAGGAGATAAAAATCTACTTTTTTATTAAAAAATCACAGATAAAAGTTTCAAAATGGTGGCTGAGCGCCATATTTAATAATTTTTCTATATTATTCCTTTTTCGAAATCTGCTCATAATTCTCAACAGTTTTCTCCAATACACTTTACTCCTAAATTCGATTGTTTTCGAAATATTAACGTTTGAAAAGTGACATTCTGCTCATTTCAAACCCAACCAAAAACACTCATGTTGCTTTCAATCAAGATTGCATTGGAAAAAATCGTTGTCGCGGTAACATCTTGTTTACTGTCAAACTCAACTACTGACTGTCAAAAAGTCCGTTGAGCGCCTAGATCCTTTTATGAAAAGTGTGATCATGGCTCGTAGTTTAGACGATAAGTTTGAAGCAGTTTTGATATTTGGAGAAGCTGGAAGGAATTATCATCTAGCAGTCCGTATGTTCAATGATAGATTTCCCGATATCATATTTCGGGGTCATATTTCGGGGTCATATTTGCGCAAACTTTTAAATACGCTCCGAGCAACTGGTACGCTGAAAGATGTTCCAAGATCTTTCAGTAGAAAAAAAAGGTAGAAATTGTTGCTGAAATGGTAATCAATCCGACTCAGTCGACGTCTGCAGTTGCTGAATTCTGTGGAGTGACTTCAAAAAGTGTCCAAAGAGTCCTAAAAAAAGGAAAGTTCCATCCCTATAAAATGAAAATCCTGCATGCTCTCACGGGGGATGATCCTGACCGAAGGGTTGAATTTTGTAGTGGTTAACAAGAACAATTGAAGGAGAACGGGGCTTCCTGAAAAATGTGTATGTTTCGCAGACGAATGCACGTTTTTTCTTAATGGAAAAGTCAACAAACAGAATGTACGATACTGGAGCGATACTAATCCGCATATTTTTAGAGAGGGACGTACCCAGTTTCCTAAAAAGATGAATGTTTGGGTGTGGATTTTGGGCAATCGCGTTGTTAGACCGATTTTCATCAGAGGCAATCTTTACAGAAATCTTTTAGAAACTGAAATTGAACCTCGAATAAGACAAATTGTATTAAACAATCAGGAAGAGTTTGAAAATCGTGAAATCATATTTCAGAGGGATGAGGCACCTGCCCATTTCGATCGCATGGCTAGAGAGTTCATCGATACAAATTTTCCTGGGCGATGGAAGTACAGAATTACCACCAAGATCTCCGGATCTTACACCTCTTGATTCTTTCCTTTGGGGATATCTGAAGTCAAAAATCTACGCCACTGAATGCCAAACAATAGAAGAGTTGGAACGCAGAATGATAGATACATGTGAAGAAATAGATGAACAGACTTTCATCAACGTGAGAGAAGCTATTTATAATAGGGCACTTTATTGTCAAGATTAAGGAGGGGGTCACATTGAACATTTGATGAAATTATTGTTGGAGTTAAATAAAAGTGTTATTCAAAAATAAATTATAACTTTTTAGCTAACTAATTTGTTTTGATCGTGAATTTACAGATCACATTCGTAGGCTTCGAGATTTTCCGGTAAGCGGTACTGTTTATCATTAATAAACTCTCTTCTTGCCTCTTATCAGTCGAATTCATTAAGAGATTTAACAAATTAATAACAACGTTCAGTTAGCAAAATGTTTTACCGGAAGTAACCAAAATCCATACTTCATTTTAAACCGGATTGTCACTTTTCAAACGTTAATATTTCGAAAACAATTGAATTTTCCTAAAGTTATTTGAGAAAACTGTTGAGAATTATGAGCAGATATCGAAAATGAAATAATATACGGGGTGGGGTGTTCTATTTAAGAAAATTATTGAAGATGCTGGCGCTCAGCCGCCATTTTTTCATGTAAAAGTAGGTTTTCATCTCCTATTTAGGCCCTCCAAATTTCGTTGCGATATACCAGGTGGTTCAAAAATTAGTAGGTGGGGAACGGACTTTAGACGAGCACTGTATAGAGCTAGACTAAACAAGACATATTAGAACGTTCCCAAAGTTTCGGAATATAGGGTTTTAAAAATAAAAATCACATAACCATGTCGGCAACTTTTTCCCAAGGTTGGCTGTGAATGAAAATCTTCAACTCTTTCTTATATAGTATCAAGTTATAAATTTTTTGTATATAGAGAGATATGGAGTTATACATTTTTGGAGCCATATAGTGGGATGACCGCTGGCCAATAGATTTTTGCATTTGTGGTATTTTGTTATAGTGTTTTTCCGA
Organism: Gonioctena quinquepunctata; assembly: GCA_018342105.1. Classification (NCBI taxonomy): domain Eukaryota; kingdom Metazoa; phylum Arthropoda; class Insecta; order Coleoptera; family Chrysomelidae; genus Gonioctena; species Gonioctena quinquepunctata. The sequence continues at coordinate 356,013 of JAFIRS010000697.1, forward strand.
GTTTGGTAATTATGATTAGGTAGGTTTGAATTAATATGTTTTTTTTTCGGTGGTATTTTATATTGATATTATTATAATATCAATATAAAATACCACCGAGAAAAACATACGAGAAGAGGTGGAAACTAGATAAATTTCGTACCAAATATATCACTTTGAATTGAACATCCAATGAATATGTGTGGTGATACAATAATTTCTCCTCTCAATCAGCAGTTCAAAAAACACTCCACGTCTAATTTTGCATACACCAACCCAACATTTCTTTTATCGGTTTCTTTGGAGCCATCAACATCTTACAGTCAATAGTAAATCACAAAATTCCATCACTTCATGTCGTACTAAATCATATTCATTCAAACTAATGATGGTTGTGAAAACGGTACGATAAAAGACTTGACGATGTTACACTGTTTCTTCCTTGAATACATCACGGATATATGTAATCTCTATGCATTATACAACTACACATTAGCGATCATAATGATGATGATTTTTTTAATGAAGTTCAATTTCCATTTATATTATACACAATGTGCTCATTCTGAGATAACGTAAAGTGGGAATGTTAATCGTAAATTTATCATAATGTTACCAGAGGATTTCAGTGGCTTTTGAACTGTTATTTTTTGTTTTATTCCTGGGAAAGATTCTTGAATTTTCAAGGAATTGTATTTCGTGAACTCAGTAAAATTGAGATAATTGCTTCTCAATTTAGATCTCTGGAAACTTGAGGGTAGAAATATAATAAGAAACTTGCTGGATAAATATGATTTGATGGAGATTATTTCTACACTTCGCATCGCTATTAGACGCGATCATTTTATCAAACAAGGAATTGTTAACTCCTATATATATATATATATATATATATATATATATATATATAAAATATATATATATATATATAATATATATATATATATATATTATTATAAGAAATATTTGTGCAATGTAAAAAGAATATAAAGTGATATAATGATACTTACATATCACATAAATACCTGCTATGTTTGTTTTGCAATTTTTCTGTACATTTTAATTTTCAGAAACCTTGTATCATTTTCTAGTCGCCGCAGATGTCTCAAGAGTTTAGCAGTGGAGCTTTTCTATTATCATAAGTATGTTGCCAACAATTCATTTAATTTGCACAACCTATAAAAAAATATAGAAATCAAAATTCATTAATAAACTTTAGATCTCAAGTAGACAAAAATAATTTTCAAGTTGGAACATCCTGTATGTTAAAATCAAATCAGAAGAAAATATGACAGATAATTGGAAAATATAAAAATAGTCAGAAAAAAATAAGCTAACTCTGTATATATTTTAAAAAAAAAAATTTGTGAGAAAAAACAAAAAGTGATGGTTGCCAGGAAGAAAAATAACGAGGATTTAGAAAGATAAAATATTAATTTTGGAAAGAAAGCCGTAACAAATTTTGCTCATTTGAAACTACAGGAATACACCAACAACAGAAGTGTAACAGCTATTCGACAATCAATGCCCAAATGAAGAAACCAACAGGCGTAAATACGACCAATAAAAACCACTCACCTTCAGAATACCGCAAGATAGGTCCGTGACGTTGCCAATTACAAGGGGACCCTGAATCAGTGAAACTGCAACTTCCACAGAATACGTCAGGATTCACGATAATACTCAAGAGAGACGAATAACAGGTACTTTTCAAACCAAAACTAAACAAAGTGAGCGTATTCGTGTCAGACACTTCTTTCGGGTACTTTTGATGACTTTTATCCATTGATTTGAACGTTATTTCTTATTCACGCTCATAAACTTAGCCCACAAGCATTTATATTTGCTAGTTACTTAATTGCGGATGAGCAAAGGTTTTTACATTTCTATTTCACTGGTTGATGAAAATATTAAAATTAAGATAGATTTCGCAGGCTAGGTATATTTGAGGATTCGTTTTGAATAAAAGAAAGATCATTTGACTATTTTCCGGACTCGTTATCTATCTTTTGATCATATTACAACCTATATTTCCACAAAATAGAATATTGACTTCAAGCACAACAACTAGATGGCACCACTGAATCCTGCTTCGAGAGGGAGTAATATAATGTTGCCATAGGCGTACCGACTGAGCTGGGATAAGGTAAAAGAATATAGGTAAAATAGTATTTGAAAAAGAGTAAGCAACATAGCCGGATATTTTATTACTGTTATAATAGGTATTTCTTTCAAAAAATTTCAAATATAAATAAATCAATTAATCAAACTTATCATAAGAAATGGCAAATAATTTTATTATGATGACTAGTTATTAGAAAAATAAAATAATAACAATTAAAAATAATAGAAATCAAGATAATATTGATAATAATCATCATATTACTTGTCGCCAACGTAATATATATATATATATATATATATATATATGGACGACATTGGTGATCACGGATTGAAAGTTAATTATCACAAGGAATTAAATGACTCCCACTTTTAATTCCATATTTGTGTAGGGTTGACTAGAAGATCGTCGATTTATTCATTGATATAATATTGATGATATCAATGAAATTATGAACTTTTTCAATGGAAATAATTTTTTGTATGATATTCATTGCAGATTTAAAAAAGTGGTCAACCGAGAAAAAACTAAGGACATTGATCTGAAAATCATTTTTTCGATATTTCCTCATCTCAGTGGAGAAAAATCATATATTTCCAACAAAGACATTTTTTGTTATATTGGTTCAAAAAACAGACTCCCACCGATTGTTTTCAGTTTCCTACAATCAGCATTCTACCCGTCCCTTAGAAAATTCTAGAAAATAGTTTTCCGACAACTGAATGTTTTTTTATTTCAAAACTTTTTAACAAAAAATTAAACCGACGACATACGGAACTGAAAAGTAAAAAATAAAATAAACCTTCTTAGTCTCAGCAACTAAGCTCCTGAACTAATGTAAGTAACTAATTTTGAGTCGGCGCCAAACTAACAAGCAAATGAATTAGGTAAGGCGTAAAATGATGGCATCGAGTTGCGCGGTGATATTCTGATAATTTTTTTGAAGTAATTTAATGATGTTCGTTGATTGTTTGTTTGGCGCCGACTCAAAATTAGTTACTTACATTAGTTTAGGAGCTTAGTTACTGGGAAGAAGGTTTATTTTATTTTTTACTTTTCAGTTCCGTATTTTGTCGGTTTAATTTTTTGTTAAAGTTTTTATTTTTCAATTTTTTATGGCTAAAATATACTAATTATCACCTACTTGTTTTTTGATTACTTCCAAAATACTTACTTACTCACCTTACTCCAACTATTACCAGTTAAATAATATGATTATCTACTTTTACTATTTGTTGTAATATAAATTATTTTTGTTGTTCTGGTTAGTTTATTTCATTACTTTGTATATCATTCCATCCTCTCATAGAATATAATGGTTTTGACGGATGTGGAACAGAAATAATGTCAGTAGCGATCTGTCATTGTCAACTACGTATGTGTGTGCCAATGTTCATAAGTGAAAAATCAATTATCCCCTATTTTTCTACCCGTAAGGGTATATAATTCCATTCGAAATCTTAATATAAGGTATACCCTATCTATTAAAAAAATAATCATCCACATCGAAGAACCCAGTACAAAGTTATGCCTGATAGAATCGGTTAACGGACCAGAATTCAGAGGGTGAGTGATCAATATCCTTCATGTTGCTACCCTTAGGGGTGGATTTCATCTTTTAAATTCAAATGGGACCACCTTTGATGTACACCCTATACACTGAAAGAATTATCGGAATCGGACGCCTCAGTGAAAAGTTATGCGTGATCATACATAAAAAAAAATGATGGAAAAAAATATACGGGTCGCCTAGAGAACCTCCTCCTTTTTGGTTTCGTCGGTTAAAAATAGTGGTACATTTTGTTCCACGCAGTCTGTGTTTCGAGTAGATCACTGTACAATTACAACATTATCAGAAGTAAGAGGTCAGATATTCACTAATTTTCATCAATTGATTTGAGAATGAAAACATGTTTGATACAATTAGGTTTAAATGGAGTTTTTGATACGCTGCATAACAAACTCCTATGCACCAAGCTAAAATACTAATTTATGTGTGTCTCTTTCTTTGAAAGCTATCCAACCAAAAAACACCAAAGAACAACTACCCCAAGGGAGCATCTTGGCCCAATTCTTTTTGGCGTCTAGGCAGTTGATTCCCAAGTTTCTGAGTTTCACAATGTTCATTAGTATGCTAAAGATACTTCTTCAACTCATTACATAAAAAAGAAATGGCCCGTAATACAATCAATTCTAATCTTGAGTATATTGCTGAATTTTCATGTTTAACGATCTAAATAAAAAATAAATTTTGTGTACCATTGTAGATTGGCACTTGTGAGTTCTAGTTCTTCCGTCTCCCATTTATCTCTTTCCAGCAGGGGAATCTCATAAGGTCTATCAAAGTTGTATAGGGAGATCATTATGTCTGATGGCGTTGCTAGAATCGGATGAGAACTTTCTCCCCTATTGCTCATTGACATCGACAGGTTTCTGTATATACTCACTTTTGCCTCCTGCCTCTGGAATTTGTTGAGCTCTTCTCGTAAACTCTTCTGTGTTCCTTCGCACCACCAGACGACCATAATTGTCCATAGGTCTCACCACTGTGAGGTAAATTCAGTTTGTTTATGCTGAATTCCCCATTTTCTTCCACAGATTCTTCTACAAGTCTATAGGGCTTGCTTTGCTCAGTTGGATACTTTTTCTAGATGAGTATTGCACCTGAGTTTCTAATCTAGAATCACCCTTAGGTATTTGCCTTCTCCCTTGATTGGAATTGTTTTCCCTTAGAGGGTTTTCTTAGTGAATCTAGCTCTCCTTTAATTAGATCAACTATCACTTCCAATTATACCAGGTGGTCCACGACTATCCACTCTCAATAACTCCCAGAAAAATTATTTTACAAAAAATCGCCGAGACACGTCGATTTTTGTTTGGAGGGGAACACCATTCGACGAAAAGAAGATATGTTATACTTCAACCCCCCACTCCCCAGAGCAACCTCATCTATAATTTTAATAGGAAATGAGGGTCGTGTCATACATCATTGTGAAGGTAATTCAATTCTGATACTAGCAGTGCAAAATTTTCTGAATTTGAATGAGGCGTTCTCGAGATATTCGAGTTCAAATGTTCAAAATGATCTCCATTATTGTCTCCCAGACAGTAGTACAGTTCAGTTGTAATTATCCACCGATTGTCTTATTTTATTTGCTCACCGAGTACACGTTTCATTTTTTTGTTGTCAACATGATTGTCAAAGAAGAAATACTAATCTCTGAGAACAATTTTTTTGTGGAATGGTGATAGTGTAGAATCGAAAAGTGACCACGTATTTCAACAATTCTACTTGTATCGCGATGGTTTACACTAAAGACGAGAAAGTTGAAATTATTTTTATTTTCGCTGCTCAAAATGAGTGTGCACGAGGAACAGCTTGGATCTTCAATGAGAGACACGAAAACAGAAACGTAACTCACAAGTGAGTATTAGGAAAAATGATTATAGAAAAAAGTTTTGGTATTTTTTTATCATTCTATTCTAGATATATCTTGGACTTGTGGTGAAATTCCGTGAACTGGATCAGTCGCCAATAAAAAAAAAATAGGATGGGGTCTGTTACAAACGAGATCAATCAAATTGAAGTTTTAGGACAAGTTGCAGTTAACCCAACTTTGCCTACACGGCAACTCAGTAGCATAACAGGCATATCGAGAACTTCCATAATGAGGGTGCTAAAATTGCACAAATTTCATCCGTATGAGTTGCATCTTCACCATGAACTGAATGAGGATGACTACGACAGACGATCTGAATTTTGCGAAAATGTAACAAGAATGATACAGAGGAACCACGGATTCATTAAGCATATTTGCTTCAGTGTTATTTTTTTTTTAAAGGGTTAGTGTACAGACACAAACCTCGCTATTGGAGTCAGAACAACCCCTGCCTACTTAGAGAAGAGCACACACAATGGCCTCAAAAGTTGAATGTGTGGACAGGGATTCTGGGTAATGAAATCATTGGCCCAATATTTATCCAAGGTGATTTGAATGGTGCGGTTTATTTGGATATGCTACAGAATCTGATTGAACCACTTATTTTGGCTGCTGTTAACACGGACCTTGATGATGATGATGGTAATCCAAATCTATTTGGCAGATAACATTTATTTCCAGCAAGATGGGGCCACACCTCATTTCTTATTACAGATGAGAGAACGGCTATCCTAAACTTTTCCAACCAAATGGATAGGTCGTCGAGGTCCAATGGCCAGCAGGCTCGCCGGACTTGGCACCCAATGAGTTTTCTCCTTTGGGGTCATTTCGAATCCGTTATTTATAGAACTCAACCTACTGACCTGAACGATTTGGAAAGAAGAATTATAACTGAATGCCAGGCAATTATCAGAGAAACAGTTTCAAAGGTGCAGGAGGCATTTGAAAATAGATTCTACCACTGTCTGGGAGTTAATGGCAGTCATTTTGAACATTTTTTGTGAATAATTGTTTGATAATCTATTTCGTATAATTTATTTACTCACAATTCACCAATGTACCATTTGAACTAGAATATCTCAAGCACGCCTTTTTCAAATTCAGAAAATTGAATTACCCTTCACAATGAAAAAAAAATGATGTATGACGCACGACCCTCATTCCCTATTAAAATTATAGAGGGGGTTGCTCTGGGGAGTAGGGGGTTGAAGTATAACATATCTTCTTCTCGTCAAATGGTGTCCCCCTCCAAACAAAAATCGACGTGTCTTGGTGATTTTTTGTAAAATAATTTTTCTGGAAGTTATTGAAGATGGATAGTCGTAAGTGGACCACCCGGTATGTTAAGTGACAGTGATATTGATTTTTTTCTATATGAGCTCCAATTTTTCCCAAAAAACAATTGAAGCAGCTTTTAAACTGTTCCTCAGACATGATTCAAAACTTCAATATAATCACTATTGAAAATTTATTATTGTAATTTAGATTGAGATTGTTTTTAAATATCTGTCAAACTTTAAAATTTATTAATATTTTTTTCCAAATTGTTTTCACCAGCCAGTTGGGTGGCAACCATTTAAATAAATATATCAATGGTTTGTAGAGAATTATCTAGTTTTTATATACCAGAAAATGGAACATTTCTGTGAACAACATAATAGCAATCAGTGATCCATCATGATTACGTCTGAGAATACAATGTGGATTCGTCTGTTAATATTTCAGATGGAAACATCTGTGATATGTATGATATCCCGACAAGTAAAATGAAATAATGATATCCGACCAAATTATTTCTCTGAGAAACAATGGGAGACTTCAAAATGTCAGCAATTTCGTTAAATGCGAGAAATGTGGGCCACTTTGAGCCAGAAATATCGTCACGGATGTGGATATTCATATTCTTTGTCTATGAACTGGCAGCAGATGCTTTAATTGTCCCATAGTTACGTTCTATGCATTACATTGTTCTATTGCCTTGATACTTTTCCCGAAGAAAATTTTCTGGAATAGATTTCATTCAACTGTAATTGGACTAACTCAATGAAAAACATGAATAATATTATTGGCTGATTCGTAAAATGTGTGTCAAAAAAAGTATTGTCGATCAGGTAAGCACCGTTATAAAATAATTCACGTTTTACTTATAGGTCAGACTTTGAAGAATAGAATATGGCAATGTGAACAATGGAAAAGTTGAAAATCTATATATTTCGATAGCGGTACTAATGTCCTTCAGAAAATCGATAACAATAAATTTATGTATTTCAAACAACTGTATATGATGAAATAGTGAGCAGATCCTGTTGAAACTCAATGAATTAGGCTCCAAAGATGCACTGTTCAATCGAATAAAATTAATTTTTCTAGTTGTAATTTCATGACGCTGCAAAAATGTTTCCCTGGGTATATTAGTTTTAGATGATTCCTCCCGATGGTGCTGAGAAGATAGTTATTTCCATTTCATTATTTTTTCGGCGTTCTTCCTTCTTTGAATTGGACAAATGGAATTTCGCACTTCTGATTTCCCGTAAAGTTCTGAAACGTCGATCATTCACAAGAGCATTTGTTGTAGCATGATCAATAGGCTATCGCATATAAAGTATTTCTCATTCTCTTATTATAAGATAATTTTCACAAGAGAACACTAGAAATATTGATGTCTGTTGTCTTCGTATTACTTGATTGAAGTACCTATCGAATGCAAGGATGTAGTAGAAGTTGTAGTAGAAGTAGTAGAAGTAGAAGTTGTTCAACCACTCTTACAATTTGGGGGTATTTCCGTCCAATTGGAAAATTGCAAGAGTACAGCCAGTCCCTAAAAAAGGCAAAAAGGCCCTACCTAGCAACTACAGACCTATCGCACTGCTATCTATTATTTCAAAGGTCATGGAAAAAGCCATCAACATCGAGCTCATGAAATATCTGGAAGACTCAGGAATTGTCAACGATAGGCAATATGGCTTCCGCCATCAGAGATCAACTGGTGACCTGCTCGCTTACGTCTCACATATATGGCAGCTATCTATTGAAAAGTATGGAGAAACTTTAGCTGTGGCATTAGATATCTCCAAGGCGTTCGATCGAGTTTGGCACCAGGGACTCCTCGCCAAGCTTCCGTCTTATGGCTTGCCCCCTCAGCTGTGTTCTCTGCTTGCTAGTTTTCTCTCAAACAGGTCTCTCCATGTAGTGGTCGATGGAGTTTCATCTGACACTCTACTCATAAATGCTGGTGTTCCGCAAGGATCTATTCTCGCACCAACACTATTTCTACTTCACATCAACGACCTGTTGAAAGCAACTTCATGTCCAGTACACAGCTTTGCCGATGATAGTACCCTCCATACCGCTTTCTCTTCCAGGGCCCCTATATCAGCCCGTGAAACCAGAAATGAACGAGGAAGAAATGTTAATAATATAAATATGGACTTAGCAACAATTCTCGAGTGGGGATCTAATAACTTGGTAGAATTCAATGCAAACAAAACACAAGCATGTCTTTTCTCTAGAAAAGCCGATCTCACTGTGCCTAACATAACTTTGTCAGGAGTAACCATACCACTAAAGTCATCCATATCGATGCTTGGTATTACTATCAGCAATAACCTTTCCTGGGAAAATCACGTAAGGTCCATTGCCAAAAGTGCATTCCAAAAACTTGGTTTTTTGTTTCGTGCCAAGAGCTTTTTCACCCCCAGTCAGCTGCTTATGATCTATAAGGCACAGATCCGACCTGTCCTGGAATACTGTTCCCATATTTGGAGTGCGGCACCTAAACATATCCTGAGGCTATTGGATTCGGTCCAAAAAAGGGCAATTCTCGTCGGTGATCCTCGCTTACAAACTTGCTCACTTGTCTGGAACACCGTAGAAAAGTTGGCGATTTGTCTCTATTTTATAGATATTTCCATGGGCGATGCTCTTCTGAAATATCAACAATCGTTCCTGCTTTGGCAGTCTCTTCGAGATTAACCCGTCAAGTTCAGTCATCACACCCCTTCGTGGTCACTTTGGAGACCTGCAGAACATCACTTTCCAAAGACTCGTTCATCCAACGAACAGCGAGGCTTTGGAACTCATTGCCCAGGGAGGTGTTCCCCGAGGCATACAACCTTCAGAAATTTAAGAAGAACACCAACTCCTACCTTCTTTCCCTTGGTTCCCACGATGTTCTCTGAACATTACAGGATATCCCTTTTCGTGGGAACCAGAACATAAAAAAAAAAAAAAAAGAAGTTTCATTGCTCTCAATTTTTTGGATTTTCTCTTCTTTGTAAGTGAAAAATGGGAATTATTTGTTACAGAACGGACAAGTTCTGCGCTTTTGGTATTCTGTATTCAAAAATGAACTGGAAAAATTTAAAATTTGTCAGTTTCAAAAATATTTCACCACAAAAATAATATTAGAAATTATTGATACAAAATATACTAGCTTTAATGACGTTTTGGGAATCACCTCTGTTTCCTTTCTCAAATCCAAGTTTTTGTCGAATAATCACCATTTGGAATCGCTATTTCCTTGACAATCACTTGTCACAACTATGGCATTTGGGAAAATAACTGTTGGGAACTCTTTTACGTGAAAATAGCCCCTCTTCCCGAAAATATTTTTCATATAACCATAAAGTGGCTTATATTTTCGAAATTGAGGTTTGTTTTTATATTCGCGACCCGCTTGGCTGGAGAACTTTTCAGTATATGTTTCCGAACCTTTCAACAGAAAAAACATTTTGGTCCAAATCATTCTGAACTTTTACTGGAAAATTGTCTACAATCACTGGCCCATTCATTTTTTGAGCTGTTTTCCTCAGGATGAATCCTTCAGGCTAGTTTTTGAGAAACAATGTCGTGGATGTCCAATCGACACTATATATTTAACAGTGATGGCAGTTTTCTCATTCGTATTGTTTATACAATCAAAAGATCAAAAGGGGCATATACTGTGTGACGCAGACTCATAGTACACCTTCCTCTTCTCCTTTGTTTCTCTAGCTATATTTCTGAAATTTTGAACATTGAATATGCCTCCTGGATGGCACTATTTGACATATTTGAAAAAAAAAATGTTTCTAGAAATGATATCAACTTTCGATTTGCAAATGGGACACCCTGTATATCATCACATTTTTGAAATCTTCGTAATTATCTGAATCCAATGATAATTCATTCGTCAGAACACCCCATTTTATTTTTCGATCTAGAGAGCCATAAACTCTCTAAAATTATTCCAAATAATCAAAATAATGCTACGCTATCACATTTTTGATTAAAATAGTATTATAGTTCGAAATACAAACAATCATTAGGCTTACCTATGGGTAGCCTCGTTTCTCCAATCATTGCTCAAGATGTCATGGATGATGAACAATTGCATTAACAAAATTCAATTCAATATTCCTTTTTTTTAAATATGTCGATGACATAATTCTAAGTGTACCAGAAGATAAAGTACAACAAGTGTTATAGTTTTTCCAATATCAATTGCAGAAGCATAAAAAAGTCTTGCGGTGAAATACTGTGAGCAGCAGTGGCGGAGATAACTAATTTTATTTAGATATTTTAAGATTTCAAAAATACTTCATAAATAATGAAAAATGAAAAATGAAAAAAAATGAAGACAAGCTTTTATGTATACAAATACATTAAGAAAGAAAAATAATTTCTTTCATTGTTTGATGTAGGTTACTAGAATATCCTAAAACGTATCGGCACACACCAAGACCACAGACGCTACTGGTTTTTAATCTTTCAGAGCCATTAAAACACAATTATAACGCGTGATTTATGACCTTCCAGTATAGACACGCCCATACAAGCATCGATGTCCGACGATTGGCCCAGACGAATCGGTTGTAGAAAAGCGACAGCTGACGCTCAGGTCCACGTCACAGTTTATAGCTAAAGAAGCAGTTAGCTCAGTTGGCGTCGGCACTTTGATCTTTATGTTCCCGTTTGTACACTGCGCAACTCTGATTTTTATCCCTCGCGCATACCGCGTGTTACTGTGTTATTAATACTGACATTTTCCGGATACTTCGAAGAGCGATAATCGCGTACAGTCTTCTGCGCATCCTGAATTCTTTCCCTGGAGTGGATTTTACCTTGGAACATGCATTTGGGCCAAGTGAGCTAACTGCTTCTTTAGCTATAAACTGTGTTCACGTTGACTGCGGCTCTTTTGATCTACCATATGCCGACGGCAAATGTTTACGAGTAGTACAGATTATTTTTCGTTCAGTTTCTTCGCATATACGCTCATGTTAGCGAAGTGAGTTTTTATTCGCTCCCTATAGAAACAGCTTCTGCAATTGATATTGGATGGACTATACCCGTTTTCAACTCTTATCATAAAGCCCTACAATTTACTATCGAAGAAGAAGATGAACATTGCAGCGTCCCTTTTCTAGACACAAACGTTGATCAGGAGGGTTGACAATACAGTTATTACCAGTTGGCACACTCAACCAGGTGCTTCTGGAAGATTTCTACATTATGAATCTTACATCAACAAAATAAAAAAATCAACCTCGTATTAGGCATGACAAATAGAGTTATTAAAACTTGTCACACTTCTGTCCGCACTGAAAACCTCAATAAACTGGAGAAACTTTTCACTAATAGTGGTTACCCAAATAAATTAGTTCATAAACTATTGTTCAGTAGAGCCTCCATATATATTGAGCCTCCAATAATTTTCAACCCCTTAAATCAAATTCCGGGGGAAAAAAACTTGTTCTTTCCTTAACGCATATTCACACATTGAATCACGAATTCAAAAAATTTTTTGCTAAATTTCCCAATTTTCAGTAGAAGACGTTTTTTCACTGGAAACTCCATTTCTTCAAATGGTACCATAATGGTACTCTGACATCATTCGAAAGTAACATCCATATCAACTCTTTTTGTGTATAACCAATACGAACACAATGTAGTTGAAAAAAGTTTAAGTGTTTTCTCAGTTCAATAACAATAATTTATCAAGGAGGCTATGGAACACAAATCACATTTTGACGTTTCGGTAATCTGTAGTCACTGAATACATTATTGAATTGATCGGATTGATAATAGATATGAGTTATTTCACGGCTCTGGTCAATATTTCATCCAACCGATAGAGCTCCTAAAGCTAGAATCCTCAAAGCCTAGGTTCAAATAGCAATGTAATCAAAGGAATAACAATTAGGTATTTAATCAATAATGGAACAAAATTTTGAAAAAAATCCTATGATAGCTGTTGGAAATGTCCACCACCAACATCCAAACATTTTCGAGCTCGTTTCGCGGTATTTCGAATAGCATTGTTCAATTGTTGAGGCGTTATACTTTGATTGGCTTGTCTAACTCGTAATTCTAGGTCATCGCGGGTCGTTGGTATGTTTTGTGAACGATGTTTTTCAATCGACCCTGGAAATAAAAATCTAAAGGGATTAAGTTAGGTGATCTTGCAGGCCACCTATCAGGACCATGTGTTCCGATCCACATTTCCCCAAATCGATCACGAACGTAATCCGTCACTATCCTACTATTGTGCAGAGGTGCACCATCCTGCTGAAAAGACAGTCGATTTTCCAGATTCAGCGGCAAATCTTCTGAATAATCTTCAATTTCATTTCAGAGGAAACTTAGGTATCTACATTCAAAGGTCAATCAAATATTATGGGACCAATTATTCGATCTCCAAATACTCCAAGCCATACATTAAACCCAAAACTTTCACGTATAATCTCCCTAGAGTATGAATTATTGCCGGAAATTTTTTGAGTATATGAATTTTTTTTAAATTATCTTTCTTCAAAAATTCATGTACGAGACAAATAAATAGAAAGCTGCGTGTAATGGGAGTTTTGGGGGAGATTTTTTTCTGATTTTCCCCGTTCCTTACTAAAATAAAATATATCATATCAGATAAACTATTATGTAAAATAAATTGATTCCATACAATTTTTTTACTAGGTTTCAGGGAAATGTTGATATTGACTAAAAATGAAAGTGGATACGTTCGTATTGCGGGAGATATTTTTTTATTTTCCCCGTGCCCTAGTAAAATAAAATATATAATATCAGATAAATTTTTATATAAAATTGATTGTTTCCATACAATTTTCTTACTGGGTTTCAGGGAAATGTCAATATTGATTAAACATGAAAGTGGATGTTCGTATTGAAGGATATTTTTTTTTTATTTTTCCCGTGCCCTAATAAAATAAAATTTATAATATCAGATACATTATTATATAAAAATAATTGATTTCTTATAATTTTCTTACTAGGTTTCAGGGAAATGTCAATATTGACTACAAACAATATATAACTATGCCTATACATATATACTTAAATATTTTTCATATTCTGTTTGATTCTAAGAAAAATTAATATCAGTCTAATAATTATTATTTCAACGTATGAATCGGCCTCTTGCTGGTTTAACCGACGAAATAAAAAGGAGGTGGTTCTCTAATCGACACGTATATATATTTTTTTTATGTATGATTACGCATAACTTTTCACAGAGCAGTTCGATGTCGATGATTCTTTCTTTATTGGGTGAAGTATACTTCGGAGTTGGTCCCATTTGAATTTTTAAAAAAGGGTGGAAAAATAGGGGATGTTTATCGTTCATCCACTTAATTTTAACCCGGTAACCGATTCTACCCGTTAACCGATTTAGATGATTGTTTTCTTAATGGACAGGCTATACTTCAGAGTTGAACATTTTCGGAATTGGAAAAAAATAATCCACCTATGGGGTAGAAAATTATGGGATTATTAATTTTTCAATGTGAGCCGAAAAAACTTTTTAGCATTATTATTTCTTCTCGAAGTTCACGGCACATTTTATTAGAGTCAATCATATTGTGGCCATTGTTTCAACATGTCCGCTTCAGTTGAGACACTTTCTATGCTAATATTGATCCCCTTCGATACCTCACGAAAAACTTGCACTCACCATCATGGCAACCTGTGATTACTTATTATCACGAAAGCATTATTTGGAATGAGCACGAAAAAAGCGCCATTCGATATTCAGCGCGCATAAAAGCCGGAATTTTATGCATTTGTAAGCAAATAGGAGTTCGCGGAACAAATTACGAATAAACATGAAAAGCTCCTGAAAGTTGGAGTTTACGTTATCAGAATTAAATTGTACCGAAACCGCCATTCCGAATTTCATAAATCAGGAATTCTCATGGAGAACCTGATTAAAATCAACAACGACTTTTAGTAGTGTTTCGGGGACCCAGTGGAATGTGTTTTTGTTAACGCAGGGTTGTATTCTGTGAATTTTTACTATCAAATTTTTACAAATTTATTTTGTAGAAAAATGCATGTTTACGTTTGAACACAAATTCTTCCTCCCCAAAATTCTCCGAAAATCGCAGTTTACATTAAAATCTATTTGTTCCGTTTCCAAATGGTTCCAAATCGATAAATATTTGTAAAAAAAGGACAATACAGCCTCTAACCTAATTTACAAAGACAATTACTCCCAGTGTCAATTTTTCCAAACGGAAAATTGAGTTAAGTCAAAGAATTCATTGAAAAACAACAAAATAAATCTTTAATAACCGAAGAACGGATAGGCAAGAAGTGTTTCGCAAAAAATGTGTTACTATATATACAGGGTGTTAGTGAATAAGTGCGACAAACTTCAGAGGGTGATTCTGCATGAAAATATAATGACAGTTTGCTATATAACTTTTGTCCGCAAATGCTTCGTTTTCCGGGATACGGGGTGTTAAAGTTTTCCTTAAAAACTAACTATTTATTTATTGCTCTGGAACCGGTCGAGATATACGAATTAAATTTGGTGAGTGTTGAAAGGTAGTTATTACGCATTTTTTGACATGTAACTCAGAATTTTATGTTCATCATTGGCGCGCATACGGGTAATGATCTCAAATTTTTTTGAAAAGAAATGGTACGCCACTGTGATATTTCGAATAAAAAATCATTTTTGAATTCCTCGTTCAATTTGTGACAAAAAATTCCTCCTGCTTTTTTTTGCAAGGGGCGCCATTTTTATGCAAAAAAATAAAACATCTTGACGCGTATTTTTCATTTCTTCAATACATTATCAAGAACTATCTAATAAAATAACACTAATAAATAAATAGGCGCAAAGCTACAACAAATGTTCAAAATGACCTCCCTCAGACGTGATACAAGATTCAACTCTTCGCCTCATTGATTGTCGTATTCGCGCAAATATTCCTGGTGTACTCATTTCTTATTGTCTCACAGCCGGCTATAATTCGATTCCTCAGGTCTTCAACATTTTCGACGGGAGTGGAATCAACAAGTGACTTGATAAAACCCCGAATGCAAAAATCTAGAGGACTTAAATCCGGAGATCGAGCAGGCCAATGTTCCGTACCTCCCCTACCTATCCAACGATTTGGATGTACTGTATCTAAGTGATTACGTACAATAATGCTAAAATAGACTGGTGCTGTCATGCCCCCATGAGTACAGAAAAACGTTCAAGCATAGGAAACAACACGATATTACTAAATATGAACTCTATAGCCAGAAAACAAATTCACTAGGGATGAAAATAAATTATAAAGTCAAATACGCGACCAAAACTGATATACAAGGCCCGTCATGGATATCTTGTCACCCGCCCGACTTAGGAATGCATAAGGAAAAAGATCACTCCTTTTACAAATGAGTCATAAATAACTCATCACCTCCGATGTTAGTCATACCTAAGGAATTCATTGTGTGAACAAATACTCTATAAATTAATTAGGTGGTGACAGCTCGCTAAGTGCAACCCGACTACGAAACACATAAATCTTTTTTTTATATTCTTTCGGCGACAGTAACAAGCCATCAATTATCAAGCTGCTGATTTATTATGACAGGGTGAAGATCACTATGATGTCAGGAATTTTGACCCGCGAACGATCAAAGCCATCACGTGAAAGGGTAGGGGATATAAAAAGGCGCGACTCCACGGACAATCGATGAATCAGTGTACCGTCGTGCAAGTAACATGTCCTCTCAAAATGAGGTTAGTTTTCATTCGATTACCATATAGTGAAATAAAGATGAGGAGAGTACGAATATAGTCGTCTTGCAGTGGTGAACTTGCGAAGCTATTAAGAAAGAATATATTCAAATCAAGTTAAACCGAGTAATGACCGCGCCAAGTGAATTCACAAGTAAACAGTATTTTCCAAAATAACCTATTATTTATCAACGCTTCAAGAACGAGATAAGTCAACAGAAAACCTCCAGTCGACAGTTCACGACTCAATAGACAAACAGTATCCATACAACTATAGTCGAATATACGTTAAAATTCAAAAGTAAATAAATCACTTGCGCGGAAATAATTAAAATAATAATCCAATCAAACCATTATCGTGTGAAATCAATAACAAGTGAATAATCTGGTGGTATGGAGTAACTTCAAATATTTTTCTGTATCTTATGCTTGGGCAAATTGAACCATTTATGATTTTTAAGTGTTTTCAAATGTATCTCCATATTTTTATGTTCCCATAGTTTTCAAATATTAATTATCAATAGTCGTTTTTAACATTTGATGTCATTCTTACTTTATTCAGTCTACTTGACTTTGGGACTGACAAAAACTGACTTAAAATAACGCTCCACTGTTCTAGGACCATTGTATCCTTCATCATCATTTAGAACGGATGGAATTGTTTTGTAACTTTCATAAAATATATATGTATATTTCTAATGCATTCCCAAGAGTATTCGTATTCTTTCACACTTTCTGTGAAACGGTACGTGCTCCCTAGATAAAAAACCCACACTCTCGAGTATAGAGAGAAAGAGATATTGTCTCATAGCCGCTCTCGGGATTACTCTCGGTTCAATTACTAACAAGTAATTCATGCTCCCTATACGTCAAAGTAACAACTTTGACGAGCAACTTACAACAAAAGGATTAATCAAATATAGTAACCCTATATCTGAGTCGTCCTTAGCGTTCATCGGTGTATAGTTGAAGGAGTGACCCCTCAATAATAGACCAGTGGCGTATCAGTTCACCATCATGCATGAACCAGAAGTGTCGTCTCAGCTGTAGAGGAACTTCTTCAAGAAGAACAGGTGACTCTTCCTGTGGGAAATTAAGGTAAGAGTCGCTTATTAGTCGTTGTGGGAGGAAATATGGACCGATTAAATGATCAAGTACCCCAAGCTATACATTTACTGAAAACTGATGCTGAAAATGAGCTTCAAAGATTCCTTGTAGATTTTCCTCAGCCCAGAGGTGATTGTTATGGTAATTTCGTATACAGTGTCGCCCAAAGTTAGCCTCGTCAGTAAACAAAATGCCATTTACAAAATTTGATGGAGAATCCAATGGCAAAAAACTAGTCGCTGAAAAAAGTATCTAGGTAGTAGAGCTTGCACATGTTGAATATGAAACGGGTACAATTGCTGTTTTTCAAGGAATTTAAATACAGTGAAGTTGCTTACTCCGCAATTTACTCCAGAACTGCTTCTTCTAGTTGCACAGTTCGTACTTCTCGAGGGCGCCCGCAGTCAGCTGTTTGTTTCTTAAATGTACCATTTTCGCACAAACGTTGGTGAAGACAGAAATATTGTGTGATGCTTGCCACCATTTCCATTACTTCACCATGACAAAATGCATATCTGACAATTCCGCATTTGTATAATTTTCCATTCTTTTCGATAAAAAAATTAATTACTTATTATATTAATGTTATACCAAACTAAAAGCTTAAAAATGGAGGAATGCTAATTTAACATTTCGCTGAAATATTCGTATTTAACAGAATGTTGACAGTGCCTACTAGCATCGCTACTAGATGATGTATTAAAGTGATGTCAAATACGCGTTAAGATGTTTTATTTTTTTGCATAAAAACGGCGCCATACGGAAAAAATGCAGGAAGATTTTTGTCACAAATTGAAGAGGAACTCAAAAATATCTCAATTTGAATATCTCAGTGGTACCATTTTTTCATTAAAAAAACTGAGATCATTACCCTATGCGCGCCAATGATGAACATAAAATTCTTAATGGCACGTAAAAAAATGCGCAATAGCCACCTCTTGGAACTCACTGAATTTCATCTGCATATCTCGACCGGTTTCAGAGAAATAAATAAATGGTCAGTTTATAGAAAAAAATTAACACCCCGTATCTCGGAAAACGAAGGATTTGCGGACAAAAGTTATTTAAAAAATGTCATTATTTTTCATGCAGAATCACCCTCTGAAGTTTGTCGCACACTAACACCCTGTATATTTGGAATTGCCACTTTCAACTGACAATTGTAACTTCAAAGTGACAATTGTCAGTTCAAAGTGACAATTGTCAGTTACCACTGGCAATTGCCACTTCAAAGTGACAATTGTCAGTTCCCAGTGACAAATGTCACTTCAAAGTGACAATTGTCACTTCCAATTGACAATTGTCACTTCAAAATGGCAATACCAGATGTTTTTGAAAGTGACAATTGTCAGGTCAAAGTGACAATTCCAAAGTTCCTGAAAAATAATTTGTTGTCGGCCCCTGTACGCACTCGTAAAATAAACTCTCATATAGAATACAAAAAAATGTTTCATTTTTCACGTGATCGTTACTGCTTTATAATACCTTGGCAACGGTTGCTATTAACAGACCCATAACGCCCGGGGCGTTATGTAGGGCATTATGAAACATAACGCCCGCTAAATTTTTTTTTCTGTAGTTCAATAAATTAATTACTCAGAAAAGTTTTATTTATAACTGTACATAAAAAAGGGACTAACTATTTTCTCTCAAATAGAAATTACAATTTTCAAATGTTCCTGAAAAATTAGTACCAAGTTTGAAGTTCTGTGAGTTGACCGATGATGAACTCCTCAATGTGCATTCGGTTTCGTTCGGAACGTTAACATTTTCTTTTTCGGAAACGGAATGGGCTATCATTGTAGATATTTTGTTCTTCGATGAGATACTTTCTTCAATATAGCTCTCCGCTACCGTACTACTCTTCCATTTTCCATGTAATTTTAGTGTTTCAAAGGAAGCATCACCTTGAACAAGGAGCGTTGACGACGATCGGCGTAGACAATGTCCGGTGTAACCTTTCGGGTTTTCCAAATTTAGTTATTTCGCTATGATAGAAGGAACACTTCCTATAGTATTTTCACCTACAAGTAACTCAATGCATTTATTATTTCTGTAGGTTAAAAAAAAACCTACGTTGTTTACATCCTTTTGGTCGTAGTGCAATGTACTTTTTAACTGAGTTCAAGGCTTCTATTCCGCTTTCTTCAACAATGGTGAAACTTTTTGAGGTGCAGGTCTTGGTTTCTGGTACCTTGATCAGTAAAACGGCTCCTCTGTCTTCAATGTCATCAACTGTCATCTTGACCATTTCATCACGTCTTGAGCCTCCAAATACGCCCATTACCAGAACAACTTTATGTAGCAGAAAAGTATCATCTGGAGCTTTTCTTATGAAAAGTAATACTTGTCCACCTTCCAATACCTTTGATTTTTTAGGAATGTATCCTTTTGAATTAACTTTTAGAAATGCCATCAGTTGACTGAATGCTGATATATTAATAGTTTATTTAACAATCAATATTGATTTCAGCTGTGAGTATTTGGTCCATAGACTATTTGCACTATATTGTTCAGACTGAAATAATGTAAAGTAAATAAAAATTATTAATATTTTTCATGAGATAAACTCACCAGTTCCTGGTAGTATGCCATTAAGACAGTTTCATTTACGGTATTCACTCTGTTTTCATCTTTCCATTTCAGAAGATGGTCATACTCCTTCTCGTATAAGTGTTTGGATTTCACAGGTAGTAAATTTCCTAACGCTTTTTCAGCTTTGAGCGTCACATTCTGTGGGATCTCCATAATTATTATGAACACAACTGTTTTTAGTTTCCTCCACTAACAAGCTTGTCAATTCTCAGTAGTAATACCACTAGTGGCTGAATTTTCGCGATAAGTCTGTCGATTTATTTCTAAACGAAACTGAGTTGCTTGAAAACACCACGAGTCCGCAGGACGAGTGGTGTTTTCTTCAAGCAACTCAGTTGAGTTTAGAAATAAAAGACAGACTTATAAGATGAATTCAATCACGAGTGGTATTTTATTAGACTATTTCACGAACAAAATGAAAGGTCAAAAAATTAAATTCGGCAGAATGAGTGGAAGAAATTTAATAATAATAAATAATTCAAATTTAATTATAAGCATGAAATATTTATTTAAACTATAAACGATTTGTTTCAATTATAATTTGTTACCTATAACAATAAATAATTTTTTATGAACACGAGCATAATATATTAATCTCGATTATAATTATTATAAATGGTGCAATTGAAAAAAATTGAATAGTATGACCGTTATTAGGTGGCTACAATGTATTGTTGGTATTATTACTTGATGTACTTGAAGTACTCCTAAAAGTATTCACTATATTCTGATGATTTTCAGCACTAAGATGTAAATAAGGTTTCATCGAGTTCGAACTTCCATGTCCAGTAATTTCCATAGCTTGTTGTTCACTAACGCCGGATTGTAGTAACTGACTAACTGCAGTGGCACGATTAAAGTGATTTCTTATTTTTAGTTTTCTAGTATCTAATCCTATCTTGTCTGCAGATAGTTTTGATATTGTATTAATACCAATAGGGCAATTCTTGTACCAATTATTATTATTATTATATTTATTCCACTTGCCATGCACTGTCAGAAAAAGTCTGTCATTGGTAATAATTCCCCTTTTCGATATAAGTTTCCGGTATAATCTCACAGGACACATTTCAGGATTTTTCAAATTTTGAGTAAGCCATTTAGTATCTGCACAGTTTTTATCACCACCGTGGCGGGCTTTGGAGAATATCGGGTTATATGCAATTCTATTTGTTAAACAGCCTTTGTTGTCAGTCTCTCCCTTAAAAAAATGTAACTTGGAAAACGTTGCTTCGTTACCTCTCCAAGCTAGTTCTACGCAGCTATGTGAACAAACTTCTTTTGGAGTCCCTCTGGCGTGTCTTCGTCCCATTGTAAGCACATATTTCTATATTTTCTCTTGCTATCTCGAGCCGCCCTCGCCTCCTTGAACATTATATTTTTGAAGGGATCAATATGTCTCTGATACTCACAAAAATATTTTTCTTGTACTAATTTTGCATTAGTGTTCCATATGGTTTTGATAACACTCTCCTTGTAATCACTACCATCAATTTTTCGCATATTGAATGCCCAGTCTTTCAGAATGAATGCTAATCTTTCGTTGCTATTTTCTGCATCTAATTTGTAGTTGCGTTCCGCACAGAACGTCATAAATTGTCTCCACATATAAGATTTTGATTTTTTTGTGTTACTGGGTATATTTACTTCAAAATTTTGGTTTATTACTTCATTTGAAGTAGTACCGAAGCGACTCATTTTGACGTTTGCAGCTACAATTATTTTTGGTCAAACTGTCAAACTTTGCATTGCGATCCGTATCCATGGTTACGTCGTTGAAAACACCATGCTGATAGACCAATCAGAATTGAAAGACAGCTGGTGTTTTCGCGATAATACAAGCTGTCTCTGGTTTTTGATTGGTCAGATTTTGTGAAAATTCCAAGGTGCGTGGAATAGTCACAAAAATGCAGCGTCGTTTTATTAAATAAACAACCCTTAGCAACCTCTTCAATGTTTCCATGGCAATTTCATAGGAGCTCACTTGTGCTCAGTTGCCGACCAGAACGCAGTAAATATTATGAGAAGAAATTTATGAAGTAAACAACGTCGTTTAAGATATTTTTTTCGTGAAAAATAAAATCTTGTATGCACCACGAGCGTTACTAGATCCTAACGCCCATCGGGCAACATTCATCCCTCGGGCCAAAGGCCCTCGGGTGAATGTTACCCTCCGGGCGTTAGGATCTATATAACGCACTTGGTACATGAATAGCTATAACAACAACTATTCACGCAGTTAAAATATATAAGATACCAGCTAAATCAGATTCGTGTTTATAGCATTCCCTGTGAATGTGGGAAATGTTATCCAGGGTGTAAAAAACTCAATACAAATATTTCAAGGGACAAAATAAGACCTTTTTTCCCATAATCAGAAGATTATTCTGACCGAGCGTTAGGCATACGTGCTTATAGGATTAGTATCTTATAAATTGAATTTCACTAGTTCAATCGATGTTCAACCCTTTTTGGGAATTTTTTCTTATTCTGGGCAACCAATATAACCAAAACTTAGGTCATTCTCTTTTTTACGTTAAAAACCTATATCACAAAATTAATTCGGTTGAAATAATTAGTAACAGGAACAATAATACATTAGCGATGAATTATATCGGTCCGATATTATAGCAGGAAGATGTGTTTGCTTGTGAACTCTGACAATAACAGAAAAATGCATGTTTCACTCTAATGAGTAAACACGTTGTATATAAATATAAATGAATAGTCCACGAAGCCAGTTTCAGTGACAATCGATTCCATTAATTGAATTATCAGAAAACTCATTGTCTGGTCTTCGATGAAGTCACAGATTCTCATTCATTTTCCTCCAAAGGCCAACAGTAATCGGTCATGTTCCGACACCATAATGACTCATGGCAGACATCTCGGTTCATTATTCTCAGCACTTCCACGTGAAAAAACATCTTCGAAGGTTTCTTAAGCCAGCAATGAGTTCACAGAGGCCATTCGCGCTGAAAAATACCCGGAAAAGTTAATTACGAATATAATTCGAGCTATGTTGCATTTGAAACTGTTGCGAGACAGTGACAAGTCTCCTGCTCCTTGGAGGTAAAAAGGTCGGTCTCAAGAGTCACAACGTAGCACGGTATCTTCAGCAATTGAAAGAGATGTTGAAAAGGGAAACATTCTCAATCAAAAGAGATGATTTATCTGGTTGAAATATATACTCTCAGAATCACATGTCAACCGGGAAACAAATAGATACTTATAGGGTGTATTCTAATTTGTTGGGCCCACATTAATTATGGGTCTATAAAAAAATACTCTATTGATGGATTTATTATGAATGAGAGTGGTTCACAAATAAATTTGCTATGGATTCAACTTCTTTGGAGGACAGACAAACAATACACACAAATGTTTTATTTCAAGTTGACTTCTCGTTTCTAATGCCCCCTCAATAGTAACAGGGTGAAAATAAACAAAAATTACTGATTCCTTTTCATTAGAGCCTCATTCAGAGTTGAAATGTTTTTTATATTTTCAGCCAGGGTGATCGGAATTATTTTATATTTCTAGGCAATCTTCCAGTGTTTCATTGACAATGATTACGCAGGTATGCATAAAAAAAAGTAAGACCTGTTTTGGTTATTCCACATATTCTTTATATTTTTCTGTGCACTGATTATGAAAATGTCATCTGTTTTGTCATGGGCATCGTTAAGTTGTCTAAAAACCCTGGTGAATGAGCTGATTCGATATTGTTTAGAGTTTCGAGGGGACTTCAACAGAGCTTCTCTCTGTGGTAGTCTGTAGTAGATGGCGCCCTCCAAAATTGTTTGTTTATATTCTCGCTTAATGTCAGAACTTAGTTTCTGACATCTGCAGCATCTTATATGAAATTCTTTTCAGTGTTTTGTCGGTATCTATGCGTTTTTCATCTCTTTGATTTGAAATCCTGCTTAGCTTATTCCTGAATTTGTTCTTTAAAAAATCACTCGTTCATCAGTTCATTAGTGCAAGAGGAATTGTTTGTAAGAATACTTTTTGTAGAATGGGCCACATTTGCATTTTGTGTGGACAGTATAAAGCAGCAGATTCGAATATTCGCCTGTACTCAGTACCAAAAGCAAGTAAAAATCTTGACGAATTGACTAATAATGATATTTTCATAGTTCATCATATTGTATGCATTGAATTTTATATTTTCTGCAATTTAATGACAATTTTATTTCCAATTCTCCGTCTGTCAAAATGCAGTTAACCTCAAATTCAAATGGTACAAAATACGAAAAACAACACGACAGTGCTTTCTTTGTGCAATGTTCGGGGGCTTCTAATTCTAGCTTTGCTATTGATGAAGTTTGACAGATGTCTCTTTCCAACCAATAGCGAAGCTAGAGTCAGAACCCGCGAACAGTTCGTCTCAAAAAGAAAGCTGAGGAAATAAATATACCCTGTTACTGAATTGAAATCTTCACACTAGAAGACAGACAGATCTGTCTTCACACAACCTTTGAAACTTTGTTTTGTGACTCTTCTGAGTCTATGATCCTTATGCCTGAAACGGGAAGGGGCTTTTGACATCAAATACAGGGTGTAAACAATATCAAATCAACTGATATATTCAAACTTGGTTATGGCAATATCTTAAAATGTTTTATAGATATATTTTTGTTTACAGAACAAGGTTCTTGGTCTGGCAGCCTTACTTATGTATAATACCACTATAAATATTCATGCTGCCGGTAAATCGGTCACCACAACAATATCCTTATATTACTGAAAATTGATACGAATATTTACACTGCTGGTAAATCGGTATTACCACAATCATATTCTGAGATTACAAAAATTAATACTATAACTCCAGTTTTAGGAACAATATATAGCCCTGTAGATTTTGGGTTACCGGTCATCGATATTTTTCGAATTTTCAGAACGAGATTTGCTATAATCACGTTACGGTGAGGATTCAGAAATTGATTTTTCTAGGTTGTGGAAATCAACGTTTCTCTTGCGAATTGAACGCTTCTTTCTCTCAAACATATGTTTTCCACGTTCCACGTTCCACTCGTTATTCCCTGAGCTTTACGTTCAAACTGACCCCAACTTTGATACTTAACGCCGCCCTTTGTTTTAGGCCCATTGGGTATTATTTCAATTTCCCTAATGATTTTATATTCTTCGACAGTTGTTTTCTTTCGGCGATTTCCTGAACTCAACCAATTGTTTTATTTTCTTTGTTTTGACTACTGGGCTTGGATACAGACTACGAGGCATCGAAGTTATTTCCATAAAAATTAAAATATAATTCCTTTAGTAGAGCAACAAAAAACGGATATTTACAAAACCACTTTCAAGAATCGGAGGATGAATAATATTCTGAAAAATCCTGGTATCGAGGCTATTTTATTTTGTAACTCAAAACCTTTGCTCTACAAGTATTTGGTTATTCCCTGAATTCAATCACCGGTGAAAAATTGTACTTGGGGAAACACGATTGGAGAATGACGAGATGTGAACAGGCGAGAACAAGTGAAATTCAATCAAGCCCTTGCATATCAGGTGCAACATGATGATTCTGGTTTCCATTAGCTTACTCTGGAAGTCCTTCTCACTGAAAGTTATGTTTTTTTGGCATTATTCATCTCAGATGCACTGATGTGAATTTATAAATAGTAATTTCGACTTTAAATTCAGTTAAAAACCCAAAGATTAAAAAATAACAAAAATTGAGAAAAATTTTAAGGGAATCTTGCATTTTATGTTAAAACCTTGCGTCTAGGTTTTTTTCAAATTTTTTTTCGTGTTCAGCGCACTAAAATACATGGAAATTAGTTGAAAATAATCAAACAGCTCTTTAGTTGCGGAACTGTTATTAATAATAATAATAATAATAATAATAAAAACGTCAAAATTACAGTTACATTGGGAAAGGATAAGTTAACAATTACAGATTTACTTATACATGTATATATAAAAACACTAACTAAATAGTTCACACATGTTAAAGAAATATATATTATCACAAAAAGAAATAATCTAATGAGTAACAACACTTTCTGATTGGGAATTTTTTAAGCTTTGGTTTGAAAATATGGACATTGGGGGATGATTTTATATGTATCGTGGATTTTTCAATTCACAGGAAAATCGTTCTATTCAATATTCAATTGAGAATGTTTCCCTTTTCTATATCAAGTATATTGTAAAACTTACGACCGGTACAATAGAAGTTTCTTTGGTAAAGCGATGTGCGATGATAATCAGGTTGTAAGAGATTTCTGTGGTGGGTGTTAAAACAGTGAGTGTTATCTATTGCAAATTTATGTTAATTCTTATAGATGTAAATGCAAGCTTCCAGTATATCAATGCTTTCAATAATTCGAATTGCATACTTTTGAAGAATGAAAATTCGATTCATACCGGCACTGTTTCCTCAATTCAAAATACCATACTTCATGTGTGAGTGAAAGTGTGCAAAGTACAGAGTAAGCAAGACATTTTTACTGCACTGATTTTTTATATATTGTATGCTGTAGCAACTGCTTCTCAACTTATTGGATACTAGTTCTATATGATCTGCCCATTGCAGATGTTTGTCGAAAGTTACTCCTAAAAGTTTTACTTTATCACTACAAATTATTTCTTTTTCTGAATTTTTGAAAAGCACGGGTGGCCTTTGTTTGCAGTGCCCAAAAAAGACTGTGACTGTTTTATCACGATTTAATAATAGAAAGTTTTTTTCTGTCCACCGAATAATCTCATCATAAACCCATTCAGTTTTAACCAGTAACATGTCTATGCTTTTTTCAAAAATCAATAAATTAGTGTCGTCTGCGTAACACACTATTTTTATATCTTGGGTTCTCTCTATAAGAGTTATTAGATCATTTAAATAATAAGGATCCTTATACAGAGCCTTGAGGTACACCTTGATTTATTGTACGGTGCCTACTCAGAACATCGTTCAGCCTAAGAATTTGACTTCTAGCACTCAAATATGAATCAAATAATTTCAGCGGCACCCCCCTACTCCATACAATTCTAACTTGTTATTATTCATTCTATAGAGAATAAATGCAGTTTTTCCCACTGACAATTTTCCAAAAATCCATTTGTTTTTCCTTCTTTAAAAACCATAGTCTACTAAAATATCAGTAGAAAGTGGACGTGCTTTAAAAAAAACGAATCTGCCGTGAAAGAACCGGACTAATCCGGGTTCCAAACAGTTAATTACCCCAGCGTAATTTTCTCGTAGCACATTACATTTATAATTAAATCTGAGAGCATAAGGAAGAGAGAAAAATGCCTAGCTGCGAGCCAAACCTCTTATCTCGGATGATATTTGAATAAATAACAAGGCACAGAAATTAGATGGAATGCGTACCGAGTTTTGTTTATTTCTCGCTAAATCGCCAGATGGTTTCATATTACTAAGGGCTATTAAAATACGTAAAAATTGATGGTACTGCGGCTAGAGATTCTACGCAGCTCGTTATGTGGCAAGAATGTCTTAATTTCTGGCCATAGAGTGGGTAATAAATAAGGAGCTGACACACATGCGACGACGATATTAATTGCGTTGTGATTTTTTTTGTGAGCGGTAGCTCACGATTACTATATCATGATTTCGTTGTGGACCATTAATCTTCCTTCTCATTGAAATTCCGCGAAAACATTGTTTGTAACAGAAAGAGCACATATTATTTTTTCCAGAATATCAATACATTGACAAAAAAACGTCATTAGTGGGAGCTGTACAATTTGAAAACCATTTCAAAGGTATTGACCAACGCAGTAATAATCTACCTTGAGCCGTAAAATCATGAATAACATATTAATTCGAAACTATAATATTCATAAACAGTATTACTATGCATAAATTGGAATAAAATTCATTAATTTATTGGAGGTTATACGGTCTTCTTCTTTGTACCGAATAACTAATCTGATCCAATCACTGTAGTGTAGTTAAAAGCTCAGTGTGGGATACCCTGTATAAAACAGCAAAAATACATTTATCAATATAAACCTGATTTGATAGGTTATATCTGAGAAATTTCAAGCCATTTGATTGGTTCAAAAATAACTAGCGAAATAGCTGAGCACAATTTTCCAATAAGGTATACATGAGAATTCAAAGATATAATCATCTAAATTTGGAGTATTATCATCACTACCTTTGAGTTTTTTTGATATGCACCAAGTCTTGCCAAGTTTCTATCAGCCTTGATAATTTGTGTGACCAATAACCAGGACATACTCTGTTGCATTAATGAAACTACACAAATTATTAATTAACACAATGAAAAGTAATGGGTCAAGGATGGAATCTTGAGAAACACCAATCCACTGCCTCCAAGTAAAATTCCCCATTATTCACTTGAATATACTATTTATTAAAATACATTTTCTGTGGGGAATATTGTTTCTGGAAGTCAGATTGAACATCGGAACCACTGTGCGACGTTAGGAAAAGGTAAAATTGGTCTTGGTGGCCATTGATAAGTTCTTGATATCCATTTCACCTTCGGAAAAAGCGGTATCTCGAATCGCAGACGGAGCCTTGTGTCTTCGATAGCTCAGTTGGTAGAGCGTATGACTACTTCTCAAACGTCTCCTTCTCCCCCCCCCCTCTTATTTTTGGAACGATTATACATAAACAAGTGAAATTTGGAAACTGAATATTAAAGGTTGTAAACTTCCCTACTTGTGATGATAGATGACGAAATCGTCAAAGATGACGTCACAAGGCCATTAAGACCAATAATTTTAAATGGAACCCTACGGCAAGCGACACCTCTTTTAATAGGTATCGAAAAAACCTATTCAATGATACTAATTTTATTTGTGTTTATGGCAGTTTTGGCAACTCGCCTCTGGATAGTTGTCAAATAAGCTGACGTTTTTGTTAGTCTCCCTAATTCGACGTTTTTGTAATTGTCCAAGTTTTTGTACATTTAATAATTTGTGTATTGTTGATCGAACGTTCAACTGTTTAAGCAGCTTTTGGTACTTTTAATATTTTTGTACATTTTAATAATTTGTTAAACTGTTGTGAGCCGAACGTGTAAGTGCTTCAAGAAGCGAAATGATACGTGCTTTAGGTGATAAAGTAGCAGCGATTCTAATTCTTGGTGAAACTGGACAAAATATTCATGCAGCAGAATGCATTTTTAATGAGAGGTTTCCCGATCGCCCCGTTCCGAGGACTTATTTAAGGGAGCTTCTTCGTAAGTTTGCAACAACGGGTAGTATTAATGATGCGAAACGATCTGGCAGACCACAAATTTCTGATGAGGAAAAAATTGATATACTGGCAGAAGTAATAGTTAATCCTACTTCTTCAACAACTCACGTTGCATCTACCTGCGAAGTCAGTCGAAGTACAGTACACAGGGTGTTGAAACTAAACAAATTTCATCCATACAAATTAAAAATGGTTCATCAACTCTCAGACGACGACCCAGACCGAAGACTAGAATTTTGTGAAAATATGGAAACTAAAATTAACCAACAGCCAGACTATGTCAAAATAATTTGTTTTAGTGACGAAAGTACTTTCTATCTAAATGGAAATGTAAATACACAGAATGTGAGGTATTGGAGTGACGCAAATCCTCACCTGTTTCGTGAAACACATACCCAATTTCCCCAGAAGGTGAATGTTTGGGCAGGTATCCTGGGAAACCACATCGTTGGGCCTCTTTTTTTTAGTACTAATTTAACTGGTGAGGTTTATCTGGAGCTGTTGCAAAACGCAATAGAACCGTTAATCCTTGAAATTTTGGAAGATAATCCAGATGAATTCGGCAATTTGGAAATAACATTCCAACAGGATGGTGCTCCTCCACACTATAACGGTGCCGTAAGACGGTATTCGGATGAGGAGTATCGTGGTAGATGGATTGGACGACGAGGTTCAAAGGAATGGCCAGCTCGATCACCGGACCTCACACCTTTGGATTTTTTCCTGTGGGGGTACCTCAAATCGGAGGTTTACGCCACTGAACCTGACAATATTGACATTTTAAAACAACGTATTGTTGCAGAATGTGAGGCTGTTTCCGCAGACACATTTGCAAAAGTACGAGAAGAGTTTAAAAATAGGATATTTCACTGTCAGGAAGTAAGTGATTCTTAAATCTGTAATTAATATCATACTGAATGGAATTTGAATTCTAATGTTTTCTAATGAGCCATTAAAACTGCCATAAACACAAACAAAATTAGTATCATTGAATAGGTTTTTTCGATACCTTTTAAAAGAGGTGTCGCTTGCCGTAGGGTTCCATTTAAAATTATTGGTCATAATGGCCTTGTGACGTCATCTTTGACGATTTCGTCATCTATCATCACTAGTAGGGAAGTTTACAACGTTTCATATTCAGTTTCCAAATTTCACCTGTTTATGTATAATCGTTCCAAAAATAAGAGGGGGGGAGCGGACTTTTGAGAAGCACTGTATTTGTTCTTATTGTCTTTGACTGTTCAATGTTTTTGAGAATTTCAGTTCAATTTTTCGTTGTTCATGGAAAAATGAAGATTTACCTTTTTTGCAATAAAATCTGTGTTTTATCACAACTTTTAGAGAAACTACTAGCGAAAAACTTTGTATTAGCTCTATTTATTACCGGCTTTTATGTACTTTCACCTGTCCGGTTGTGTGTACTCGAATCTTACAAGTTAAATTTGACCCACTTCTGGCTGTCCGATTAACTTGAAATTTGGCAGGTGTTCATAAGAACCGTGACAATGCATTATGATTTTTGTTGAAGAAAAAAATAAGATGGCGGACGATATCTGTGATTATGGTCCGATTCTATTCAAAATTGGTAGGTGTAGGTTTTTGGTGTCGAAGATCATGATTTTTTTGTGAAAATTGATAAATTCAAGATGGCGGACGAGTTTTGTAATCATGTTCCGATTCTTTTCAAAATTGGTATGTCGGTGTTTTTGAGGTAGGAGATTATGAATTTAGTCGAAGATTATTGATTTTTTGTCATAATTCATGGATTGAAGATGGCTGCTTCAGGATGGCGGACGAGTTAATCTTTAGTGGTCTCCTCATTGAAGAACTGGATAGCTCAGAACTCACAGGAAAAAAACTTCATAATAACGATGATTCAATAAAAATTCATAGATCAACGCATACTTACTATAAAGCCCAAAATAAAATAATTGATAAAAAAAAAATTAAGACAAATTTCTATACAAATGCGCTAAAAAGTAAAAAATAATTGCTATGGATGTGTGACGTAGGTTATTCCGTCAATTATAGATTCAAAAACTTTGCGCAACAAGCTCTTGAATCTATAACTCGGAATTCTCGTTGTTTTCAGTCTCTATTGTGAACTGGATATGTGGATCATAGCTGTTAAAAGTATTTATTCAGTATCATTCAGACCTTCTTTTGGCAAAGCCACTATGATGTCATCGACGTATTTTTTTATTAAATGTAAGTTAAAAGATAAAACAGGAATAACTGTATCTAGCACATCGTCCATTACGTACGCTGTTAGAATAGGTGACATGGATGCCCCCATTGGGATACCAAAAGTTTGTTTATAGATTTTATTGTTAAAAGAAAAGTATGTGTTGTCAAAAAGAAAAGTAATCAAATTCAAAAAGGCCTCTTTTTGGATGCAATAATGATTACTGATAAGGTCCTACTTTTTATCTATTGCTCTTAAGCAAGCTTCCAAGTGAACATTACTGAAAAGTGAGACATCTAAACTAGCCAGCACAAAGTTGTCCGGAATTTTTTTTATTGTTCTGCTACTTCAAATGAATCTTTAATGAAATATTCGTTGTCAAAATTGTAGGCACTAGTTAAAATCCCTGTAAAAAAATGTGCAATGTTTTCAGTAGGTGCTCCTATAGAAACTACTATAGGTCTTACTGAAAGGGTGGGTTTGTGAATTTTTCGTAATGAATAAAATTTTGGAGAAATACCATTATAGTTTGTAAGCTTCTTTTCCATTGTCTCATTTAGTTGGTTGTCATGATAAAGTGATTCGATTAATTCATTCCCTTTCCTCTGTATAGAAGAGGTGTGATTTTTTGGTAATCCAACATCCTATGAGTTATTATTTGAAATGATGTCATTCGACAACCTCATATATTGATCTTTTTCCATGATGACTGTAACGTTACCTTTGTCTGATTGAGTTAAAATCAGATTGGGGTTGTCTTTCAAATTTTTTTTTTATTTCATGAGGAGATTTCGAAAAATTGAATTTTGACGTGAACTTTGAATGTGATTAGTGATAATGTTGGTGGCTCTTGCAATCGTGATATTTCTCTGAAGGGGTTCAGTAATAGTGGAAGTGAGGTAGTCAATATCTGCCAAAATATTTTTTATAGATATATCTTTCAGTATGATTGGTTCGATATTGAAGCCTAATGCCTACTATATATTTATATATATATATATATATATATAGGGCAAAAATATTATCTATATCATATCAATTCTCATTACATTACAATATATATATATATATTGTAATGTAATGAGAAATTTGGATAATAATAGTTGTTCTTATAAAATGAATGAAGCTAATAGTTTTTGCTATTCTTTGTGAACCAAATTGATATGATATAGATAGATATTTTTGCCCTGTATAATAATTTGTATGTGGTAATAATAATTGCCAACGAACGTCACTGTTCTCTCGTCACGTAGCTGACAATTGTTATTCCTTTTCTCACCACAGCTAGCACAGTTGGTACGCCCTCATCTCAAGGTGGCCGGTTCAAGGCAATAGAGACACAGTTTATAGAATGGTCTTTGGTATGTTATTGATCATTGTGAGAAAACAAACAACAAAATATCAAAAAGCAATTATCTCCTTTATTCAGGAAGACTTAAAATACCTGGCCTACGAGAAATAACTTATACTAGGGTGAATCAAACAAATATTCACGGATAAAAATAATGAATCAGATCATGGATAGATGAACAAAATAGGGTGACATAAAGTTCTTCGAATGTGAAATATGTTATTTGTGAAATAGTTCAGGACCGGAAATGCACTATTAAAGTTTATATACCTGCTGGAGATGTCGGTGTTTCAAGATATGCCCTGAAACTGGATACCTTGTCACTACAAGCGCTATCAGGAACTCCAATACCATAAATCAGGAACCATACAGATGCGGAAATCAGCTTTGGAGACGTGGAAATGATATATAATTAAGGTAATACTGGTTTTGCTCTTCAAATGTTGGAATTCTTTCAATTTTTGTTCTCTCAAAATGTTGCGTCCATTCCCTTCTAATTTTATTTTCAATCTCCTCGTTGGCTTTGTTTGTTGTTGCCTCGATACAAGTTTCCCTTCCTGTTTTCCCATTTGAAATTTTGAATTCGCGCACTAAATTGTCACATTTCACTGTTTAGGTTTATCTTACTCAATTTATATATCCAACTATTTTTCCATACTTATTACTATTTACAAATTCTAATAATAATTGCTTATGATATCAACCAATTGCTATTCCTTCACAATTTCCAATTTTTACCTGTGACCATCTATTCTCTGATTGGCTATTATCATGAAGACGTTTGCTGCTCTACCATTGGTTACTTTCAGTTATCTCCAATTTCATATACTGAATGTTTCAAATTTACAAATGTGTTGATCACCTTTTATTCATGCAAATTTTGTAAATTTAGACTTTTTGTTGGCTTTTTTCCAATTATGGTTTATGATCATTATGACAGTGTATGAAATTGATTGTGTTATATTATTTTGACATTTTTCATTATAATCATACAAATAAAAAAAGGTTATAAATAAATAGAACTTCAAAAGTTATTCAAAAAAAATCTGTTGGAACTAATAACTATTTAGTAATTATTCTTTTTTTTTGTTTTTTCCTTTGAAACCTTTAACTGGATAACATAACATAACAATATATATATATATATATATATATATATATATATATATTGTTATGTTAGGAAGGACCAGTAATATATTTTAAAGATGAAAAAGAAATAATTTCTTTAAAAAAACACAAAAATAATAAATACTTAATAGTTAGTAGTTCATGAGAAATTGTTTTATATTTTTTTGAGATTCTATTTCCTTTATGAAGCCTCTGTATAATATTGAAAGGTAAAAATATGCAAATACTATAATGCAATCATTTTCATACATTGTCAAAATGATTACAACCTATAATTGTTTGAAATACAACAAAAAAGTCTAGATTTACAAAATCATTCTGAATTAAATGTGATCAACAAAATTATAAGCTTGAAACATACAGTATATGAAATTGTATCTAACTAAAAATAGCCAATGGGAGAACAAGAAACTTCTTGATGACAATAGCCAATCAGGAAACAGAGATGGTGAGATAAAAGATTTGAAATTGTGGAAAAGGAAGAACAGAGAAATGTCAAAAATAATTATCATCAAATATTGTATTTAGTTTATAAGGAATGTAAAATATATTAGTTCATAAGTTTTCTCAAATAACACCAAATTAATGAAAGTGCGACAAGGAAGTGCGCGAGTTTGAAAATTCAAATAAAATGGACAAAACAGTAATGGTATCCAGGAAATGAAAAAAAAAGCGAGTGGAGATTGAAAAAAATTTTGAAGAGAAGCCAGGTACAAAAATTGGAAAGAAAGAAATTTAGGATTGTATTAATGAGAACGTAGTTTTTCAACAATAAAAAACCAAGACAACCTCTGAATAATCTCGACACAAAATAAACAAGGATAAAAGAAGATTACCTTTTTGGTTCTCCACATGAAAACTTGTCCAAGTTGATTTCGTGGATTTTGGATGGTTCCTTTTGAAATGGTCAGTTCCTGAGAGAAGTGGATGAAACAGGAATCACTTCACAAAATAACTCGTATTTCTGAAGAACTCTATGATTTGGTATTGAACTGTAAAATAATTCTTCCAACTCTAAAGAAAAAAGTGAGGTTATATTCACATATCCATCACTGTTTTCCTTATTTTATGAAATTTTGTCAATTGCTCATAGTTATAAGTTATCTATCGCAGGCCAGGTTAATATAAGTTTTCCTGAATAAAGGAAATAATTGTTTTTGATGAATTTTGGTTTATTTTCCACATTGATATGCTAATATTTCACTTATAAACACTGAACTGAAAATAGTTCGAGTGACATCAAGACAGGCAGTGGCTCTATTGCCAGTACCGACTCCTGAGGCGAAGGCGTACCAACTGAGATTAGTCGTGGTAAGAAAAATAATAATAATTGGCAACAACGTGGCGAGAAAACAGTAACGTTAGCTGGCAATTATTATTTCATAGCAATTAGCTATGATCATATCACAATATAACAATTGGCTTCCCATCGCGGAGCTGAATTGCCTACATTAGTATTAGAGGTATATCAAAGTCGAAATCAAAATAATTATACAGGG
Source organism: Gonioctena quinquepunctata (assembly GCA_018342105.1). NCBI lineage: Eukaryota > Metazoa > Arthropoda > Insecta > Coleoptera > Chrysomelidae > Gonioctena > Gonioctena quinquepunctata. The sequence goes on from JAFIRS010000697.1 coordinate 391,653, forward strand.
AGAAAATATTTGTGGGGCAATAAAATAACGTGTGGCAGAAATAACAACAATTGATAATACATAACAAAATGGCGCCGCAACGTAAGGGCAATATATTATTTCTTGATATTTATCGCAACACTGGGCGAACATAACAATATATATATATATATATATATATATATATATATATATATATATATTATTATGTTATGTTATGCCAGTTAAAGGTTTAAAAGGAAAAAACCCAAAAAAAAGGAATAATTACTAAATAGTTATTAGTTTCAAGTTTGTTTTTGAATAACTTTTGGAATTCTATATATTTTGTGAGCTTAGGTATAATGTGAATAGATAAAAAGTACGATAAAACAATCAATTGTATACACTGTCAAAATTATCATAACCCATAATTGCTCAAAAGACAACTAAAAGTCTAGATTTACAAAATTTTCATGTATAAAAAGTAATCAACACATTTAAAAACTTGAAACACACTGTACATGAAATTGTAGCTGACTAAAAGTAGCCAATAAGAGAACAGCAAACGTCTTTATGAAAGATAGCCAATCAGAGAATATATGGTCAGAGGTAAAGTTAGAAATTGTGAGAGAATAGCAACGAGAGGGTATCATAAGCAATTATTATTAGAATTTGTAAATAGTAATAAGTATGGAAAAATAGTTGGATATATAAATTGAGATAAACCTAAACAGTGAAATGTGACAATTTAGTGCGCGAATTCAAAAATTCAAATAGGAAAACAACAGGAAAAAGATGTATCTAAGCGACAGAAAACAAAGCCTCGAGGAAGATGAAAAAATATTTCCAAGCAGATAGCACGCACTAATTTTATCAATAAGAAAATGGAATAATTCCATCATTTGGGAAACAAAAACAAATATTACCTTAATGATATAATATAACCACGAATCATGATGCTGATTTCCACATCTATATCGTTCCTGATACTGGTTTTGCAGTCCTGACAGCGAATGAAGAGAGGAGACTTCCTGTTTTTATGGTATAGTTTGAACACCAACAGTTCCAACCAGGTATAAAAACTTTCATAGTGTATTTCCGGTCCAGAACTATTTCACAAATAACCAATTGCACATTCGAAGAACGCTATTTCACTTTACTTTGAACAATAACAGAAAATTTTACATTCACGAAAAGTGAGGTTCTGTTTATCTATCCGTGATCTGATTTATTATTTACCCGTGAATATTTGTTTGATTCACTCTAGTATAAGTTATTTCTCGTAGGCCAGGTAATTTTAAGTCTTCCTGAATAAAGGAGATAATTGTTTTTGATATTTGGTTGTTCATTTCCTCACAATGATCAACTAACATAACAAAGATCATTCAATAAACTGAAGTTAGTCACCAGTGGCAGTGTATCTATTGCTTTGAACCGGCCACCTTTGAGATAAGAGCGTACCAACTGTTGTCTAGCCGTGGAAGGAAAATAATAATTGTTGGTAGCGTGACGAGAGAACAGTGACGTTCGCTGGCAATTATTATTACAGGGGCAGAAATATCTATTTATATCATATAAATTTGGCTCTTAAAGAATAACGAAAACTATTAGCTTCATTCATTATATAAAAACAATTTATATTTTCAATTATCAAACCATATCAATTGTCGCCCAACGAAGTGCAAAAATAATATTTGAAAGCAAAAAAAAAAAAAAAAATTATAATTATTCAATTCATCAAAACATAACAAAAGGCACCCAAAACGTGGGGCAAAAAAATATTACAATATTTATTTTTCAATATATCAAATTATAGCAATATATATATATATATATATATATATATATATATATATATATATATATATATATATATATATATATATATATATATATATATATATATATATATATATATATATATATATATATATATATATATATAATATATATATATATATATTAATAATATATATATATATATATATAATATATATATATATATATATATATATATATATATACATTTCTTCGTGAGAACATTTCATCTTCTTACTTTTTCCGCCGGCTCCAGCCACCCCCTGACCGCGATCCGTTTTTTTTCTCATTTTCTCCATCCCGAGTCGACATAGCTGTATATTTTATTCGGTTTTAAAGTTGATTAGAGCGTACGGCGCAACGTCAGCGGGAGGGCTGCCCCCCGTCGCGATGTAAGTGCTTATCTTGGCCATATCAAACCGTTATAACATGGAGTCGGCCGTAATTTATAGGCAAGGTGAGTCCGCTTCATTAGGAGCAGCCCCCCGCCCCTTTCCCTTCGACCGCACTAGTTCATATTCACCCAAGTCTCTCTGAGTGTGTGTGCGAGATTGTGGTCTGTCGGTATAATTTACGGTTTTCCTCACACGCGGACGTTCTGGGCGTTATTAAGAAAATTCGATCTCTGCCCGTGACGGCGCAGTCGGTTTTTGTCGCGGGATGCTTGATTTATCGCCCATTACAGGTCGTCTTCCGATTTGTTCCGATTGTCGTTGGAATACTTTTTAATACAATCGCTTTACAAAGTAGCAAACCTGACGTTTCCGAAGATCTATTTTGTGCTGTAATATCCTCTCCTGAAGGAATCTACTGACAAAACCCAATTTGCAGATTTTATAGAAAGTTCTAGCCTATTGTGTCAGAATAAAGAGCCCAATGGAGTTGCAATAGACAAAAAACTTTTTAACAAAAAATCAAACCGACAAAAAAATCAACTGAAAAGCAAAAAATAAAATAAACCTTTCTAGTGTTAATGATAATTGAGCTCCTAAACTAATGTAACTAATTTTGAGTCGGCGCCAAACAAACAATTATTACTTTGAAGAGGTAATCAAAACGCCGCTGTGCATCTCTCTGCCATCATTTTACGATTCACCTAATTCAATTTTTTTGTATAGAATAGAATAGTGTTTATTTGCGGGTGTTTACATATGAATTACAGGTTACAGTAATTGACAACAAGTAGCAAATAAGCACATGAATGTCCCACTGAAGTTGACACTACAATACCTATGCCCAATGTATTAGTTCAGCTTTTCTCAAATTATTGATACCTTCTCTAAAAGCTTGTTGCAGTTGAGTTTTGTAGAATAAAAAAGGAACATTTTTTTGTCCTGCTTTCTGTTTTATTATTGAATAAATAATTTTGATACTTTAAAACTTGATTCGGTTCATTTCGTTTTTATCGGCTATTAAAAACTGCATAACTTGAAAATGAATTTTTAATTTTCTGTTATTTTCGAATACACTTATAACCTAAACTTGAATAAATGATTTTGAGGGAATATAATTCACAAATCCAGTAACGTAGTTAGATTTTTATTACAAAATCGCTTCCACCAGAAAGCGCTCACATTACCATACTTTCAGGAGTTATATCTGTAGAACGGAAAGAGCTATTGACTTCGGATTTCCGCTGTACAAATTCACTGGTGTTCTACTTTGTATCGGCAGTGTTGCCAGATTTTAAATATGTCTATAATCTAAATGAAAATTAATATCAAATACTTTGTTTCCAAAATTAAAGTTGTTGTAACTTCGTTGTTAACCAATATTTCTTAATGAAATTCTCATGGTTTTCATTTATAACGACAACGAATCCAGGGGTGTAGTCAAATTTCAAAACAAAAATTGCCTAATAAACTTTTGCCGTTTTTAACGAAGAAAAAAAAACCATAGAGTGCCTTGGAAATGAGTTATGGAAATTTGTGTCAAGATACAGTTTCTGATGCTTAATTTTAAAAAAAAATTTTTTTTTGAGAATGACTGAAAAATGCGTATTATACAGGGGTGGTTCCATTTTGAATGGGTCACACTGTATAAAATTTCAGTTATTCTTACTGTATAGTGGTAGATTCAGTGGTGATTACGTGATAACCACCGAGACGAAGTTGCAGTATCAGTTTTCGTCACTATAATGCTGCTTGGGGTATACCTCATCGTTGATCATATGTCCATTTGGAATGAAATTATCCACCCCTATGGGTAGAAAAATAGGGGATGATTGATTTTTCACTTGTGAACATTGGCACACATATGTAATTGACATTGACAGATCCTCCTACATCCGTCATAATAATTACATTCTATGAAAGGATGGAATTACATACAAAATGATGAAATCAACCAACCAGAATTTTAAAAAATAATTTATATTTTATAACGATAAATAGTTAAAGTAGATAATATTATTTAACAGTTAATAGTTGAAGTAAGCTAGGTAAGTAAGTATTTTGGAAATAATCAAAAATTAAATAGGTAGTAATTAGTATTTCAGCCACAAAAAATGAAAAATAAAAACTTTTTTACAAAAAATTAAACCGACAAAAAAATCAACTGAAAAGCAAAAAATAAAATAAACCTTTCTAATGTTAATGATAATTGAGCTCTTAAACTAATGTAACTAATTTTTTGAGTCGGCGCCAAACAAACAATTATTACTTTGAAGAGATAATCAAAACGCCGCTGTGCATCTCTCTGCCATCATTTTACGCTTCACCTAATTCAATTTTTTTGAATAGAATAGAATAGTGTTTATTTGCGGGTGTTTACATATGAATTACAGGTTACAGTAATTGACTACAAGTAGCAAATAAGCACATGAATGTCCCACTGAAGTTGACACTTGTTTGTGGGATGGTTCACATATGTGTACCAAAAGAAATGAGATTAATATGATGATAGTACTTACTTAATTCTAAGGAAGTATTTTTGTCATTATAGTGTAAATATAAATATTTTGGAAGAATTTGAATAATATAAATAACAATTAAGAGGTGGTATCTATACATATAGGTTTACAGACATACTCACATTTTTCCACGAACATACATATATACTGACATTGAATCATACAATGGTTCTATTATCAATGCAAAATAAAATCTAGAATCCTACGTTATGGGATTTTGCTATTGTAATAAAAATTTCCTATATAAAAGATTATTATAAATTATAGATAAAAATGTACTATACACACGGGTTTATATAAATAGATGAATAGATGAAATCACACTTGTTCACGAACATACATATAGGTATGTCGTCTAAACATGGATTCGCGTAATGCTCCTTTATCAATAAAACTTGTAAATTCTTCAGACGTGTATCGATTGTGTTGAAGTATTTTTTAAGAGGTCTTTCAATTTTTTCTTAAATGAATAAATAGATCGGCTTTCTAGAATGTCTAGTGGTAGGCTATTGTACAATTTCGTACCCAAATAATGATAACTTCTTTGTCCAATGGATCTGTGTGTCCAAGGACATAGGAATTGAAGGTTACGCCTTGTATTATAAGTGTGGGTAAGTTTAACCAGTTTATCCCTATTCATATATTGTCTGATATTGCTCTTTTTAAAGTGTATCTTCCTGACATCTAGTACATCAGATTCTTCATATAAACGTTCACTCGGAAATCTTGAGCTTTTAGATAACATCAGTTTCAGGAAGCGCTTTTGAATAACCCTGAGTGGGCGTAGGTAAGTTTCATATATACCCCCCCATCCAAGAAGACCGTAGCTTAGGTGACTTTCCACTAAACTGTAGTATATTGTTTTTCTTAATTTCAGGTCAAGAATATCATTTAATTGTCTATATTTATGGAGAACAAAACGAAGTTTTTTGAGGACAAACTTCACATGATGATCCCATCGCATATGTGTATCTATCATAATTCCGAGGTATTTGATAGTATTTATAGAAGAAATTGCTAGGTTACCTGGCAAAGTGAGTTGTTGAAAGTCTGGCCGAGTGGTTTCATAAATAGTAAATGGCAGAAAAAATGTTTTATCAATTTTAATAGTTAGTAATCTGTTGTCAAAAAATGTTTTTATTAAAGAAATATCTACTTCTACATCGTTTTTCAGACTGACCCAGTCTTTTCCCTTGTATAGAATTACCGTATCATCAGCAAAGCTAACTATTTTTCCTTCAGACTGTATTGAAAATAATCCGTTCACATGAATCGAGAAAATTATAGGTCCCAGCACTGTACCTTGAGGCACACCACACTCGATTTTCCTGAACTCACTGTAGGCTTAATTGATTTTGACACATTGTTGGCGCTCATCAAGGTAGCTTTTAAAAAGTTTCAAACAATTATCCCGTACCCCATTATTCTCAAGTATCGATAGTAGTATGGTGTGATTCACGGTATCAAACGCAAGATCTACAAAAACACCAAGGCAAGGTTTACCCTTATCCAAGGCTCCGTAAACATAATTTGTAAGCTCAATTATAGCGTCTTCGGTTGATTTACCTTCTTTAAACCCAAACTGCATATCAGATAGTAGCCTATACTTATGTAAATAGCTACAGAGCCTATTTTTCAGTATTCTTTCAAAAATTTTACTAAAGTTTGTGATGAGAGAAATAGGCCTATAGTTCTTTGCGTCTGTGATATCTCCCTTTTTGTGAATGGGTCTCACTACTGAAATTTTGAATTCATCGGGGAATTTCCCGGATTCTATACATCTGTTGATTATGTGAGTAAGTGGACCGACTATGTGAGGTGCAATTTCCTTGAGAGTTTCTGCCTTTATGTTATCGACACCCGGAGATTTGCCATTTTTTAGTTGATTTATAACTTCAAGAACTTCGATTTCTGATGTAGGAGAAATGAAAATTGAATTATTTGTGGTTTTCTCTTTTAGTACGTTCGAGCAGTTCTTGACAATATTTTTTTGCTAAGTTTGTTCCCATTTCTATGAAGGTGTTATTGAAAATAGTTGCTTTTTGTTTGGCAAGTTTGTTTGGCGCCGACTCAAAATTAGTTACTCAAATTAGTTAGGGAGCTCAATTATCATTAAGACTAGGAGGGTTTATTTAATTTTTTGCTTTTCAGTTGATTTTTCCGCAGGTTTAATTTTTTGTTAAAAAGTTTTTATTTTTCAATTTTTTGTGGCTGAAATCTACTAATTACTACCTACTTAATTTTTGATTACTTCCAAAATACTTACTTACCTAGCTTACTTCAACTATTAATTGTTAAATAATATGAATCTACTTTAACTATTCATTGTTATAAAATATAAATTATTTCTTAAAATTCTGGTTGGTTGATTTCATCATTTTGTAATTCCATCCTTTCATAGAATGTAATTATTATGACGGATGTAGGAGGATCTGTTAATGTCAATAACATATGTGTGCCAATGTTCACAAGTGGAAAATCAATCATCCCCTATTTTTCTACCCATAGAGGTGGATCATTTCATTCCAAATGGACATATGATCAACGATGAGGTATACTCCAAGCAGCATTATAGTGACGGAAACTGATACTGCAACTTCGTCTCGGTGGTTATCACGTAATCACCACTGAATCTACCACTATACAGTAAGATTAACTGATATTTTATATGTGTGGTTGTAGTCACGTAATTTCTATCTATGGTAGCCACTCCACAGTTCTATAACTCATTAGTGACATTTGAGGTGTCTGAAATATTATGGCCACTGAGCAATTCACTTTATAGGTTTTCAAACTTAAAAGTGGAAAATAACCGTTGCGGTAACCATCCTGTACCACTTAAATATCACTTAGAAGTCACAGTCACTTTTAAAAGAGTATGATAGTTTCGGTGACGTTTTGGTTACTTCCATAAAACCTTCAATGTGGCAGGCACTTGTTTGTGATATGTGGTGATGGTTGCCACGTTCTTGCTATCTCCATAAGTGATAACCACAGTTCGCAGTTGATAAAAGTCACTACAAATTACAATAACCTTCAAAATTCACCATTCCGCGCGATGACGAAAGCTAACCTGAGTTTCTCAACTTATTTTATTGTGGCTTACAAAAAGTTTGTTCAACCTGTTACATGAAACATGTAAGATTTTATTCAATATGAAATGGGTTATGCGTTTTCAATAGACAATTTTCCATGATTTTGAAGTGACCGTGGATTGGTCCGTGCGATGACGAAAAGTAACCTAACTTTTCTCAGATTATTTTATTTTGGCTTACAAAAAGTTTGTTTCATCTGTTACGTGAAACGTCAATGATATTCATTCAATATGAGATGGGTTATGCGTTTTCAATAGACAATTTCCCTCAATTTTGAAGTGGCCGTGGATTGGTCAGCGCGATGACGAAAACCAACCTAACTTTTCTCAAATTATTTCATTGTGGCTCACAAAAAGTTCGTTACGTTACGTTACGTGAAATGTGACTGATATTCATTCAAAATAGAATGGGTTATGCGTTTTCAATGGACAATTTTTCTTGATTTTCGCATAGTAATGTTAATTTAAATAGATCGGATCTCTGACTTGTACTCCTAGCTGCTTAATATTTATACTTAGATTGTTAATTCTGTTTGGATAAATGCCATCATTTCCATTACTTATTATTTGATAATTGTTATTTGATACTTGATAATTGTTGATTGCAGCTGCATGAATCCACTATACTTACTACATGTCCTTTTTAACAATTAATGAACATGTACCCGCAATTTCGAAGATATAACTTTGAAGTGGCAGGTTATAATAGCCTGACATGTTCGCCCCTTTCAAGAGTATAAGATCTATTGTAAGTTTTAGGTTATAACTTTGAAGTGGTGAGTCATGGGCCTGCGACGTGGGTGCCACTTTCCAGTGGTGGAAAAGTTAATTATTCAGTTCCACTGGGCACTTCATGATGGGAGGAGCTTCAGAGCGGTATATTTACACTTTCTGCCACTCCAAAGTTATATTCTCTAAAAGCCGCCATATTTACAGGAATATGCTGAGTCGCCATTATTAGAGAAATGATCGAAATATTCAATAAAGATTTATTTGTCATCAGCACTGCATCAAACGTAGTAATTTGTTACGTAAATATTTGTTTCAGCTAATCAAGGTTGCTAAAACAATGTTTGAGGGATTTATGTACATTATTTCAGAGGCGAGTTATTTCCAGAATTAAAATGTTCTCCTTAACCCGTTTACTGCTCATGGCACGGATCCGTGCCAGACTGAGTTTTCAGACAGTGCACATGGCACGGATCCGTGACGCCTGAACATTCTCACTTCAATTGCCAGTAGGAACTGGGCGATAGTTGAAGGTGGACGTACCTTGACGAGCGTGTAGCATACTTATTGGGACTTACATCACTGATTCCAAAAAATACTTTCCCAATATAGAATTTTATTTTTTACTTAAAAACAAATAGCCGCTTCTGGGCATGTCTTCCAGCAAAATGTAGCAGTGAAAGGATTAAATGAAGTGTATTCAGATGGCGCGTGCTCACAATCAAGCTACAACACTCATATTTCACATAAAACTTTCAGTCGTTTTAATTTTATCCCGATCAGAAGTATCCAAATTCAATACACTTACTCACGCGTTTCTATGTTTATATGTTATATATTTTCATAGTTGATCGAGTGTTAGAAATGAATCAGGCAAAATGAAAGAATGAGGAACATTTAAAACAAAAAATATGATGCTGAACAGAGATAGAGCTACATATTATTTACACAAACGCAGTCAGTTGTTTAACGTGTCTAGTATCGGCCACTACATATCCTCGTTTTTGCCTGGTGACCACAACGTGGTTGGAATGTGGCTATCTGAGATCCAGGAACGTAGCAGCCACCAAAAAAGTGTTCCCCATTTCGGTAGCCGCCGCGTGATAGAACCGTGTATATTACGTGGCAGTGGTTGTGGTCAAACACTTCAAAGTTTTCCAGAATCGTGGCCGCTACGTTCCGTCCACTTAAAATGCTACTTCTATCTAATAAAAAAAGAATCATCCAAATCGGAAAACACACTACAAAGTTATGCCTGATAGAATCGGTTAACGGACCAAAATTCATTTTGCTACCCTTAGGGATGGATTTTAAAGTTCATATTGAAATTGGACCAACTTCAAAATATACCCTATCCAATGAAAAAAAAAAAACAACGGAATCGAACTGCTCTGGGAAAAGTTATGGTGATCATACATAAAAAAATATACGCGTCGACTAGAGTACCTCCTCCTTTTTTATTTCGTCAGTTATAAAGTGATTATATCTCATAAACCAAAATTGACTATTTTCTCACTGATCCAGCAATTCAATGTGGGGAATAAGTTGTTGATTTACAACTTGGGGATCATTTCGGTCTTGATATTAAGTTTGATCAGTTCAAGATCGAAACAAATAAAGACAAAAAACCTATACTTATAGAAATCTGTGTAACGCTAATCTATCTCCTCTAGTACTAAAAATCGGATGCGATGATTTTCTAGAAATGTTCCACTATCCCGAGGACATTGATCAAACAATTTCAATCTTACTCAATACATTAAAATACTATCTTGATCTAACATGTCCTGTTCGTAGCGGTAAATGTAGTCACAGAGATTCCTCTACTAAGTGGATCAATGCTCATATTTTGAAGATGGGAGATGATTTGAGGAATGCATTCTGGCTTTTAAAAATACCTCGAATCCCAATATTCTTCAAAACTATAAGTCACAAAAGAAGTAATACGCTAAAATAGATTGATTTGTTGAAAATATATACAGGATGTTCATAAAATCAGAAAACACTAATTTCAAAGTGTCTCTCCAAAAGAAATGATTCTAACTTTTTCCATCTTTGCAAAGTGAGATTGCTTCTTGGAAGTGTGTTTCCCATTTCTTCCGGTCTTCCTGATGATCGTGGAAGCGTGAAATAGATTTTCGTCGACAAAAATGTATTGAAGACCTACTGAATGCGATGTCTCTCCTGCGTCAATGTTACGAATGATTTCTGGTGAGTACTCTCTTTTGGAAAACATTCTTCTTTGCCTCATTCATCTTTATGAGTTTTTAATTAAGACTGGAATAGAAAATCAAATAACTATCTGAATGAAAATGCAAATTTTCAATTTCAGATTTTTGCTTTTGAGTTAGGGCCTTTTCAGAATATCTATCAGATGTAGTTCAATGTCCAGCGTGGCTTTAGCCGGGGAAGTAGTTGTTTTCTGTTAGACATTCACAAAAAATAACTTCATTTTAATCGTGGATTTTTCAATTCACTGAAAAATCATTCTATCAATATTCAATTGAGAATGTTTCTCTTTTCAACGCTAAAATAATAAACGAAACTAGAATGACTCCTTTTCAAATCTCTCTGGCGGATAGAACTCTCAATTTTTTTTTCACCCTGTACAAACAAATCAAATTATTTATTAACATTGAATGAAGTATTGAAAGACCTTTCAGATGAAGTATCACAAGACATCGGCACCACGTCTTTAGAATATCCTTTCAAAAATCGGCATTTAAAAACAAAAATCGACCTCTTTCAGAATTTTTCTCAAATGTACATTGCTTGCGATATACGAATTTGTTCCAAAATTCAGCCGCACACAGTTCAGAAAATATAGAAATAATTCTTGTTATACGGCATATCGATGAATGTCACATGGCCCCAAACAGAGCTCTGTGGTACTCTGAAGTTCTCTAGCATTTAGTTTGAATCGATCGACTGGGAATCGTTTTCATCGATACCAATACCCTTTATTTTACATGTCGATGAAAAATACCAAAGCAATGTCTCGCGCGAGCATTTGTACGCTTACACTTTGACATATATCTATTCGTTATTCTCGATACTTTCCTTTTTATTACTTACCTAAAAAGGAAGTGGTTGAACTCGGGACGCCATATATAGAAAAAAAATGTCAGAGTTACAGGGGAGTATTGACTTCACATGAAATACAAACACTTTATTTGAAGAATGTACAATATGGTTCATGTAGAGCAAGATCATTAAAAGGTTAAAAGATCATTTTTTGCCAAAACGAACCATCCAAAATTGTTCTTATTCATACAGGGTGCATCATTGAAGCGTGGCTAACCAGAATTTATATTTTTCAAATGAAACACACGTTATATTTATATATAGACATATATATATATATATATATATATATATATATATTTTCGCCCCGTATATGTATTGTATGCTGTAATAATAATTGCTAGCGAACGTCACTGTTCTCTCGTCACGCTGCTGCCAATTGTTATCACTTTTCTCACCACGGCTAAGCAACAGTTGGTACGCCTCTTACCTCAGATAGCCGGTTCAGGCAATAGAGCCACTAACCACTGCTGTCTAATTTCAATGTATTCCATGGTCATCGGTGTGATTGTTTATCATTGTAAGAAAACAAACAACAAAGTATCAAAAAGCAATTATTTCCTTTATTCAGGAAGACTTAACTTCACCTGGCCTACGAGAAATAACTTATTCTAATGTGAATCTACAAATATTCACGGATAATCATAAAAATCAAATCATGGATAGATAGACACAAACTCACTTTTTCCTTGAGAGTGAAGTTTTCTGTTATAGTTCAAAATAAAGTGAAATAAAGTTCTTCAGATGTGAAATACGTTATTTGTGAAATTGTTCAGGACCGGATGTGCACTATTAAAGTTTTAATACCTGGCTGGAAATGTCGGTGTTCAAGATATGCCCTGAAACTGGATCCCTTCTCACTCCAAGCTCTATCAGGAACTCCAATACCATAAATCAGGAACCATACATATGCAGAAATCAGCTTTGGACACTTGGATATGTTGTATAATTAAGGTAATATTGGTTTTGTTCTTCAAATGTTGGAATTATTTCATTTTTCTTTCTCTCAAAATGTTGCGTGGAATTCCCTTGTAGATTTATTTTCGATCTCCTTGGCTTTGTTTCTTGCTCCCTTGGATACCAATTTTCCTTCTTCTTTTTCATTTGAATTTTTGAATTCGCGCACCAAATTGTCACATTTCACTGTTTGGGTTCATCTTATATAATTTATATATACAACTATTTTTCCATTCTTATTACTATGTATAAATTTCATTAATAATTGCTTATGACATCACCCCGTTGTTATTCTCTCACAATTTCCAATTTTCCATATGAACATCTATTCCCTGATTGGCTATTCTCATCAAGAAGTTTGCTGTTCTACCATTGGCTACTTTGAGTTAGCTACAATTTCATATACTGTATGTTTCAAATTTATAAATGTGTTAATCACTTTTTATTCATGAAAATTTTGTAAATCTAGACTTTTTGTTGTCTTTTTACCAATTATGGGTTATAATCATTATGACAGTGTATGAAATTGATTGTGTTATAGTATTTAGACATTTTCATCTATCCATATTATACATAGGCTTACAAATAAATAGAACTTCCAAAATTATGTCAAAACAATCTCTTGAAACTAATAACTATTTAGTAATTATTCTTTTTGTGGGTTTTTTCCTTTTAAAACTTATAACTGGCATAACATAACATAACAATATATATATATAGATCCGCTGTTTCATTGGCTGCCCAACAATTTTTTCAATTATAAAATACGTTTCGATGTTGCCAAGTTATTTAAAAAAAACTATTTTGTAGCCTTTTTTTTAATGTGAATTATTTCACATTTCAAGATATTTATTGAAGATAATTCGGGTTTTGTTAGTCGATTTGGTGATGTTCATTGCGAATACTGTAAATCTGGAATAAATTGTAAAGGAAGTTCGGTACAACAACACAAACTTAGCCAATTTCAAACATCGGTATTTTGATTTTTTCCCAGTGATCAAAAAAAAAAGAAATGAAACATTGGTATGAAGCTAAAGTACAGGTGTCCCAATAGTGTTTGGAATGATATATTGAAGAAAAATTAAAAAAAAAAAATAATCAACTACCCGGTGATCACAAAAAAAACACGAAATGAAACATTGATAAAAAGGTGAGTGATCCCAAAAAAAAACAAGAAATGAAATATTGATAAAAAGGTAAAGTACAGGTGTCACACTACCTCTTCAGATTGACACATTAATAAAAATTCGAAACATAAAAAAAAAACAATTAAATGAAAAGGTAAAGTACATGTGTCACAATACGCCCCCCCCTCTTTGGAATGATACATCGATGAAAAATAAAGAAATAACATTATCTATCACTGTCTAGTCTGAAAAAGAAACAAAACATGAAACATTGATAAAAAAGTAAAGTACAGGTGTTACAATACTCTTTGATAAAATACAAGGAAAATTCAAAATATAAGCATATCTAGTCTGATATAAATAATTAAACAAGGCGAGTGCAGAGATTCATCCATCACCAAACGATTTTGTTATCCCGAATGATAATCAGAAAGCTTCCATTTCTTGGACAAGATATCTGTCTACTCATAATTCCAAAATTGTGGATACATTTGCCGGTCAGCTGAAGTCTATATTGAGATGTACTTTTTGTAATTACCGCTCCGTTACTTTTGAACCTTTCTGGGTACTTTCAATCCCTATTCCAGACTTGCCAAACGAAGTCGTGAATTTAACACAATGTATTGAACTGTTGACAGAAGAGGAGACTTTTACTAACGATGCGAGCCCATACTGTTCAACTTGTGGAATGAAAAGGGAATTCAAAAAGATGATTCGTATACAAACATTTCCAAAAATTTTAGTTATACATTTGAAACGTGTTTCTTCGACTGATGGCAGTAAATTCGACAATGTGATTAATTTTCCCATACAAAATTTGAATTTGGACCAATATTCTGCTCGGGATGTAATGAATACCCTTTATAATATCTACGCCATATCTAATCATAGCGGCAGCATTTCCAATGGACACTATACTGCATATTGCAAACACCCCCATTCTAATTGTTGGCACCTCTTCGATGACTGCCGTGTATTTTCCAAAATTGATTCTCTCAGCTCCCAGGGAGCATGTGTCCTTTTCTATGAGAAAGTTGATGATCTGATTTCTGATGGTGTTGTGGGTTTTTCCGGGTTTTCCTCCAACTGAAACAGCAAATGCGCCATCACTTCGAGTCCCGGGCTTCAATCAAGATTTTCATCTTGATACTATTTTATATTAAAAACTTTGCTTTTGTATTTTTTAATCCTGAATAAAGTTTTTTATCAACTATCACTGTCTAGTCTGACATAAACATAAACCCAAAAGAGAAACAAGAAAGGAAACATTGTTAAAAAGGTAAGGTACAGGTTTCACAATACTCTTTGGAATGATACAAGAAAAATTAAGAATATAAACATAATCAACTACACAGTGATCACAAAAAAAAACACAAAATGAAACATTGATAAAAATGCAAAGTACGGGTGTCACAATACTCTTTGGGATGATACATTGAAGAAAAATTTGAAATATAAACAATCAACTACCCAGTGATCACAAAAAAAAACACGAATTGAAACATTGATAAGAAGGTAAAGTACAATTGTCACAATACTTTGGAATGATACATTAGTTTAGAGATTAATGAAAAAAAAAGTATCTGCACTGTCTAGTCTGACATAAACATAAACACAAAAAAGAAACAAACAATTTAACATTGATAAAAAAAGTGGAGTACATGTGTAACAATACTCTGGAATAATACAAGAAAAATTCAAAATATAAGCTTATCTATTCTGATATAAATATAATCAGTTATCACTGTCTGGTCTGACATAAACATAACCACAAAAAAGAAATAGAAATGAAACATTGATTAAAAGTTAATATAGTCTGACATAAACATAATCACAAAAAAGAAACAAGAAATTAAACATTGATAAAAAGGTAAAGTAAAGGTTTCACAATACTCTTTGGAATGATACAGGAAAATTTCAAAATATAAACAAATTCAATTCCCCTCTTTGGAATGATACATTAGGGAAGTACAAGGTCACAATACTTTGAAATGATACTCCAATGAAAAATTCAGAAAAAATCAAATGATAAAGTATACACACCCGTTGTGCCCTGTATAAATCCCGACACTGAAGTAGTTTCAAGTGAAATAAAATTGTGGAACTTTGATCATATATCAAGTGATAAAAAAGTGTAAACTGAAAAAAAACAATAATTAGTATTGATATCGGTTAACGCTTATCTGTACCCGTAGAACTAAAGAAACAAAGAAAAAAACTCGTCGACAAACAAGTGGAGAATAAACTGCTCTAGACAAGCAGATTAAGATTTTAACACATTTCTGAAATGTCGCTGGTGATTGATGAAAATAATATAACAAACAAGGACCTTTTTAACATGATGAGAAATGTTTTGAGTACGAATGAAACTATTAAGAAACAAATCGACGAAATGAAAATCGAACTTCGTAATATAAAACAAGAACTTAGTAGCCAAATTGAGGAGCCGAAAGAAGAGAACACTTTCCTGAAAGGAGAAGTGGAGAAACTCAAGGCGTGGGTATCAACAAGTGAGAGCTAGCCGACATACAAAATATTATTGAAATAATAAACGAGAAGAGTGAAGTGTATTGCAAATATCACGATCTCCGAACTTGCTACAGAATAAGACAGAAACCAGAAGGTAAAAAACTCGACCAGTATTAGTCGAATTCATCTATCACCATCAAATAGATGCCATATTTGAAAAAGTTTCCAACCTCAGAGGAAGCGGAATATATATATATATATATATATATATATATATATATATATATCCAAAGACTTTGTCAACGAAGACTACCAACAAAGTACTACATTTTCATTTGTAAACAGCCAGACAACATAACTTAGAAGCAAAAATCGAAAAAAATAAATTGTTGGTAGAGGGAGTTGAGAAAAAACAGAAACCAATCGAAGACAGGAAAATTCTAAAGCTGGGTCTACTTCAAGAAGAGTAACACGAACAAAGAAAAATCCTTAGGTATCTATATTTTTAAGTATTTTTATAATATTGTTTTTTTTTATAATTTCAAGAATCAAAAACTGTATTCTGACACAAATTTTCATAACTTTAGTTTCATTTCCAAGGCACTCTATGGTTTTCTTTGTCAAAAACGGCGAAAGTTTATTAGGCAATTTTTGTTTTCAAATTTGACTACACCACTGGATTTTTAGTCGCTATAAATAAAATTCATCAGAATGTCATAAAAAAATATTGGTGAACAACGAAGTTAAAACAACTTTAATTTTGGAAACAAAGTAATTGATTATAATTTTTATTTAGATTATAGACATATTGAAAATCTGGCAACACTGTAGATCACCAGTGAACTAGAGAAAATCCGAAGTCAAAAGCTCATTCCGTTCTACAGTTATAACTCCTGAAAGTATGGTAATGTGAGCGATTTGAGGTTGAAGTGATATTGTAATAAAAATCCGACTACGCCACTGGATTTGTACCGAAATTACACCTTAACAAATGAGAAATAGTGTGAAAAATATTCGGAAGAGATACGATAAATGTGTCGAACTAAATGGAGGTTTGGTAGAAGCCACAAAAATTCAAATATTTAATTTTACAGTAATGTTTATGTTAGTTTTAGTTTTCGCTCAATGACGTTTTATTGTTGAATAAATACTTTGAAACTTGTTTCTGTTCGTTCCGTTTTTATCGGCTATGGAAGAATGTACTACTGTATAACTTGAAAATGAATTTCTCATTTTCTGTTCTTTTTGAATACACTTATAACCTACACTTAAATAAATGATTTTAAGGGAATAGAATTAACAAATCCAGTGGCGTAGTCAGATTTTTATTACAAAATCGCTTCCACCACAAATCGCTCACATTACCATACTTTTAACTGTAGAGCGGAATGAGCTATTGACTTCGGATTTTCACTGTAAAGGTTCACTGGTGTTCTACTTTGTATCCACGGTGTTGCCAGATTTTAAATATGTCTATAATCTGAATAAAAATTATAATCAAATACTTTGTTTCCAAAATTGAAGTTGTTGTAATTTCGTTGTTAACCAATATTTTTTATGAAATTCCGATGGTTTTTATTCATAACGACTACGAATCCAGTGGTGTTGTCAAACTTGAAAACAAAAATTGCCTAATAAACTTTTGCCGTTCTTGAAAAAAAAAACATAGTGTGCCTTGGAAATAAAACTGAATTTATGAAAATTTGTGTCAAGATGCAGTTTGCGATGCTTGATATTGAAAAAAATTGAGATTGATTGAAAAATGCGTATTCAACAGAGGTGGTTCCATTTTAAATGGGTCACACTGTATAAGAGATTTTAGGGAACGTAATAACTACCATATAACAACAGATATAAAATAAATTCTTCATGCGTCCCAAAACCTGAAAAAATACCTCACAACGAAGCTACTACTACTTAGGACCTAATTTGTTTAATATTATCGTTGAAATCGATGGGGTCAAGTAGGAGAAGGAGCGGCTTCAATATGGCGTATGAGTTTTGTGATTATGGTCCGATTCGCTTCAAATTTGGTATCTGGGGGTTTTCGTGGTCGGAAAATATGATTATCTTGTGAAAATTGAAAAATTCAAGATGGCGGCTTTGAAATGGCGGCAAAATTTTGTGATTATTGTCTGATTCTACTCAAAATTGGTATGTGAGATTTTTGAGGTCGAATATCATGATTCTCCTGTGAAAATTGAAAAATTCAAGATGGCGACTTCAAAATGGCGGACGAATTTTGTGATTATGGTCTGATTCTACTCAAAATTGGTATGTGGGGGTTTTTGGGGTCGAATATCATGATTCTTTGGAAAAATTTGAAAAATTCAAGATGGCGGCTTTAAAATGGCGGCCGAGTTTCGTGATTATGGTCTGATTCTATTCAAAATTGATGAGTGAGGGTTTTGGGATCGAATATTATGATTCTTCTGTGAAAATTGAAAAATTCAAGATGGCGGTTTTAAAATGGCGGCCGAGTTTTGTGATTATGGTCTGATTCTATTCAAAATTTTTATGTGGGGGTTTTTGGGGTCGAATATTATGATTCTTTGTGGAAATTGAAAAATTCAAGATGGCGGCTTTAAAATGGCGGCCGAATTTTGTGATTATGGTCTGATTCTATTCAAAATTGGTATGTGGGGGGTTTTGGGGTCGGAGATTATAATTACCTACTTTGATAAAATTATTCAATTTCCAATTTTCAAAAAAATAATGAAAATAATAGTTAAAGAAAAACTAAAAAAACACGCTTTCATAAATAAACCACACTAAAAAGCAGGAAATAAATAATAGTTTTAAAAAACTAAAAAACACGCTTTTAAAGAAAACCAGACTAAAAAAATATAAAATAAGAAAAACATGTATTTTATTTAAAAAAAGCGTGGGGTGCATGGTATCAATAATTATATAGTACATTTCATACCTAGGGCAGTAAAGTAAGAAATGTCTCAGATCACAGGTAATTGTTGACCGAAGCGATACCATGCACCCCACGCTTTTTTTTAAATGAAATACATTTTTTTCTTATTTTCAATATCTGGTTTTCTATAAAAGCGTGTTTTTTAGTTTTTTTAAACTATTATTTATTTTAAGTATACTTTTTACGCAGTCGGTTTTTTTGACGTTTTAAAATAACTTTGTTTCTATCCATGAAGATATAAAATTGAATATATTACCCATTTTCCGGAAAATGTACGAAAGAAGCTGTAATTTCCTTTCGTAAATTGCTGTCAAGCGTGACCCGAATCTGGAGCTAACTTGGATTACTTTGGAATTTTCACAAGTATTTCAACCTGGAATACAACTGAAAACAAATAATAAAATATATTTTTTCGCAACTACCCTATTTCCCTGTCCATTAAAAATCACCTCACGAACGGTATGTAAATTATCGTCATTTTTCCTCGAGAATCGCGCGATGAATAATAAAAATAGTATTTTTTGCATTTTAATGAGACTAAAAATAAAGCAACGAGCGCCAAAGTGAACTTTTATCCCGAACATTTTTCTTTCGGTATTTCTTTTTTCTGTAATTATGCAGTGTCAACGTCGCAGTCGTTTGTACGGAGCGGCGTTTGCATGCAACCTGTACGTTTCTTGGGCCTCATTAACATATAATATGCGCAGATTTTATGGTGGGTACACAACCAGCTCGAGGAACGTTTGTGGCACAGTAGCGCAGTGACTATATTCAACTTGGGTATATTAAAAAAAGTGGTCAGATGAATATAAAGTGAGCTAAAATAAAGAACTTTTTATTGGGGAAATTGAACCGAAACAATGAGATGGGGCGTTTTTTCCCAAAATTTTCTTTCGAAAACAGCATTTCAAGTGGGATATCACATTTATTTCATAGAACAATTCGACAAAAGTTTAAGCCAGTAGAGATAGACTTGATTTTCCCAAAATTCAATAGTAATTGCAAAAGCTTCAAAACTTCAGTAGAGTTAAGAGGACTTTCATATGGTATGTAGTCTAATTTTGCAACCCTCTTTTCTGAACGGAAGATGTTGAAAATCAGGATTTAATGAATTTTCATATTATTAGCGCGGAAAAATTTGCAAAAGTTCTGCAAACTTTCGAAGTTTTGATAGTAATTAACATCCTCTGATAAATTTGCAACCACTCAAACATAACGTAAATGTCTGTTTCATAGAAAAAAAATTGCTGTTGTCCTAATTTTTCTATGAAAATTCCAAATTTAATGTCTTCCATAGTCTTCTAGCAGAATTTTGTACTTTTTCGTTTGTTGCATTCGAAAATATTAGATTAAATGTATGTCTCTGAATGGTCGAAAACAGTGATTGCTTCAGAGATTTATGATTAGTTTAAAAAATTTTAATGGGTACCTACGTAACCGTATTATTCTTCGGATTTCAATCAACCAGTACAAAATATAAAAAAAAAAATAATATAAAAAAATTCAGTTCTTAATATATATCAAACCTATTTGCACAATGTTTGCAATTTATGGCCAAATTATAAAAAAACAAATTAATTACACAAAAAACTGTTCCGTTGAACAATGACGGTTGCAAATCTCTTGCGTCACGTGAAATATCAGTCGTAATTTTAATTGCAATATGCAGAACTTTTGCCATTATTTCAGAAGTTGTAAAAATGCAAAAAAAATGTAAGGTGGATTGATAGGTTCCTTTTTCGTATGAGGTTGCAAAGTTACATATCCACTGAGACCGATATTCTCTTTATTTGCAACCACAAAGAAAACTTTTGTAATTATTCAAATGCTTGTGTATTGAAAATGGCAGCGTCCATAAAAAGTTTTTTAGAAATGGTTGCAAATGTACATGAATATTTTAAACTTTTTTCCGTTTACTTATCCAATTTGCAGAACTTTTGTGAAATTTTTAATTAAATAACAATGAAAAACTTAAACAATTGACAAAAACCAAGGTTCCGTATTTATACAAGGTTGCAGACTTGATGCATGTTGTAAAAAACCAATACATAGGTATGCCTAGTTTTCAGAACTCATTTGTCCATCACTTATCCCAAGAAAATATGAAGGAACATATTACCACATACCATCGTAACTACGCCACTGTATCTCAGAGGGGATGAATTTTAGGACATACCTTGATAGCAACTTTTCACCTCGAAATAAGGTGAGGAATCTGTAGTCGGAGTTTGTCGGTCTTATTCTGACTCACCCTGTATGTATACAGGGTGTTTCCTAACGGTACGAAACTCAGGGGGTGATTGGTTAGGTCATTTGACAAAAAAAAGTTCCTATGAACATATGTCCGGAGTTGCTTCGTTTCTGAGATACAGGGCGTTGAAGTATTAAAAAAAAAGGTTATTATAAAATATCCTGAATATTCTGAAACCGATGTGGTTAGTTGTGGTACAGCTATTTGAAGTAATGCGGCAATTATTTGGCCCCAAGTAGGTCCAGGGGCGTCTCAGTGGGCACCACAGCCAACAATACTGAGAAAAAAAAGTACTTTTTTTTCTGTAGTATTTTATTTTTTCAGATTAAACAACTGAAAATACAACTCTTTGGTCCCTTGTGTTTTATTCATATCAAGCTCCGTTTTCGAGAAAAAAATACTTTTTATTTTACAAATTATCCATGGACAACATAAAATACAAACCTAAAGTAAAAAATAAACAATTTCGACCTTAAAGTGAATGAGCAAATGTCCACCGTCTGATAAAATACACGACTGCAATCGATGTGTCATTGATTGTCTGACACGTTCAAAAATACCTGGAGTATTCCTTATGACATTGCAATTGTCACTTATTCGATTCCTCAAGTCATTCACATCTAGTATAGGGGTTTAATAAACGAGAGCCTTCAGATGACCCCATAAATAGAAATCTAGAGGATTCAAATCAGGACTGCGAGCGGGCCAAGGTTGAGGTCCTGCACGTCCAATCCAGCGATTAGGGTAGGTAATGTCGAGATGCTGACGAGCAACAACACTAAAATGAGCTGGAGCTCCGTCGTGCATAAACCACATGTTGCCTCTTACAAGTACGGGTACTTCTTCCAACAAAATGGGTGAATGATTTCGCAAAAAAGCCGTGTAGGATGGACCTGATAATCTTGCTGGTAAAAAAAAGGGTCCAATCAGATAGTCACCAATAATTCAGCGAAAATCGTTGCTGAAAATGACATTCTCTAATAATGTGGGGATTTTCGTCGGCCCAGAAATGGTTATTGTGAAAGTTCATAATAGAATCTCGTGAAAAATTTGTCTCGTCCGTAAATAAAATATTTGGTAAAAAATTATTATTGTGTGCCATCGTATGAATCAACCACCTGCAAAACATTAATCTTGGGTGAAAATCCCTAGACAGTAGAGCTTGGACCCGCTGTATGTGATATGGGTATAGGAGGTTTCTTTTTAGAACTTTCCAAACGGTTTTTGGGCTTACTTCAAGCTGCAGTGCAATCTTCCTGGTACTATTTGAAGGATCTTCTTCTATCGCATCAAGTATAGCTTCATCTAGTTCAGGCGTTGTTACAGTTTCTGGTCTTCCACCACTTACATTTTTATTGAAACTTCCAGTTTCACATAATCTTGCATGTAGCGTTCTAAATGTTTTAGCACATGGAATTACTCTGTTAAGATATCTATCCTGGTAGATTCTCCGTGCTTCTTCCGCATTTCCATTTGCTAATCCATAAATGAAGTGCACGTCAGCCATTTCAGCGTTAGTAGAAGTATTCATGATGGAATCACTGCTAATTGACAACTGTGGCTTTTACTGATATGACAATACTATCACTGTCAGCTGGTCTCCATAGCAGGTAATCATGATTGTAGAGTGCCTTCATTTTTTTTGTTCTCGAAAACTAAGCTAAATATGAAAAAAACACAGGAGGCCAAAAAGTTGTATTTTTACCACGCTTATAAAAAACTTTTTAGAACCCACGCTTATATTCAAATGCACTGAAGAAGAGAAAATATTTTTTTTCTCAGTATTGTTGGCTGTGGTGCCCACTGAGACGCCACTGGACCCACTTAGGGCAAAATAATTGCCTTATTACTTCAAATAGCTGTACCACATTTCAACCACATCGGTTTCAGGATATTCGGGATATTTTATAAATACCTTTTTTTTATACTTCAACGCCCTGTATCTCAGAAACGAAGCAACTCCGAAACATCCCCTGAAGTTTCGTACCGTAGTTAGGAAACACCCTGTATATATATATATATATATATATATATATATATATATATATATATATATATATATATATATATATATATATATATATATATATATATGGTTTTTGGTTTGTTTCTTGAACCTTGTAAAGAATTACGGATTTGTTTTTTCCCGGGGTTCAGGTTCTTTTGGAACAGAAAAGCTGTTTTTTTTTAAATTATAATCACGTTTCGCCTGGAGACTTCCAGGCTTCTTCAGATTTTTATCTAGAACATTCAATCTTCTAAGGTGTTTTTTAACCCCCGCCCATTTATAATTTATAACATATAAACAAAAATGAGAAACTGTTTCCCTTATAAAAACAGTTGATGATTTTCAACCCCAACCCATAAATAATTTATAACATATAAACAAAAAAAAAATCTTTTCTAAAAACAGTTAAACACAAACAAAATAGATGGCAGCAATAGCACTGTCACAAAACCTCATACTCATACAGCGAACAACTTTGGCATTAGATGTCAAATGTCGTCCTAACATTTCAAATGACATATATGGATGAGAGTTAATCAACAATTCTGTATGATTTCCACGTTCAAACAAATTGGAATAAAAATCCGATAAACATGAAGAAGAAAAAATGGAAAGGTTTTTAACAACCTAAATTTGTGTGGAATGTAAGAAAATCCCCCCTGTTAGAAAAACTGAGAAATGTGCTTTCAAACATAACGCCACTTTTCATAGTTTTTTTTTGTAAGTAAAAATCTGAAGAAGCCTGGAGGCCTCCAGGCAAAACGTAAATTTTATGCTTATCGAATTTTTATCGACCCAGTCAGATTTATCAAACTGACAAATTATTTCTAGTCAACTTTCCCCAAGATTTATTTGTAAGAAAGGAAAATGACAGAAATTACTAAAATTATTTATAAAGAATACAGAAATGAAAAAAGTGGGAATAGAGAAAAGACGAACTAAAATGACCTACATATGACTAAAAATTACACTACTATTCAATAGAATGAAATTGGCTAAAAAGAGATGTACTAATAATATTTTTTCACGTTGTTATCAGAAGATACAAAAATAGTTCCAATATCGTAATATTGTTTTCATTATCTATAATCTTCGTGAATCATTTTAACAGGGTATAGATCAATATAATTCTCAAAACGTTGACAACAAATCAATAGTTCTCATCGAATTTGTCAGCGATCCAAATCCCAGCTTACCCTGGAACAGAATAATTACTTTCCCAAATGCACCACCACTGTGACTCTCATTGAACAAGCCTTCGTGACTCTTGTCTCGGGAAGAAATCGGCCTTTGATATCCAGCTCAACAATTTCGAAAAAACCTTCATTGAAGAAATGCCGCTTGATCATATCGTGCCAATTATAGATTATTCTTCACGTGCTAGAATCGAATATTCATTAGTATGCCTAGGAAGTAAACAATGGAGTACAAAGGACATGTCACTTTGCATTATTCAGAAAGAGATTTCACTAATGAAATTAAAGGTTAAAGATTACGTGGTGAGTAGAGATTTGCTTGGTTAGATTTATCCAGAGGTGAATCTGATGATATTGTAAATGAACATACGTTATGTATAATTTGAACTTCAGTATCCTGGTTTGACTCTGAGCGATACGTTACAATACCACCAACGAATGGTGGCCCCTCAGCTATGCGTGAAATGAAGAGAAAAACCAGGAAGAGAATATACAGCTCAATGTGGGGTGTCTTTTGGATGAGATTTTGCTGTTACCTAAGTTCTTAAAAAGTTCTCGATATGCGCATTTTTAGGGATCGTCAATTTGCAAAGGTTTTATTCGTAACTGAAGGAATGATTTCTCTTATATTTTTTGTTGTAGTTGTACAGGGTGATATTAATTAAATCTTCAATAAAAAATATGATTATTATCAACTTTGGGACCGTTTCTCATTATCCCCCAATAGTCCTACGAAATAATGTTATTAGTTGAAATCTCTCGTAAATCCTTTAATAATATACTTTTCTATATAGTTTACTGAAATTTGTTTTTATGATCCCCATCACAGACGATCACAATTTTGGGCAGATAATTACCGAAATGATAATCATATCAAGAAATGTTTAAATTCTTAGTCTGTAACGAAATAAAAAAACATTTCGTTACTCTTCGAAAGTTTCCACATGAAATCCCATCATAATTCATGAAATTTTAAGAACGTTAGAAGTTGGCTGACATTTCCATTTTCTGCATAGCAGTCCGATATCTAGGTAACTGGCAGTCGAACGCTGCAAGAAATATTTAAGTTGGTAGGACTGATATAGGGATAGAAAAAAACGGATATATCGTTTATTTACTCTCTTTGGCCTAGACATGGTTGATACGCCCAGACTACGGGGTGTTGTGACTCAACACACCACACCTGTATGACCAGACATTATTCGTTAGATTGAAAAAAACAGTATTAAAAGCATCGACTACCTGAAGGTGGTCGAACCGAAACTGATCTATGGAGCGGTCGACATGGACCAATTTCCTTTCTTTCAATACCGAAACCTGGGTTGTTTATCCAGGAAGTACTACCGTTCAGGAAGAATTTCGAAAAACAATAATTTACCATGAAATAATAACACAAAAATAATGCACTCATAAAATGTTAAGAATGTACATATATATTTAATAAAAATTGACACAATTATTTCCTTCGTTCTATCGACGAATAATATGAAACAATATTCATACAACGAAAACGAGTGTACTTGTTGGCAGTTAATGTTACAGTTGGCTACAAAATCGAAATAATTTTACTGAACAATATCTTGAAATCAATTGCCACAAACGGCTAGATGTAATTCTCTTTTGCTCTTTGTTACAGACACATGCACATAAGAAAAAGGTTGGGCTTGCCATAAACATAAATATAGAAAAACTTACCTATCTTCCCCTGTTTCACACTTATTCACGAGAGTAGGGTTTTAACGACCTTTAGTCTTGATTTTATTATTATATCGATTAATTCCGCGTCAATTGGTTATTTTATTTTATTCGCCCGGTATATTAGTATAGCGCTATATGGCTAGGGTTCTTCTAAGAGATCGTGAACCAGGGAATTGCGGACTCCCGTTGTATTATCTCTGTTCTGGAAGCGTTGACAAAAATAGGCAATTGTTGGAAAAAACTACTGTTCATTCGTACTTTCACTTGGAGCTCCAATACTTGAATTGAATTGGTTTGCAATTGCTAGGTTTAATGTTTTCTGAAGTTCACTATATTGATTGGAAACTCTCATCATTATTGTACGATACTGTGATTCGACTGACTTTTTAACCTCACTTTTGAGAGTGCCATATTACCGGTAACAACTACGATATGACTGGCTTTGCTACTGTTTTAACGAATTGAATTTAACCTTTTGGCATCTTTGGGTCACTGTTGAACCCCGAATGATTTTTTTTTATATCAAACTCGCGCTTTTATATCCCGTTATCGAATCACGTGATAATTTGTCTAACCGCGACTAGTAATTATAATTATCTTCAACCAAAAATAATGGCTGTGTTTTGGTCATTGCACGCATTGATGATTAATGGGTTGTTTTGTTTCTGTCATAAATAAAAATATATAAAACATAATTTTATGCCTTTTCGAGGAAGAGTTATATTTAATGGATGTCATTCTTTACAATGGCATTGAATCCGTTTTTATGATCGCGCTGTGAAATAAACAAGTGGCAATTAATAATCTTGTTTACCCTCTTAGATGAGTTATTTATGAATCCGGTGTACAAGGGTTACTTCTTGATGAATATTTTCAAGTGCATTTTAATTGTCTTTCAATAACAACGTATGGTTTAACGAGCGTATGCTTATCAGCTCTTTCAGTCAAGCCTGTGAACCTTATTGAACTTTTTCTGGCTATCACGATATTGTTTGAGAATATTATGCTGTTTTGTAGGGAAGAAAGTTTCTCTGTAATTACATGGCATGACATGGTCTCTTGGGCTGTAAACTCGATAGCGTCGATTTAAAACTTCTAATTTTTGGGAATTTTCGAAGTTTTCGCATTTTGGAGACGAAAGGTCGTATATCTTTACCTTTATAATTAGTTCACATTTCAACCAATACTTTTGGCGTATTTTGCACTTTAATTAGTCAAAATAATTTCTTCATAAAAATCTCATGGCCACATATGCGTCTCATGTTTCAAGTTTGAAATATTTTAATTCATTTCTAGGTAAAGGTCAAGAAAATGAGATCACCCAGTATCTTCACGAAATTTTCACAGGCGCTTCAGAAGACGTTAAGAACAGTACAGCAATCGAAAATTCAGCGCGGAAAAGATAATTTTAGGAGATATGACCCCCGAAGGTGAATAAAGAGAGGTTATGGAATATCACTTTTGGAAACTCCAAACTGATTTGAAGAATAGCTTTTTACACTGAAATATTAACTGTACATTCATTTAACGTTTAAGTAATATTAAAATACTTAATGTTCATAAAGACGTGAAAAAACTCCGATTACATTTTATTTAATTTATCACATGAAATGTCAAAAATCAAATATTGGTGGTTGCATTGTGCTTTGATCTTTTCATGGACATGCCACGCTGCCAACTATTCAAGTAAATTGGGCCAATTCGGATTTTCGCAAAATTTTCAGGTGCTTCAAAAGTCGATAAAATTTGAAAATTATGGCCTTTTAAAGTTAAAAAAAGTGTGGTTTCGCTTCTTCAGTATTAGAATGTGTAGATGAGTTCCAACTTGTCCTGTTCGTTAGCAGCATGTTTGCGTATTCGTTCTCCCATTAATTTTTTTTCGCTAAATATTCTTCATGTAGACAATAAAATGTACATTGATTTTTTTTATAACTGAGGAGTTTTTGAAATTAGCTGGGAGGTTATACGATCCCCGGAAACAGGCCGACGATTTCATCCATATGGCAAATGAAGACGAACAGAGTGAATTGGAAGATTATTGAATCACTTTACTTCGAAAAAAAAGGCCCTTTTCAGGGCCACCAATATTTTTCTAAATAATTCATACTGCCAACGACATGATTACGAGCGCAGCAAAGCGTCGCTTCGTAAGGTTAATTGGCTGGATAGCAATGTTAGCCAAGTTAGGTTAGGTTGTGTTCCTTCTTCTTAAGTAACTAATTGGTTGGAGCGAAGCGTCGCTTTGTGAGGTTGATAAGCATGCTCTCAAATCGGATAACAAGGTTAGTCAAGTAAGGTTAGGTTGTGTTCCTTCTTTTTACGTAAGAAACTGGTTGGATAGAAATGTTCGGGAGCGGAGCGAAGCGTCGCTTCATAAGGTTGATTACCTTGCATTCAACTTGGACAGTAATGTTAGCCAAGTTAGGTTAGATTGTGTTCCTTCTTTTTACGTAAGAAATTGGTTGGATCGAAATGTTCGCGAGCGGAGCGAAGCGTCGCCTTGTTAGGTTGATTGGCTTGCATTCAACTTGGATAACAAGGTTAGCCAAGTTAGGTTAGGTTGTGTTCCTTCTTTTTACATAAAAAATTTATTGGAAGTTTTCTCGTATGCCTGGCCAGGCATACGAGAAAACATCAATTAAACAAATATCGACATCTCTTGATGTACCTTTTATTACTTGCACATTTTTTTTCAAGAAAAATCAAATTCAAAGCTTTTAAACCAACATTTATAAATACTTTAAAAGAAAGGAATGTTATTCCAAGATTTGAGTTTTTCGCATAGTATCAGGGAGAATACGAAGATAACGCACGGTTCCCAATAAATATTTTATCGACTGATGAAGCAACATTCACAACTAATGGAACAGTAAGTTCACAGAACTGTAGATGCTGTGCTACAGAAAACCCTCATTTCACTATGGAGTGCAAGGACCAATATTCATTTGAGGTAAATGTCTTATGTGGACTGTTAAAAAATACTGTGATTGGTCCCTTCTTCATTGATGGAAACCTCAATGCCAACTGATATTTGCAATTTTTACAAACAGATTTATTACCAATTTTAAATCAAATGCCGCCTAGACAAAGATGAAGAATTTGGTATCAGTTAGATGGAGTTAGTGTTCACTGTAGTGTGGTAACACAACAATTTTTAAATGAAACATTAAATGGACGTTACTCAGAGTATCCAATGCCAGCGCGCTCACCAGATTTAACCCCAATGGATTTCTTCTTTTGGGGTTTATGGAAGAACGATATTTACAAACATCGTCCTTTTAGGTATAGAGAATATTTAAAAACTGTGATTACTAATTGTGTGAGGACCATACAACCGGAGCACATTACGAATGCAGTCAACGATTGTGTATAGTATTTCTAATTCCAATTGGACCGACATAAAAAGTTTCGAGAAGGAATTCTCTTCCACACGACAGAACTTTTTTATGATTGCACCAGGAACGCTTTGAGAGTAAAAACACTGGTAGTATATAAATTTCTCATTTGCCGGGCAGTGCATATGAACACTCCCCCTCCGTAGTGGTCTTATTTTTATTGCCGTTCCAATTGGGATTAGAATAACTATAAGAAGAACCGAACTGTCCATGTTGCGGGATGGACATCATACTGAGATGTAAAATACTTCTTTCGGAAAAATGCTTTTGTTTTCAAAGCGAATATAAGAATTATTTTGGACAAGAAAATCTCCAGAAAATCAATGAGTTTGTGCCGACATACTTATTTTATTTTGATGTTATGTGATTTGATATTGAATATTAAGTTCTTGTACAATACTGTATAATTTTAAGCAATTTTCGGTGTTGACAAAAAATAAAAATATCTTTGCACCAAAAACTTTGAAAACAATTGTTGTGTGATTTGTAATATTACAGGCTTTCCAAATAAACCGTCGTATACAGGATGTTGTCTATTCATCGTTTTAGCAAACATTTTTTCGTAGTCCACATTTTAAAAAAATGGGTGAAAAAATAAAATTTTAGTTAGATGGCCATGAAATCTAGATGTATTTTGTAATGCTGAACAACTTTTCTAAATAACATTTCCCGAAATTTTTCAAAAACAGGGTATTTTACTCCTGTCTCAAAATCAAATTTTTGAAGGCTCCTCGTTTATTACATGTGTTTTACTATATTTCGTTGATGTATGTTCAGTTTTAGGGGATGCACAAACTTTTACCAGGAATAACTTTTGTCGAAAAACCCTTAATAAATAAGTTTCCCATATGGTGCATACTTTGAGGATGACACTGTATACAGTGTTCAAGAATTTTATTCATACCTAAATCTCTTGTTTTTTATACTATAGAGTCTTGAAGATGAAACAATAAAATTTCGAAACGTCGATGAGTTAATCTTTGCAATCTTTTGGTGTGGTGCACAAAGTGAATAGCTCCAGAGAATTTCTGGACAACCGATTCAATTTCTTCTTCAAATAATTCTTCTATTTCGGACTACAATGACAGCGGCACATTTTCCTGTTGTTCGGCCTGTTGTCTAGAAACACCCGTATCAGCGTTCTGTCACTTTCAATATAGCATCGTTTACGGTAATACCCATCTTCTCTAGATAAGATAACGGAGAGTTTTAACATCATAAACACCATGTTATTACTTTTATCTAGAGGTGTCACAGTGCCATTACATTTGTTAACATCCCCAATAGCACTCTCATTACCATGCAGAGTAAATAAGCAATCACAAGCCAATCCCGCGTGATTGACAGGTCTGATTGACGGGTGAGTAAGTGGAGGTTGCGTTGCAACCCCCGGCTGTGGCCCATTTGGGCCGTAATGGTAACGCAAACATACGCACATATGTACCAGTCATTGCGATAGACGAAATTCTATTTACACGCGGATCACACCGGATATGAGAAGGACTGATAGGAAAAAGTGGAAATGTAAACGTTGCTTTCTGTTTTTTCAGGAAAAAGTCCATTTCACAAAGTGGAGTGGATGATGAAAGAAATGAGTAGGCTCGAATTCGTGTCCACAGTTTATTGGTAAATATCTTTTAGTTTAGGAATGTTTCGGGACTAATTAGTCCCATCCTCAGTAGTATACATAGGAATTATATGTGGAAACACGAACATATTGAAGAAATGTTGGGTTGCGATCCCAACCAGAGGAAAAATTG
Organism: Gonioctena quinquepunctata; assembly: GCA_018342105.1. Taxonomy (NCBI): domain Eukaryota; kingdom Metazoa; phylum Arthropoda; class Insecta; order Coleoptera; family Chrysomelidae; genus Gonioctena; species Gonioctena quinquepunctata. The sequence goes on from JAFIRS010000697.1 coordinate 423,031, forward strand.
TTAGCATCCTTTGAAGGGATGGAAACACAACATGATCATAGTGTTTTTAGCCATAATAAAAATCTTTTTTATATTTACCTACAAGTTTATTATATTTAACTATCTAATCCCCATAATTCGTTAGTATAGTTGGATCATGGAAAAAATGACTGAAAACAATTAGAGAACATAACAACAAACGCAAATGTTCTTGAGTAGTTGACATATTTGACATTTGACACGTCCGTCGGTAATGAAAAATCTGATTCTTCTTCTGCCGGTGCTGCCTACAATTATATTTGCGTATTAAAAGCAGAAATAAAATCATAGTTCCTACATGAAACATGCTTTGGAAAGCGAATATTGTATGCAACACGTATGCAAATGGCTCTTGTAAATTACATTTTAAAGTAAGGATGTTAGTATTTGAGATATTGAAAGATAGCTTATAAGCGTCACACCAATCTTTCATTCTCAATCATTTGATGCAGTTTTGAGCAATTTCATCATGCCAAAATATTGTGGTGTCATCTGCAAATTGGGTATCATTTATATACAGTAGAAAAAGCGTTGGTCCCAGAACTCCCCATATGATTCCCAGTTTTTGCGATAAGCTGCCTTGAAGAGATACGATTTGAGTTCGTCCAGATAAATAAGAATCGAACCACTGGATAACTACATCTCTAAATATTTCTCCAATTTTTGCAACAAAATGTTGTAGTTAACACAGTCGAAGGCCTTTGTCAGGTCACAAAAAACCGCTGCAGCACATCGTTCCTTTTTCTCTTTGAAATCCAAATTTAGTAGGATTAATAAAATTGTGCTTATTCAGTTAAGTCATTATCCCATTTTTCTATTATTTTTGAGAGTGTGGGTAACATTGAAATGGGTCCGAAGTTTGCAGGATTATCAGTATAACCAACCTTATGTAATGGAATGACTATTGCGTTTTTCAAACATGATGAAAAAACTACTGTAAGAAATGAAAAATTTACTGCTTCAACTCATACCATAAGGGCGGAATCGGGGAGATGTGAGTATAGAAGAGTCGTCCCACCCAGACGCATTTTTATTTTTTATTTCATTGAAAATTTGTTTCACCTGGCGTGAAGAAGAATGAGTCGGAGACAGAGATATAATTCAAATAACTCAGTGGTTCCATTTGGGGATGGATCTCTTCGAAAACAGTTTCTGCGATTGAGCAATAATATTCATTGATATCGTTACATTCTAAATTTGTTTTTGAGTCATTAAATAATTGCCCAACTCTCTTTTCGCTTATGTCTTGCGTTTTCTATTTTGTTCCTATAGTGTAATTGTTTAGCTGTTCTCAGGGTTCTTCTGAATTGATATGAGTAGGAAATTAATTTGGACTGTAGTGTTCGACGGTGATCATTCCATGTGAGACACTCATCCACTTCAAGGTCTAGAAACTTGACTTGTTGAACAATTTTTACGTTATCACAAATTTCTCTTCTATTATTACATCGGAACAGCTTTTCTGATGGTTATGGAATCTAATTGATTTGTTTTTAGGAGGTTGGCACTGAACCAATCTTTTACACTTCATTGCATTTATCTGACAGAAGTTTGTCTGATTCATCTGAGATGATCAGCGATGGGTCTGCGTACATAGTGAAAGAGAACTGGACTGGTAAGTTATCCAAATCATTCAGATACAGTATAAAAAGAACAGGCCCCAAAACGGAGCCTTGGGGGACTCAAATTGTGACTGCTCATTTTGAAGACATAGTTTTGTCGATGGAAAATATTGGCTTCTTGAATCGAGGAAGCTGTGTAGCCAATGGTGGGGAGTATCTCTAATTCCTTATCTTTGGAGTTTATCCATTGTCTTATTTCACTTGCTTCCACGGTCGGCGGTAATACTGAAAATAAATCATGAAGCTATGATTTCTCATATGATATAATTGATCATTACAGCTCGAATAACTTTCAGAAAGAATGAAGTTTCTAGCTACACTTGAACTATTTGTAATCGTTTCCTTATCAGTCAGTCCGTGAAAAATACTAATTTGAGACTTTTCAACAGGAAAAATCAGTGGAAACTACATTATGAACAACCCTAACTATGTATGTAATGAAACGAGCTGTACAGGGTTGTATGCAAACGACTCCTCCTCAGTTATTTCCGTTATCGATACTGAAGGTTTGCAATCAAAATGCATCGAAACAAATCAAAAACTCTCATCTTTCTTCAACTGTAGTAACTTATTTTTCAATATCCAAAAGACCAAAATGTTGCGAATTCAAAATCGGCAGAAAAATATCGAAGACCTTGAAATTTCGATTGCTGAAAACATTTTGTCCAACACACATAGTGAGAAAATGAAAGAAAAAGCCATATGAAGGGGATAAGATATGAAATGAAATGCATAAAGCACACACAAAGTCGTCTTCACAAAATGTTTAATATAAATTGAAACAATTGGTAGACCGACAGGCGAAAAACAACTACTTTCCTAGCAAATACCGCGCAGAACGTTGAATGATATTCACCTGACAATCCATGCAAACCTCCATATAAATGGATATTGTTCGCAAATGTTTCTTTCTGATAAGCTCGATTATAATTATGTTTTAAGCTCGATAATGATTTTATTTATGTTGTGTCTCGCTTCGGCCAGAGCTCTCTGTATATCTGGCTGGTGGCTACTCCGTACTGATGAGGGCCAAAAAAGCCTGAAACCGGTATGCGGATTGTAAGGTGGACACGACATGAATTTAAACATAATCGAGCTTATCAGAAAGAAACATTTGCGAACAATATCCATTTATATGGAAGTTTGCATGGATTGTCAGGTGAATATCATTCAACGTTCTGCGTGGTATTTGCTAGGAAAGTAGTTGTTTTTCGCTTGTCGGTCTACCAATTGTTTCAATTTATATTGAACCTTTTGTGAAGACGACTTTGTGTGTGCTTTATGCATTTCATTTCACACATAGTGAGGTTATATTTTTGGAAATATCTCTGGACAAACACCTATGCTGGAAATCTCATGTCAACAACTATCTTCTAAGTTTGATTTCGGATTTTTTTTTAACATTTTACGATCGGTGTTAAAAATGCTTCAGATGATGAATGTGTGTTACGCTCAATTTGAATCGAGACTTAGCTATGGCATTTGTCTCTGGGGTAATTCGGCTGGTTCAAAGGGAAGTTTCCATGGGCCATAATACGCCAGTCAAAATAGACCGCCAATTCACAATAATTACAAACATTTCTTCAACACTGCCGAATGTTGAGGCATCAAGTAAGACTAAATATAAAAATCTGCACACTCTCCTTGGCAAAATTGCAAACATTTGCAATTTGCAGGTATATTCCCTAACTTATTTTCTACATCCCATTTGCACACGCAATTTTCATCCGGAAATGAATAATCTCGATTAGTTGAAATAGCGCTAATTCTGGTTACAAAATTGCAAACATTGTGCAAATTTGTGGTGAAATCATGGTTCCGTCACCCCCTAAAATGCTTCAAATTTGCAACTTTTCATGTGTATGGAACATCAAAAAATTATGGATAACGCTAAAAACAGTGTCAGGGGCAAAGTTTAGGGGTCACGAAATTGCAAACAATATTTTCGTGCTTTGCAAACTTTGGTGGCATAATTTTAAGTCGCCAATTGAGTATGCACCTTTTTCAGTATCGCGGAAGATGGCGGAAATGAACATTATTGTTAGAAGCAATTTTCCGCAAATGCCACAAAATTCCAAACCTTGTGCATTTTTTTCTTAAATTCTGCTGTGGCAAACAAGTCTACGTATAAATTTGCAACCCTATAAAATGACGGGAAAACCGGGCAATAGAATATTATAAGTTAAGTCGATTTTCGCGGATGACACTAAATTCCAAACTTTGTGCAATGTTTTCTCAAAGTTCTGGAATGGCAAACAAGTTGTCTATAAATTTAACCCATAAAATGTCGGCAAAGCAGGCAGTGGAATATTATCAAACTAAGTCGATTTTCGCGGATGACACAAAATTACAAACTTTGTGCATTTTTTTCTCATAGTTCTAGAGGCGAACAAGTTGAAGTATGAATTTTCAAACCCATAAAATGTCGGCAAAGCAGGCAGTGGAATATTATCAATTAAGGCGATTTTCGCGAAATGTTAATCTCTTTGCAATTTTCGCTCAATAACTGAACCCGATCTGGTGGAATCAGCTTTTATTATCAGAGGATAATTATTCAAGGACGAAATTACCAAAGCCGGTAATTTTTTCGTCCTGTTGAGCGAATTGTCAAGTTATATAGTCATTTTCATGATACCCGATAGTGAAATTAGACGATTCCACTGAATGGTTATATCAGATGATAACACTGTATAGTTCCAACACCTTGTTTCACTTGAAAATTTTCAATAAAACAATAGAGTTTACATCAGAGAATTCTTTTTCATTTTACGAGATTTATTTCATAATTCTCTGAAAAACAGGCGAGATCATAAACTCACAAATTTGCTTCATATGTGCTTGCAGTTTTTGTTTTTTTTTTATGTTCTGGTTCCCACGAAAAGGGATATCCTGTAATGTTCAGAGAACATCGTGGGAACCTAGGGAAAGAAGGTAGGAGTTGGTGTTCTTCTTAAATTTCTGAAGGTTGTATGCCTTGGGAACACCCCTAGGCAATGAGTTCCAAAGCCTCGCTGTTCGTTGGATGAACGAGTCTTTGGAAAGTGATGTTCTGCAGGTCTCCAAAGTGACCACGAAGAGGTGTGATGACTGAACTTGACGGGTTAATCTCGAAGAGACTGCCAAAGCAGGAACGATTGTTGATATTTCAGAAGAGCATCGCCCATGAAAATATCTATAAAATAGAGACAAATCGCCAACTTTTCTACGGTGTTCCAGACAAGTGAGCGAGTTTGTAAGCGAGGCATCACCGACGAGACGAATTGCCCTTTTTTGGACAGAATCCAATAGCCTCAGGATATGTTTAGGTGCCGCACTCCAAATATGGAACAGTATTCAGGACAGGTCGGATCTGTGCCTTATAGATCATAAGCAGCTGACTGGGGGTGAAATAGCTCTTGGCACGAAACAGAAAACCAAGTTTTGGGATGCACCTTTGGCAATGGACCTAACGTGATTTTCCCAGGAAAGGTTATTGCTGATAGTAATACCAAGCATCGATATGGATGGCTTCAGTGGTATGGTTACTCCTGACAAAGTTATGTTAGGCACAGTGAGATCGGCTTTTCTAGAGAAAAGACATGCTTGTGTTTTGTTTGCATTGAATTTTACCAAGTTATTAGATCCCCATTCGAGAATTGTTGCTAAGTCCATATTTATATTATTAACATTTCTTCCTCGTTCATTTCTGGTTTCACGGGCTGATATAGGGGCCCTGGAAGAGAAAGCGGTATGGAGGGTACTATCATCGGCAAAGCTGTGTACTGGACATGAAGTTGCTTTCAACAGGTCGTTGATGTGAAGTAGAAATAGTGTTGGTGCGAGAATGGATCCTTGCGGAACACCAGCATTTATGAGTAGAGTGTCAGATGAAACTCCATCGACCACTACATGGAGAGACCTATTTGAGAGAAAACTGACAAGCAGAGAACACAGCTGAGGGGGCAAGCCATAAGACGGAAGCTTGGCAAGGAGTCCCTGGTGCCAAACTCGATCGAACGCCTTGGAGATATCTAATGCCACAGCTAAAGTTTCTCCATACTCTTCAATAGATAGCTGCCATATATGTGGGACGTAAGCAGCAGGTCACCAGTTGATCTCTGATGGCGGAAGCCATATTGCCTATCGTTGACAATTCCTGAGTCTTCCAGATATTTCATGAGCTCGATGTTGATGGCTTTTTCCATGACCTTTGAAATAATAGATAGCAGTGCGATAGGTCTGTAGTTGCTAGGTAGGGCCTTTTTGCCTTTTTTAGGGACTGGCTGTACTCTTGCAATTTTCCATGTGCTTGAAGTTGAAATATAGTGATAAAATATTATGTATGCATAGTTTTTCCTAGAGAAATATTATATCGCCCGTCTTTCCCGACATTTTATAGGGTTGCAAATTTATACGTAGACTTGTCTGCCATAGCAGAACTTTAAGAATAAATTACACGAAGTTTGGAATTTTGTGGCATTTGCTTCTAACAATAATGTTCATTTCCGCCATCTTCCGGGATACTGAAAAAGGTGCAAATTCAATTGGCGACTTAAAATTATGCCACCAAAGTTTGCAAAGCACGAAAACATTGTTTGCAATTTCGTGACCCCTAAAACTTTGCCACTGAGACTGTTTTAGCGTTATCCATAATTTTTTTACGTTCCGTACACATGACAAGTTTGCAAATTTAAAGATTTTAGGGGTGACGGAACCATGATTTTACCATAAATTTGCACAATGTTTGCAATTTTGTAACCAGAATAATACTAATAATAAATAATGTTTATTCAGGTTCAGATCACAAAAGGTAACAGAAGGTAATACATAAGCGAATAAACATGTTAGAAACCACAGAAGCATCACATGTTGCTTGTATGTGAAGAAAATATATTCAAAGCAAAATTAAAATAAAACAGATAATATAAAAATCAAACACTTAATCCAAGTAAAGGTGGTAATGGTTAAGTATATAGACAACATCCAGTCCAAATACAATTCAATTAGCGCTAATTACAACGTAATCAAGGATTATTCGTATTTCCGGTTGAAAAGTGCGTGTGCAAATTTTACAAGAGATGTAGAAAATAAGTAAGGGAATATACCTGCAATTTGCACAATGTTTGCAATTTTGTCCAAGGAGATTTTGCAAATTAACGTTTCACGCGTATTTGAGTAATTTCCGGTCACCGGATGAGTGTGCAAATTTTCATATTTAGTCTTTACTGGATGCCTCAACATACGGCAGTGCTAGCGAAATGTTTGTAATTAATGTGAATTGACCGTCTATTTTGACTGGCCTATAAACGGATCCTGAGATGTATTTTTGGAATATCTAATAGGGAAACCTGTAGAACAGTTTTTGAATACTTTGATGTCATGACACTCCTCTCTTTTTTTTCCAAATATTTCTTTATGCTTTTGAAAATAAAGAATTTTTCCTAAAAAATTCTGATCCATGAATATCGGACACGAACAAAATAAGTCACCACGTTCATGTTCATTTTACCATAAGAATAATAATGTTTTCAATACTCTTTCAGGCAAATTGAAGGATATAACTGAAATCTCCTCTTTCAAATATAGTTTGAAATGTTTTTTACTAGATTTTTTTTTTATAGAGTGAATGGTTTTATAGAAACTGAGCATATGTGTAAAGAATTTTGGGTAATTTTTGTTTATTTTATAGTTAGGTCAATTTTATCGTGCGTATTTTTATCTGTTTTATATTTCTATCTATGTTGAAAAAGAAAACATTCTCAATTGAATATTGATAGAAATATTTTTCTGTGAATTGAAAAATCCACGATTAAAATGAAGTTATTTTTTGTGAATGTCTGACAGAAAACAACTACTTTCCGGTAAAGCAGTGCATTGAATCACATCGATAGATATTCTGAAAAGGCCCTAACTTCTTTGAGTTAGGGCCTTTCAGAATATCTATCAGATGTAGTTCAATGTCCAGCGTGGCTTTAGCTAGAAAGTAGTTGTTTTCTGTTAGACATTCACAAAAATAACTTCATTTTAATCGTGGATTTTCAATTCACAGAAAATATTTCTATCAATATTCAATTGAGAATGTTTCCTTTCAACATGAATACCCACGAGAGGTTATCTTGACGATGCAAGATAGTGACTAAAGTTTATCTTTCAGTCGCAGATGATTCCACATCTGTTTTATGAACATCCTGTTTATATTTTCAACAAATCAATCTATCATACCCCATGACAGGTTTTAATGTCAGAAAACACGAATTTCAAAGTGTCTTTCCAAAAGAAATGATTCTAACTTTTTCCATCTTTGCAAAGTGAGATTGCTTCTTGAAAATGTGTTTCCCATTTCTTCCGGTCTTCCTGATGATCGTAGAAGCGTAAAATAGATTTTCGTCGACAAAAATGTATTGAAGACCTAGTTAATGCGATGTCTCTCCTGCGTCAATGTTACGAATGATTTCTGGTGAGGACTCTCTTTTGGAAAACATTCTTCTTTGCCTCATTCATCTTTATGAGTTCATAATTGAGACTGGAATAGAAAATCGAATAACTATCTGAATGAAAATGCAAATTTTCAATTTCAGATTTTTTCTTTTGAGTTAGGGCCTTTTCAGAATATCTATTAGATGTAGTTCAATGTCCAGCGTGGCTTTAGCCGGGGAAGTAGTTGTTTTCTGTTAGACATTCACAAAAAATAACTTCATTTTAATCGTGGATTTTTCAATTCACAGAAAAATATTTCAATCAATATTCAATTGAGGATGTTTCCCTTTTCAACATGAATACCCCACGAGAGGTTATCTTGACGATGCAAGATAGTGACTAAAGTTTATCTTTCAGTCGCAGATGATTCCACATCTGTTTTTATGAACATCCTGTTTATATTTTCAACAAATCAATCTATCATACCCCATGACAGGTTTTAATGTCAGAAAACACGAATTTCAAAGTGTCTTTCCAAAAGAAATGATTCTAACTTTTTCCATCTTTGCAAAGTGAGATTGCTTCTTGAAAATGTGTTTCCCATTTCTTCCGGTCTTCCTGATGATCGTAGAAGCGTAAAATAGATTTTCGTCGACAAAAATGTATTGAAGACCTAGTTAATGCGATGTCTCTCCTGCGTCAATGTTACGAATGATTTCTGGTGAGGACTCTCTTTTGGAAAACATTCTTCTTTGCCTCATTCATCTTTATGAGTTCATAATTGAGACTGGAATAGAAAATCGAATAACTATCTGAATGAAAATGCAAATTTTCAATTTCAGATTTTTTCTTTTGAGTTAGGGCCTTTTCAGAATATCTATTAGATGTAGTTCAATGTCCAGCGTGGCTTTAGCCGGGGAAGTAGTTGTTTTCTGTTAGACATTCACAAAAAATAACTTCATTTTAATCGTGGATTTTTCAATTCACAGAAAAATATTTCAATCAATATTCAATTGAGAATGTTTCCCTTTTCAACATGAATACCCCACGAGAGGTTATCTTGACGATGCAAGATAGTGACTAAAGTTTATCTTTCAGTCGCAGATGATTCCACATCTGTTTTTATGAACATCCTGTTTATATTTTCAACAAATCAATCTATCATACCCCATGACAGGTTTTAATGTCAGAAAACACGAATTTCAAAGTGTCTTTCCAAAAGAAATGATTCTAACTTTTTCCATCTTTGCAAAGTGAGATTGCTTCTTGAAAATGTGTTTCCCATTTCTTCCGGTCTTCCTGATGATCGTAGAAGCGTAAAATAGATTTTCGTCGACAAAAATGTATTGAAGACCTAGTTAATGCGATGTCTCTCCTGCGTCAATGTTACGAATGATTTCTGGTGAGGACTCTCTTTTGGAAAACATTCTTCTTTGCCTCATTCATCTTTATGAGTTCATAATTGAGACTGGAATAGAAAATCGAATAACTATCTGAATGAAAATGCAAATTTTCAATTTCAGATTTTTTCTTTTGAGTTAGGGCCTTTTCAGAATATCTATTAGATGTAGTTCAATGTCCAGCGTGGCTTTAGCCGGGGAAGTAGTTGTTTTCTGTTATACATGAATACCCCACGAGAGGTTTTAATTAATTGATGTTCCCTTTTAACATGAAACCCCACAGAGGTTATCTTGACGATGGAAGATAGTGACTAAAGTTTATCTTCCAGTCGCAGATGATTCCACATCTGATTTTATGAACATCCTGTTTATATTTTCAACAAATCAATTTATATCTAGTTATTGACGATTCCAAAACATGTAAAACATGTCGAAAAATGAAAATAATATTGATTGATTAATTGAGAAATCAACATCCACATAGCCAAAACACTGTAACCGACAGAATACCATTGAAAACTTCGAAAACACTTAATCACTCTCGAGTAGTGGTTTTGCGTTTTCACTAAAGCAGTACGCTGTAGTTATTCATAGTTTCTCCACAATTTCAAAATAACAAATTAAGGGCAATAACTCTAATCCAACCATTGTTATTACCTGCTAATAACAGCTATTATATTACCAAGCGCTGCGAAACTCTAGACTTTGTTCTTATAAAATGATTGCAATAATGTTTTGATCGTGTGCACGGATGAAATTGAACAAAATTTCTTTGCAGTAATTATGAGTGACGTGCCATTTGATCTCCGATGAATCGTGGTCTATGGAGAGTGTGCTTTGCATGTGACCGCCTATGAAGAAATTCCTCATGTCGGAAGAGATTTCTTCATCAAGGCAACGTCATGCAGAAACAATGGCGCATTACTGTGTAAGTATCGCATACAATGTATGTTTGTATATTCTGCCATCTTCGCTTGACTATTGAATGTATGTATATATTAGAAGGGAGTTTCAGATATTACTTTTATTGACATGATGTATACTTTTTAACCGGCGAAACCATAAAGGAGGAGGTTCTCTAGTTGACGCGTAATTTTTTTTATGTATGAGCACGCATAACTTTTTACTGAGACATCCGATTCCGATAGGTATTTTTTCAGTGGCTAGGGTGTACTTCGAAGATGGTCCCATTTGAATTTAAAAGATGAAATCCACGCCTAAGGGTAGCGAAATGAAGGATATTTATTACTCACCCTCTGAATTCTGGTCCGTTAACCGATTCTATCAGGCATAACTTTGTACTGGGATCTTCGATTTGGATTATTCTTTTTTTATTAGATAGAGTATACTTCATAGTGGATCATACTTGTATTTCGAACGGAATTATCCACCCTCACGGGTAGGAAAATAGGGAATAATTGATTTTTCACTTGTGAACATTGGCACACATATGTAGTTGACAATGACAGATCGCTATTGTCATTATTTTTGACGTCGGTCACAATCATTATATTCTATGAGATGATGGAATGATATACAATGTAATAAAATAAACTAACCAGAACAACAAAAATAATTTATATTACAACAAAAGTAAAAGTAGAAATCATATTATTAACTATAATTGAAGTAAGGTGGGTAAGTAATCAAAAAACAAGTAGGTAGTAATTAGTAGATTTCAGCCACATAAAAATTGAAAATAAAAACTTTTTAACAAAAAATTGAACCGACGAAATACGGAACTGAAAAGTAAAAAATATAAAAACTTTTTAACAAAAAATTAATCCGACGAAAAACGGAACTGAAAACGAAAAAATAAAACAAACCTTTTTAGTCTCAATAACTAAGCTCCTAAACTAATGTAACTGTTTTGTTTGTTTGGCGCCGACTCAAAATTAGTTACTTACATTAGTTTAGGAGGTTAGTTATTAAGACTAAGAAGGTTCATTTTATTTTTTGCTTTCCAGTTCCGTTTTTCGTCGGTTTAATTTTTTATTAAAAAGTGTTTTTTATTTGATAATTATTTATAATGGAGATTTATTAAAAATTATAAATGGGGTGAAATATATCCCATCATAACCATAATTGTGAAAAAGGGGCCGTGTTCGTAATAAAGAACAGAGAGGTTCCCCATGTTAATTTCTGAAACATTTTTTTTACGCGACTAAGGGCAGGACCACGCCAAGCTTTGCGGGGAGACCTGTGTGCAAAATATAAATTTACGACCTTTTTTAAAGTTGTAACTGAAAATTAATACATTGGTAGGTACACATGAATGGAATTTAAATAACTTCATATGATTTATATGGTATTTATTTCAGCAGCAGAAAAAATATAGTAGTCTTAGGTCTAGTATTCGAGATTCTTTGTACATGTCGTCTGTTGGGTATCTTGACTTCTCGGTTTTAAAAATCTCCTTTGTGTGACCTCTAAAGAGTGAAGGTGAGATTTCAAACTTGCACCCCAGACAAAGATCACATATCTGAGGTGGCTTTCAACTAAAGAGAAATATACGGTCCTCAAATGATCTAGGGGTAGTATATTTCCAAATTTTCTAAATTTGAATAGAACACTTCCCAATTTATTTGTCACGTAGGTGTTATGTGAAGATTCATTCCAACTGGGATCAAAAATTACACCTAGGTATTTAATTTTTTTTTTTAAAATGTGTATGAGTTGCATCAACCTTGTTTCTAGTTTTGAAGGGAGGGGTATAAGGAATAAGGAAGGGTATATATATATATATATATATATATATATATATATATATATATATATAGTATATATAGTGTTGTGATAGGCTCTTTATTATATTTATATTTGTATTTGTCATTGTTATTATAATAGTGATTGTTATTGTTACTTATTTTTTTTTTTAATAACAACTAGTCATCATAAAATAATTGTTATGGTAAATTTGTTTCAGTGACTTCCATTTTTATTATTAAATAATATTTTTTTTCCATAAATACCCATCATAACAGTGATGAAACTATGGCTATGCTGTCTTACCGTTTTTAAACACTCTTTTTACCTTACCCCAGCTCAGTCGGTACGCCTATGAAGTATGAGTCATCTCTATTCCCATGGCAGAATTCAGTAATGCCAACTTGGTGCGCTGCTTGATGTCAAAATGCGCTATTTTGTGGGAAGGTTACGATTAGATGTTCAATATAGTTGTTTTTATTGAAATGAATTCTTAAAATTGACCTACCCTGCGAAATCTAACTTATTTAACTTAGAACAGTAATATTGATCTGTGATAAATACTAGTTAAATGAACGTTTAAATGTTATGAAAAGTCTGTGAGCATCGAAAAAATCATTAAATGTTCAAAAAAATGGACACAAGTGATCAGATAACCAATATGAGTTTCTGGACCTGATACGTTGCACTTTAGTTAGTTCTGCTTATGAAAACCTTGTTATTCTTCCTTTTGTGGTGTTCTCCTGCCCCTTGGAAGTGTTCATACTCACTGGAGAATACAGCTACACTGCAAAAAAAACCTTTTGTTCCTGGGAATGGCATGGACTGGATTTTTTGTTCTGTTAATAGGGTGAGTGGATTTTTCTTATTTGTTTATTCTCCCATTGGTGTCTGAATTAGTTATATAACGTTTTTAGACAGTTTTGCTTGTTTTTCTCTTGTAATTTATTATAACTTTTCTTCCAAAATTGGTACGTGGTTTCGTTTTTGCATCAATTTTTCATCTCCTCAAGCTTGTTACATTTCCCTTGGCACCACATTTTTTGTTTTCTTTTCACAAATTTAGAGTTTATTCCCACTTTCTATATCACTGTTTGTTATTCTAACGCATTCTACTGATTTTATTCACAATATATAATTCTAGATCTTATATTATATGTACAAATTTGGATAAAATTCATATTTGAGATTTTTCTGTTTTCATAATTTTTATATTTCATTCTTTTCCTCACATTATTTTTGACATCTTGCTGTTGGGTTTTCTCCTGATATGATTTACCATACAGGATGTTCCAACTTGTATACCATTTCATCTACTTGAGATCCAAAGATTTTTCATGAATTTAAATTTCCATATTATTCTTATTGCTTGAACAAATTGAGTGTATCGTTGGTCACAATAGAGATACTTCAGGACTGACTTTTTGATACATATGCCTTGACTAGAACATGGTATGAGATTCTAGAATAGTAAAAAGTATGGAAAAATTGTAAAACAAACATCGCATGAACCACGATAACTTAAATACCTAATTATAATGATAAATTATCATTTTAATTATTTTATAAACATTTCCTAACATAACAATATATAACACATATGGGTGTAACTGAATAAGTGTAAAACATTTGAGGAGGTGATTCCTCATCGAAAAAAAGATAGGATCTTTCATATAAAGAAACTTCATTGGAGCATCCCTTGTTAAGATACAGCCCCTTAAAGGGGGTACATAAAATTTGTATAACAATTTTTTTCACAAGCACTGAAAAAGTTACAATATTGAAATTAACCTGACGTTTTGTACTACCAAAAAGACACTTAGCCAGTAATTTATTTGGTTTACCCCATGGTTGTAAGGGTGAAAACGCAACCCTAAAATTTATTTCCAATGTAACTTTTTGTCTTATTATTTGTTTACCATTTAAAAATTTATTTCCGATAGCCTGTTTCATTCTAAACAAAAAATGTCTCCTGAGTTTTGCCCAAAATAAACCAGTAAGCAGCAAAACATTATTTTACGAACAACTACAGAGATACATCGTCATAAATGCGAACTGGATTTATTGTTATTTTGTAGTTAGTACCTGCATTAAACGATTAAAGGGTAATAAACAGAACTAAGTTATTAATAACAAAACACACAACATGTAGAAATCATAGTGAATGTTCAATATGTCTACCTTCAAACATTACGCATGCGTCTAGACGTCGGCGCATTGAGCCACGTATTCGCTCAAATATTCCTGGAGTCTCTCTGATTACCCTGCACGCATCGATGATGCGGTTTCTTAAGTCCCTCTACATCGCGAACAGAGTACGATATACCAAATGCTGTGAATGGCCCCAAATAGAGAATCGAGAGGATTGAGATCCGGGGATCGAGCGGGCCATTTATGTGGTCCTCCTCGACCTATCCACTGATTTGCATATGTTTCAGTTAAATGCTGACGTGCTACTTGACTAAAATGGGCGGGAGCCCCATCATGCATAAAACATATCCCTTCTGACGCCCAAAGGAACTTCCTCCAGCAGTACTGGATGCACTTCTCTTAAAAATTGAACGTATGCCTCACCATTTAATCGAGGAGGTAGAAAATGAGGCCCAACTAAATCATCCCCAATAACTCCGAGCAACACGATAAGAGAAAACTGTTCTTGATGGCTAGTTTCGAAATAGCGTGAGGGTTTTCATCAACCCATATGTGGTAATTATGAAAATTAATAATCTTGTCCCGAGAAAACTACATTCGTCTGTGAATTCTATCGTCTTCAGAAAGTCACAATTTCTTCTAATCATTTCCAGCATCCAATTGCAAAATTCAAGACGGTTCGGAAAGTCTCGCGGTAACAGTGCCTGTACTCGTTGCACATGGTAAGGGTATAAGAGTTGTTCCTTTAAAATTCAAAATACCGTCATATGATCAACATTTAGCTGGAAAGCAATCTTTCTAGTACTGGTAGTAGGTTGTTCTTCAATCAAATTAAGTACTGCTTCCTCAAGCTGTGGTGTTCGTATTTCTCGATGGCGACCACAATCCTGCGTTCTTTTGTCGAATGAACCATATTCTCGTAATCGTTGATGAAGTCGAGCAAATATTCTATGTGAAGGATGCTGCCGTTGAGGATACATTTCAGCATATCTTCTAGAAGCTTCTAACCCATTCCCCTGCGACAGACCGTAAACGTAATGCATATCAGCCATTTCCTCATTTGTGTATGCCATTTTATTAACAAGTGAATTATTAAAGTAACAAATTAAGAACAGAACAACAACACATAATTAGTATTAATTCAATTTCGAAAATTCCCAAACCTGACAGCGTCATACCAATTTAATTGTCACTATCGCTAATAGCGACCTACTAGATAGATTAGTTTCGTATTTTCGCATTTATGACGATGTATCTCTGTAGTTGTTCGTAAAATAATGTTTTGCTGCTTACTGGTTTATTTTGGGCAAAAAACCCAAGAGACATTTTTTGTTTAGAATGAAACAGGCTATCGGAAATAAATTTTTAAATGGTAAACAAATAATAAGACAAAAAGTTACATTGGAAATAAATTTTAGGGGTTACGTTTTTCACCCCTTACAACCATGGGGTAAACCAAATAAATTACTGGCTAAGTGTCTTTTTGGTAGTACAAAACGTCAGGTTAATTTCAATATTGTAACTTTTTCAGTGCTTGTGAAAAAATTGTTATACAAATTTTATGTACCCCCTTTAAAGGGCTGTATCTTAACAAGGTATGCACCAATGAAATTTCTTTATATGAAAGATCCTATCTTTTTTTCGATGAGGAATCACCTCCTTAAATGTTTTACACTTATTCAGTTACACCCTGTATATATATATATATATATATAAGAATCCTTTTTAAATTCTGGTATGCAGTCAACAGGGGTATGGAAAAAGTGTACTCTTTTTTCTATTCAAGCTTTCGAATCATTTATTGTCTCTTCATCAGGAACTCTACAATGAATTAAATTGAACATTATAATATTTGAAAACCAATTAGGCATGTGTACTTACAAAAGTGAGGTTAAAATCCCTTTTACTTGCAGCAAATTATAAAATACCATGTCACAACAGACAACACTCTTGGTAAAGTCATATATAGTTAAAACTTTGATCAGAAATTGATCAAGATTACTTAAACATAAGTGTATAAACATTTTAAAATTCCAAATGGGCTCTTATGGAGGACATGTTGGATTCAAGAGGCAGTGGTGACAAATGAAAATGGATGATTATTGAAGTAAATGAAGTTGACAATTGACAAGTATGAAAAATAGATCTACGACCTGTTGCCAACATACAATCGATGAAAAATAATACCACCAAACTATTACATGGTACCAACTATGTTAATTAAAACGATTTAAGTAAGTCTCTAAAGGAGACTGCCAGAGAAAATATGAGTTTTTAACAATTAAAAATATTAAAATTATTATATAACAAAATTTGACAGGTGCAAATTTCATTACCCACTCTGTCAGAATTTTGCTTATATATTCAATTTTACATATTTTAATTACAAAAACTCATATTTTCATGCTTATAATCTACCTAATCGTTTTAATTAACATAAGTTGATACCATTACAGATTTGTATTTCACCAATTAACTGCAATTGCAACTGATATCTCATATCCTTCAATGTACTTCATATCAATATCTCATTTTCATTGTATCCATCAATCATGTCTCCATAAACATT
Organism: Gonioctena quinquepunctata; assembly: GCA_018342105.1. Taxonomy (NCBI): domain Eukaryota; kingdom Metazoa; phylum Arthropoda; class Insecta; order Coleoptera; family Chrysomelidae; genus Gonioctena; species Gonioctena quinquepunctata. The sequence goes on from JAFIRS010000697.1 coordinate 439,893, forward strand.
GAAATTTTAAAATGTTTACTAGTTTAAGAATCTCATTCGACTCAGTAAATTTGACTACACAGAATGTTACATAATTACTACTTTGCCTGAAATGAAAGATTTTAACCTCACTGTATAATGCATATGTTTTCTATTCTAATTTCAATTCATTGTAAATTCGATAAGGCAATAAATGACTCAGCGAATAAAAGTACATTTCATACCCATGATACGACTAATCAAAAAGGTACTTCTTTAACAGACAGTCGTCTGCACCTTCAAGCTTTATATATATATATATATATATATATATATATATATATATATAAATATATATATTTGACAGTATAGGGCCTAGTATAGATCCTTGCGGAACTCCGTATTCGATCGTTTCCGCACTACCCCAGAAAATGTTCAACCTTTGATTCTCGTTGTTCTTTAAATTTATCTCTCTTCTTTACATTATAAAATATATTCATTAGCAATTACTTCACTTCACTATTGAAGTTTCAGGTCTTTTGAATATGCATTTTGATTGAATGGATGGAACACGTAAGTGACCAACTTCAGTATATTCATGGTTCTTGTCATTTTTTAAGATATAATATGCGATATTTTGAACTCTAAAGAGGTGAAACTATTTGTCACAATACCAATAAATTCAATTTCACAAATGACCAATAAATATTGAAAATAATTAGTTTTTTAATGAATTACTAAGTAATGTTCGTTAGCTAGTCGTATCAAATCGACCATATTTTCCTGAAAATAAAATCCACCTAGGAATAAATACGAGCTGAACTTGTATACCGGATTTGTTGGTTTGATGACTTGACCGATATTTTACCCGACCAAATTCTTCGACTAATATAATAAATCATCGCATTATCAAAATATGATGTTTCCTGTATCTACTCCAGCATAAGTTTAGCTTTAATCTTCAGCTGCGAAAAAACGTCACCTGAAGGTGCTCACATATGGTCAGTACATAATTCATTGAATAATTAACATATTAAACATTCACATCGAGATTAGTATAATTTTCAATTTTTTATGTGCCTCTCATCTGGAATATGCTTAGCCATATCCCACGAATCTAGGTGATTTTTTTCACAGATGAAGGACGGAAGAGAATGTGGCGAGTATTTGAAATATTTTGTGCTCTACATACTATTTTTAAAAACTGATTTACTGTTGAGGAAATATCATTCCATTAATGTTTATTCTATGGGAAATTTAGTCAAAATTCATAAATTCAAGATGACAAGTTTTGTGGTTATAGCCAATAAAAATTGGTATGTGGGTGTTTTTAGGATCGGAGATCATGATTTTTGTCAAACTCCACGAATTCAAGATGGCGGCTCCAAGATTCCATTCAAAATTGGTGTTTGGGTTTTATTGGGGTCGGAGATTATCAATTTTTGTCAGAATTCAACAAGATGACGGATTTCATGAATTACTATAATGGAATGAATGAAAAAGACAATAACCTAGGTCAAATAATTAAAGAAAGTATTTTTTCCTTTTTAGTGCATTTGTATAAAAGCTTGTCTTGATTATTTTTAAATCTATTTACACGTTGCAATTGATAAAGACGATTCTACATACAGAGAACTTTAGGTTTCTCAAATTAAAATATATTTGTAAAACTCAGCAATAATCTCACATTATTCCACCAACAAGAAGCAGAAGAAACACTGAAATCAGTTTATTGTATTCTGGATGAAAAAGAGAAAGTCAGAAGAATACTTATAGAAGTTTCTGTGAACTTACAGGGGGTCAATAATTTTTTACCGGGGTCCATATTCATAGATATACAGGGAATTGAAAATGCGTTGTGAAAATTATTCATTTGTCAATGGACATGAAAAATAGAATACCAGATAGAGACCATAACTAGTATTTTGTCCAATTGTGTTGTACTACCAATTTTCGGAGAAAAAAGAGCTGAAGAAAAAAGAACAGGTTCTGGATCAGTTTTTTATCTCAATTGGAAAAACCTTCTTTCAGAAGAAATACATAACATGTTTATTACTCCAGGAAGTAGAGATAAATGAATAATAGACGCATACCTCCCCATTCGGATTTCCGGGCGAGAGGTACTCGAGGGGACTCAACATTAAAGATTAATTTTTGCAACATCCGCGGACTCAACAAGAATATCAATGACGTCCACCATCACCTACAGACGAAAAAACCGGATATTCTGGCTCTAACAGAAACACAAATAAACTCGTCCACCAACAAGGTCCATATGCTTTGTCCTGGTTACGAACTCCATTCTCGATTCAGGTTCAAAGGTGGAGTCTGCCTTTACGCTAAGACTAACCTTTCATGCCAGCGTGAAGAGAGTTTGGAACCGAAAGACTTTGATGTGATGTGGTTCAACCTATCTGATACCAAACTGACTGAGTTCCTCTGCTGCCTTTACCTATCACCTAATGAACCTTCATATAACGACCTCTTTGAGTTTTTATCACTCAAACTAGACTACATTCAGGAGAACCATCCAACAGCTGAAACCATAATCATGGGAGACTTTAATGTACATAACGCTGCCTGGCTCAAATTCTCTAACAAAACAGATGATGCGGGTCGTCAAGCCGAGGCCTGCGCCATCACTCATGGTCTAGAACAACTGGTCGAGCTACCAACCCGCATCCCTGATGTCAACAACCAGTCTGCCAATACACTAGATCTTTTCCTCACCACCAATCCTGACCCGTATAGAATAGAAGTTTGTGCCCCACTTGGAAACTCTGATCACACCCTCATCTCCACAACATGCTCTTTCCATTTACCATCGAACTGCACAATACCACCCCGTCTCATGTGGCATTACAATTCGGCCGACTGGGAAGGTCTTCGTATGTTTTTCTCAGCGTTTCTATGGAAGAGAGTTTGTTTCTCTTCAGTAGATCCAACACGATGTGCTGAGGCAATTTCTGAAATCATCATGTTGGGGATGCAAACTTACATACCGAATACCGAAAGAAGAACATCATCCGATAAGACCTGGTTTAACAGAAACTGCTCTAGAGCTGTGGCTTCCAAACAGGCAGCATACCATCGATGGCTAAAAAATCCGGGCCCTGAGACCAGAGCAGCATATGTCGAGGCTAGAGGCATATGCAAAGAGACAATAGAATGCTCAAAAGATGCCCACAATGCCAAAATAAGATCAAAACTTGCTGAATGTCCTAACGGATCCCGTTCATTTTGGTCTTTCGCCAAAGCTGTGGGAAGAAACTTCACTTCCAGCTCATTTCCTCCTCTAACCAAAGAAGATGGAACACTAGCAACGACTGCCCAGGAAAAAGACAATATCTTTGCGTACCTATTTGCTGGAAATTCCACTCTGGATTCATCGGGAAAACAACCCCCGAACATTACACCTATTGACAGTCACATGCCCGAGATCACCTTTCGCCAACGTACTATCAGAAAGATTTGCTGGGTCTCAACACCAACAAAGCCTGTGGATCTGACGGAATCCCGCCGATTGTTCTCAAGAAATGTGCCCCCGAACTAACACCTGTTCTTTGCAAGTTGTTCAACCACTCTTACAATTTGGAGGTATTTCCGTCCAATTGGAAAATTGCAAGAGTACAGCCAGTCCCTAAAAAAGGCAAAAAGGCCCTACCCAGCAACTACAGACCTATCGCACTGCTATCTATTATTTCAAAGGTCATGGAAAAAGCCATCAACATCGAGCTCATGAAATATCTGGAAGACTCAGGAAAAATGGAGAAACTTTAGCTGTGGCATTAGATATCTCCAAGGCGTTCGATCGAGTTTGGCACCAGGGACTCCTCGCCAAGCTTCCGTCTTATGGCTTGCCCCCTCAGCTGTGTTCTCTGCTTGCTAGTTTTCTCTCAAACAGGTCTCTCCATGTAGTGGTCGATGGAGCTTCATCTGACACTCTACTCATAAATGCTGGTGTTCCGCAAGGATCTATTCTCGCACCAACACTATTTCTACTTCACATCAACGACCTGTTGAAAGCAACTTCATGTCCAGTACACAGCTTTGCCGATGATAGTACCCTCCATACCGCTTTCTCTTCCAGGGCCCCTATATCAGCCCGTGAAACCAGAAATGAACGAGGAAGAAATGTTAATAATATAAATATGGACTTAACAACAATTCTCGAGTGGGGATCTAATAACTTGGTAGAATTCAATGCAAACAAAACACAAGCATGTCTTTTCTCTAGAAAAGCCGATCTCACTGTGCCCAACATAACTTTGTCAGGAGTAACCATACCACTGAAGTCATTCGATGCTTGGTATTACTATCAGCAATAACCTCTCCTGGGAAAATCACGTGAGGTCCATTGCCAAAAGTGCATCCCAAAAACTTGGTTTTTTGTTTCGTGCCAAGAGCTATTTCACCCCCACTCAGCTGCTTATGATCTATAAGGCATAGATCCGACCTGTCCTGGAATACTGTTCCCATATTTGGAGCGCGGCACCTAAACATATCCTGAGGCTATTGGATTCTGTCCAAAAAAGGGCAATTCGTCTCGTCGGTGATGCCTCGCTTACAAACTCGCTCACTTGTCTGGAACACCGTAGAAAAGTTGGCGATTTGTCTCTATTTTATAGATATTTCCATGGGCGATGCTCTTCTGAAATATCAACAATCATTCCTGCTTTGGCAGTCTCTTCGAGACTAACCCGTCAAGTTCAGTCATCACACCCCTTTGTGGTCACTTTGGAGACCTGCAGAACATCACTTTCCAAAGACTCGTTCATCCAACGAACAGCGAGGCTTTGGAACTCATTGCCTAGGGAGGTATTCCCCGAGGCATACAACCTCCAGAAATTTAAGAAGAACACCAATTCCTACCTTCTTTCCCGTGGTTCCCACGATGTTCTCTGAACATTACAGGATATCCATTTTTGTGGGAACCAGAACATAAAAAAAAAAAAAAAATACCAAGTTTTGTGAACGTTTTTCGAAACAGGTGCCTTGAGCATTACTCCTGATGGATTGGTGTTCTCCCATCAATAATTCCAACCAATCAGGTGGGGATATACCCATCGCAATTATGGAAATCGTTTAATTATCTCCAAAAGTAATAAAACTGGAATTAATTATAGTTCCTATGAGCCAGGGAACCGTATGGGTTTGAAAAAGGTCTTGTTTATTGGACATATGGCATATCTTTCGGTATAATATTCCCAATCGGAATTTTATGTCTGCTAATAAAATGACAAAATTATAATATATCCTCCGTAAAGATGTCTGGTTTGAATGAATCCATCCTTATAATTATGAATTCCTCTGATATTTTTATGATCATCTTTAATTGTCAATAGATATAAAAGTGATTTGTGGTGGACAAAAGTCACCTGCCTCCATTAAATGAGAAAAAACTCATTATAGCAATGGTCGATCTTGTTAAAGTAGTTAATTTTCATTGAGCATACAAAACCCATAACGTTGTCGCCATGAATCCGATGGAAATTGGGACAATTCTAATACTACGCGAACAAAATCAGAAAATCATTGTTCGAGAGTGACAAAACCCGGAAATAAATTAAAATTACTATTTGCCAACAATAATTTACATGAAGAAAAAGGAAAGATTCAATGTTGGGTAACCGATTTTTGTTGCTTAGATTATGTAGAACTGAATAAAAAATAAAACCTGAAGAAGTCTCCAGCTAGGGGAAGTGTCGTCCAAATTATATTATGAAATCGTCTTATTTGAACCTGAATCCAAAACTCAAGAAAAAAAAGTTTCCATAAAAATCAGATTATTTGGCCATATTTTTTTATAAGGTAGCTATGAAATGTCATGGAATATGTCATTATGAAAATTCGACAATTAGTGCATCAATAATAAAATGAATAGAAAAATCGAATTAAAGGGTTTTCTTCACATAAAGGATTCAATATAAAATTGAACCAGAAAATGGTAGATCTCAGGTGAAAAACAACTCTGTCACTAGGTACCGCCAGTTAAAGTTTATCTTTTCCGGCGTACCTATAGGTGTTACAAGCTCGATGATGGTTTGTTTACGTTGTGTCTCACTTCAGCCAGAGCTCTTTGCACCTTTGGCTGGTTGACTACTCCGTACTGATGAGGGCCAAGAAGCCTGAAACCGGTATACGGATTGTAAGGTGAACACGACATAAATTAAACATAATCGAGCTTATCAGAAAGAAACATTTGCATTCAATGTCCATTGATATTATATGGAAGTATGCATGGATTTTCAGGTGAATATCATTCAATGTTCTGCGTGGTATTTGCCAGGAAAGTAGTTGTTTTTCACCTGAGATCTACCATTTTCTGGTTCAATTTTATATTGAATCCTTTATGTGAAGAAAACCGTTTAATTCGATTTTTCTATTCATTCCACTTCACATGGCACTTATCTTTCAATAATAAAATGTTTGCGCGTTCATTGAAAACAAATTGATATGAAAAAAAACTTTCCAACAAAAACTTAAACCGACGAAAAAATCAACTGATAAGCAAAAAATAAAATAAATCTTCTTGGTCTCAATGATAATTGAGCTCCTAAACTAATGTGAGTAACTATTTTTGATTCGGCGCCAAACAAACAATTATCGAAGATCATTATATTACTTTGAAGAAGTAATTAAAACGCAGCCGTGCATCTCGCTGCCATCAATTTACGCTTTACCTAATTCAATTGCTAGTTTGTTTGGCGCCGAGTCAAAATTAGTTACATTAGTTTAGGAGCTCAATTATCATTAAGACTATTAAGGTTTTTTTATTTTTTGCTATTTAGTTGATTTTTTCGTCGGTTTAATTTTTTGTTAAAAAGTTTTTATTTTTATTTATTCTGTGGCTGAAATCTACTAATTACTATCTACATAATTTTTGATAACTTCCAAAATACTTACTTACCTAGCTTACTTCAACTATTAACTGTTAAATAATATGATTATCTACTTCAACTATTTATTGTTATATAATATAAATTATTTTTTTGAAGAGACTGATTAGTTGACTACATATGTGTGCCAATGTTCACAAGTGAAAAATCAATCATTCCCTATTTTACTACCTATATGGGTGGATTATTCCATTCCAAATTGAAATATGAACAACTATGAGGTATACCCTATCTAATGAAAGAGGAATAATCCAAATCGGAAAACCCACTACAAAGTTAACGGTTAACGAACCAAAATTCAGAGGGTCAACGATCAATATCCTCCATTTTGCTAACCTTAGAGTTGGATTTTTCTGTTCAAATTCAAATGGACTCCTATCCAATGAAAAAAGAATCATCGGAATCGACCTGCTCTGTGAAAAGTTATTCGTGATCATACATAAAAAAAAATACGCGTCGACTAGAGAACCTCCTCCTTTTTGGTTTCGTCGGTCAAAGAACCAAAATGGGTCTTTCGTCCCAACAACTGACGATAGACTACGCCTCCCAAAACAAATTGGCATTACTGCAAGATGTCAAGATGTCAATGTCACTGTACAACATCAGTATGAAGAGTGACAGACGTTCCTGTCACATGATTGTTCATGTTTTTAATGATCTGCTGAGTAGAACACCCTTTTAATTTATTTTTATAACAAGTTTTCATCTGAATGAATGTGATTGTCCTAATTCAATGTTTTCACTTATAATCTCCCTAGAGCATGAATTATTGCCGGAAATTTTTTGAGTACATGAATTTTCTTTAAAAATTCATGTACGAGACAAATTTCCCGCAATTAATTCAAGCACGTGGGGGACTCGGTAAGAAAATTTCATACCGGAATTATATTTAAATAGAAACATTAAGTAAATATTTATTTGACGTTATTCACAAATAAATGAAGGCTGTTGTAATGGAGTTTTGGGAGATTTTTCTGATTTTCCGTTCTAGTAAAAACATAATATCAGATAAACTATTATGTAAAATTAATTGATTCCATAACATTTTCTTACTAGGTTTCAGGGAAATGTCGATATTGACTACAAACAAAGGTGATATATAAATATATAACTATACCTATACATATATACTTAAATATATTTCATATTCTTTTAGGTTTAATTCTAAGAAAATTAATATTAGCGGTAAAATTTTTCAAATAATTCGAACCGATATTTTATTCTTTATTCTAAATAGAATGTGTTGGTATGTTGCGGTTAAAATTTTGTAAAGTTAGCCATGGATTTGACATTCACTACTCCTGTCAATCAATATTTTATTTGTGGCATTATAAGTTCCTCAAAACATTGTATACAATCATAAGTTAGTAAAAAAGTGATAATAAAATGAACTAACGATTGAAAGTTCATTGTGTTCCATTTGCAAAGAATCACAGCACATTAAAATGTACCATAAAAATGTAAAATATCTACCATACCTAGTGGAAGAATCTGGATCAAATCCTGAGCAAGAAAACTTATTTGAAGAGATTGGCAACATTCTGCGTGATATTGTGCCTTCTTTTGGACACAAATCTAATACTCAAAGAAATAAACTGGTGTCTCAGTACTATTCTTATTTCATGAAACACAGGCATATTGTTAATTAAAAACACCGGTTCGGTGTTTTATTCACCACTTAGGAAAGAAGAGGTAGAAGTGGAATTTTTGGAGAATTCAAAATTAATCAATGATATTATAGAATGTACACCTTAATAAATTGTTGTAATATTTCCTACTTATAGAGTAAGTGAATAAAAAATATTGTCAATATCATTTCAATATTATTTTTGTTTTATTATATGATAGCTGTCATGTGCCGGGAAATTTCCACTTATTAATTTTACGTCTACATGTTAATGTGGATGAACAATTTTCAGAAAATTTGCTGATTACCATAGTAGCAATGTCAAAATGAAGCATCTGATTGGTTGGAAATGACTGGTATGAAATTTTCACAATAATCCGTACAAAAATGAAGGATTTCCTCGATTTTATACTCTATTGTTTAGCTTTTATATAACCTCACATTTCGTTAGTACGAACAATTTTATTTCTGACGTAGTACTAATCAATGCCATTATCAATTCAGAGTTCCTGAAAAAGAGATAATTAATTTTGAAAGATTGAACAGAAAAAAGGCCTTTATTTTTTATATACAGGGTGTTAAAAATTTATTTTTATTTTGGTTTTTCGTAAATAATTTTTGAAATAATGTCAATATTTGGACGAAAATTGGTATTTAGGGATTTTTCAATATGAGAAATTCAAATTTGATCTTAGTTTGGCCCTTGATTGTAGGGGGCGCCGCCTACAGGTCTTTGTCTCTTTTGTGGAGTCACAACTTTGTCGTGCATGTACAGTGCTTCTCAAAAGTCCTCTCCCCCCCCTCTTATTTTTGGAACGATTATACATAAACAAGTGAAATTCGGAAACTGAATATTAAAGGTTGTAAACTTCCCTACTAGTGATGATAGATGACGAAATAGTCAAAGATGACGTCACCTGGTCATTGTGACCAATAATTTTAAATGGAACTCTACGGCAAGGGTCTCCTCTTTTAAAAGGTATCGAAAAAACTACTTCAAGAAGCGAAATGGTACGTGCTTCAGGTGATAAAGTAGCAGCGATCCTAAATCTTGGTGAAACTGGACAAAATATTCATGCAGCAGAACGCATTTTTAATGAGAGGTTTCCCGATCGCCCCGTTTCGAGGACTTATTTAAGGGAGCTTCTTCCTAAGTTTGAAACAACGGCTAGAATTGATGATGCGAAACGATCTGGCAGACCACAAATTTCTGATGAGAAAAAAATTGATATACTGGCAGAAGTAATAGTTAATCCTACTTCTTCAACAACTCACGTTGCATCTAGTGAAGTCAGTCGAAGTACAGTACACAGGGTGTTGAAAAAAAACAAATTTCATCCATTCAAATTGAAAATGGTTCATCAACTCTCAGACGACGACCCAGACCGAAGACTAGAATTTTGTGAAAATATGGAAATTAAAATTAACCAACAGCCAGACTATGTCAAAACAATTTGTTTTAGTGACGAAAGTACTTTCTATCTAAATGAAAATGTAAATACACAGAATGTGAGGTATTGGAGTGACGCAAATCCCCACCTGTTTCGTGAAACACATACCCAATTTCCCCAGAAGGTGAATGTTTGGGCAGGTATCCTGGGAAACCACATCGTTGGGCCTCTTTTTTCAGATACTAATTTAACTGGTGAGGTTTACCTGGAGCTGTTGCAAAACGCAATAGAACCGTTAATCCTTGAAATTTTGGAAGATAATCCAGATGAATTCGGCAATTTGGAAATAACATTCCAACAGGATGGTGCTCCTCCACACTATTACGGTGCAGTGAGATGGTATTTGGATGAGGAGTATCGTGGTAGATGGATTGGACGACGAGGTTCAACGGAATGGCCAGCTCGATCACCGGACCTCACACTTTTGGATTTTTTTCTGTGGGGTTACCTTGAATCGAAGGTTTACGCCACTGATCCTGACAATATTGACGTTTTAAAACGAGGTATTGTTGCAGAATGTGAGGCTGTTTCCGCAGACACATTTGCAAAAGTACGAGAAGAGTTCAAAAATAGGATATTTCACTGTCAGAAAGTGAATAGATGTCACTTCGAGCAATTTCTTCAAGTAGATACTGATTCTTGAATCTATGGGCTATTAAAACTGCCATAAACACAAACAAAATAAGTATCATTGAATAGGTTTTTTTGATACCTTTTAAAAGAGGTGTCGCTTGCCGTAAGGTTCCATTTAAAATTATTGGTCACAATGGCCTTGTGACGTCATCTTTGACGATTTCGTCATCTATCATAACTAGTAGGGAAGTTTACAACCTTTTATATTCATGTTGAAAAGGGAAACATTCTCAATTGAATATTGATACAAAGATTTTTCTGTGATTTGAAAAATCCACGATTAAAATGAAGTTATTTTTTGTGAATGTCTAACAGAAAACAACTACTTCCCTGGCTAAAGCCACGCTGGACATTGAACTACATCTGATAGATATTCTGAAAAGGCCCTAACTCAAAAGAAAAAATCAGAAATTGAAAATTTGCATTTTCATTCCGATAGTTATTTGATTTTCTATTCCAGTCTTGATTTAGAACTCATAAAGATGAATGAGGCAAAGAAGAATGTTTTCCAAAAGAGGGTACTCACCAGAAATCATTCGTAACATTGACGCAGGAGAGACATCGCATTCACTAGGTCTTCAATACATTTTTGTCGACGAAAATATATTTCACGCTTCCACGATCATCAGGAAGACCGGAAGAAATGGAAAACACATTTTCAAGAAGCAATCTCACTTTGCAAAGATGGAAAAAGTTAGAATCATTTCTTATGGAGTTTCCACGAACATTAAAACCGTGGGGTATGATAGATTGATTTGTTGAAAATATAAACAGGATGTTCATAAAATCAGATTGATTTGTTGAAAATATAAACAGGATGTTCATAAAATCAGATGTGGAATCATCTGCGACTGAAAGATAAACTTCAGTCACTATCTTCCATCGTCAAGATAACCTCTTGTGGGGTATTCATGTTGAAAAGGGAAACATTCTCAATTGAATATTGATAGAAAGATTTTTCTGTGAATTGAAAAATCCACGATTAAAATGAAGTTATTTTTTGTGAATGTCTAACAGAAAACAACTACTTCTCCGGCTAAAGCCACGCTGGACATTGAACTACATCTGATAGATATTCTGAAAAGGCCCTAACTCAAAAGAAAAAATCAGAAATTGAAAATTTGCATTTTCATTCCGATAGTTATTTGATTTTCTATTCCAGTCTTGATTTAGAACTCATAAAGATCTATTTCACGTGAAAAAGGTATGCTTTTGAAAACTCGCTACAAGCAGCCGTTTTCGAAATATTTTTATTTAAATTAATCCATGCATCCAATCTTTTTCTCATCGATTTGCGAACTCTTTGAAAATGAAAGTATCAAGTAGGCTAGTAAGTTTATTCAAATGTTTTTTTTTGTGCTGTCATGTCAAAAATAATATCTTGACGCATAGTTAAATAGTGTTATTCAATATTATTGTGATTATTTGTTAAAAAATGGTAAACTTCACCAATGCAGAGTGTGCTGACATAAATTTTTCATACGGACTTGCTTACGGAAATGCATACTAGGCTAGGCATTTGAATCAGGAGCGTTATCCGAACCGCACAACTCCTACTTCAAAAACGTTTTCAAGAATTCACGCTCGGTTAAGGGAAACAGGAAGTTTTGAGAAAGCTAGGAAGAAGTTCTCAATCTGGTAGGAGAACACCCGGAAACAAGCTCCAGAAAAATATCGCTGATGTTAAACACTTCTCATGTTTTGGTATGGAAAATTTTAATTGATAATTTGTTATATCCCTACCATATTCAAAGAGTTCAGGCACTACTCCCTCCTGACTTCCCGTTACGTATCAACTTCATTTGTTGGTTTCTCCAATGCCTTATTCAAAATCCTTTATTTGAAAATCAAATCCTGTTTACCGACGAAGCAAATTTCTCACGCAACGCTATACTCAATTTTCACAACAATCTTTTGTGGTCAGAGGAAAACCCCCATGCGATACAGGAATCACATTTCCAAGAACAGTTCTCTCTTGACGTGTGGGCAGGAATCCTTGGAGATTATTTTATAGGTCCATTCTTCATTCCGGGAAGATTAAACGGAGAGAGATATCATTTTCTTGAAGAAGATTTGCCTATTTTACTGGAAGATGTGCCGCTTAGACTACAAAATGAAATGTGGTTTAGGCATGACGGTACCACGGCACATTTTAGAATTCAAGCGCTAGAACTTTTAGATCAAACTTTCGGCAACCGTTGGATAGGTCGGGGAGGGCCTCAACCAAGGCCTCCTAGGTCACCAGACCTTCACAGTCCTGTGGGAACATCTGAAATCCTTAATTTACCAGACACCCATCCAAAATGAAGAAGACTCAAGTAATCGAATAATTAACTCTTGTAGAACGATTCAAAATACTCCAGGAATTTTCCAAAGAGTGCGCGAATCAATGAGAAGAGGATTGGATGCGTGCATACAGGCAGGAGGTGAACATTTCTAACATTCATTGTGATTTTGATTTAGATGTATATCTAGTGTTCCGTTGTTTATTGTTGTTCAAAAATTAGCGTTTGGAAAGTTTCTATGTTGAATAAAAAAAAGTTTTCTAAATTGTTCAACTTTTTGACAAAAATGAAGGCCTTGCGGACCCATGCTTATATAAACGTTTCACCATATAAATAACTGAGGAATCGTCCTGTAAAATATCGGACACTTAGTATAAATCCAAATCCATGAAGGTGGTTATAGTAAATAAACATGGGGTACCACAGAAGCTTTAGTTCCGAAGAACTATCGCTTGTACGTAGTTTCGTAAGAATATAATGTAATGATGACAATGATAATAATAATAAAGTAGTGTGAGTTATGACAAAAGTAATGTAGCGTAATAAATAAATAATATAATATAAATACACATAAACATGCAATATGTAAACGCATTCATATACTAGTAGGGTAAATATATAATTAACAGTGGGGTTTTATGTTAAGACAAACGGGACATATAATAGATGATGTAATGATGACAAAGATATTAATAATAAAGTAGTGTAAGTTATGACAAAAGTAATGTAGCGTAATAAATAAGTAATATAATATAAATTCACATAAACATGCAATATGTAAACGCATTCATATACTAGTAGGTTAAATATATAATTAACAGTGGGGTTTTATGTTGAGACAAACGGGACATATAATAGATTTAAAGCAGATTTATATACACACACATATACATGTATATATACATATACATATATACACACACATATACACGTACACCTATATATACACACATACATACATACATACACACACACACATATACATATATATAAAATCATAGCATCAATTATGGAGCCATTCATACCGTTTTATGTTTGAGATCATTAGGGTAGTATGGAGTTGGTATTTTTTTTTTTTTTTAGTGTTGATATTTCTGGTTAACAAAATCGTATATATTATTTCTCTCAATACTAGAAATCCAGTTAATAATTTTTTTTTATATAAGTTTAAATTATTTATGCTTTTTGTCGAGCTAGGTATCATGCTACAGAGTCTGGGTGCAAGATAGTCACAGTGACGTTGACCTATTGTTTTTTCACAACGTGGTAGTAGTTGCGATCCATGTCTGGTGGTGTAGTTGTGGGTCACTTTTTCTGGAGTTTTTTTGTGTTTTTTGAGATTGGTAAGCATGGACTCACAGAAAAGTTGTCTCACATCGTACATACCAGACAATACATATAATTGGTCATTGGGAAATAAGAGTGGCTTATCGAATATTATTCTCAGAATCCACCTCTGGAGAACGTTCAAGTTTTCAAGATGAGTATCATTTACACCTCCCCATCCTATTATTCCATAAGTTAGCTGTGATTGTACGAATGCGTACAGTAAGATGTTTAGTGTCAAGATAGTCTTTTAGGTATTTGAGTCTTGAGAGCATGCCTCTTAGTTTTTTTATTATATTCTTTATTTGAAGGTTCCATTTGAGGTGTCGGTCGACTATGATACCTAAATATTTTATCGAATCGGCTTCAGGAATATGTGATTGGGGACCAATGTTCAACGGTCCCAGATTAGGTAATCCACTCGAGTATGATGTGAATGGCAGATATTTTGTTTTTTCCAGATTGGGTGTGAGGGTATTATGTCTAAACCATTTTTCAATTATTTTAAAGTCGTCCTCCGCTAGCGATTTCAATGTATTCCATGATTTCGATTCATAGAATATAGCTGTGTCGTCAGCAAAGCTTAAGATCCTTCCATTTATATTGAGATTCAAACTCGCTCACTTGTCTGGAACACCGTAGAAAAGTTGGCGATTTGTCTCTATTTTATAGATATTTTCATGGGCGATGCTCTTCTGAAATATCAACAATCGTTCCTGCTTTGGCAGTCTCTTCGAGATTAACCCGTCAAGTTCAGTCATCACACCCCTTCGTGGTCACTTTGGAGACCTGCAGAACATCACTTTCCAAAGACTCGTTCATCCAACGAACAGCGAGGCTTTGGAACTCATTGCCTAGGGAGGTGTTCCCCGAGGCATACAACCTCCAGAAATTTAAGAAGAACACCAACTCCTACCTTCTTTCCCTTGGTTCCCACGATGTTCTCTGAACATTACAGGATATTCCTTTTGGTGGGAACCAGAACATAAAAAAAAAAATAAGCCATTGATATATAGTGTGAACAGGAGTGGACCTAGTACTGTCCCTTGCGGCACCCCGTAAGTTACGAACATACTATTGCTCAGTTCACCTCCGATATTAACCCTCTGTTCACGATTCTCTAGGTAGCTTTTCAGTAGGTTATAGGTATTTCCTCTCAATCCATAATTATACAATTTATTTAGCAGTTTTTCATGGCACACGGTATCGAATGCCTTAGCGAGGTCTACGAAAATACATAAGGCAGGTGTGCTTTTGTCCAATGACTTGTAGATGTAAGTTGTTAATTTGTGAATAGCATCGTCGGTCGACTTTCCCTCTCTGAAGCCATATTGAAAGTTGGAAAGTATTTTATCTTTGTTACAGAAGTTCTGGATTCTGATTTTTATTACTTTTTTCTATAATTTTTGAAATGTTTGATATGAGTGAGATAGGTCTATAGTTCACCATTTCTAGTTTATCTCCATTTTTGTGAAGTGGCTTGACTATTCCAACTTTGAGGTTTCTAGGATAGTAGCCTCCATCAAAGCAGCAATTGATTAAATGGGTTAACGGACCTCTTATCTCGTTCGATAATTTTTTCAGAGTTTCTGAACGTATATTATCATGGCCTAGAGCTTTTTTTAGTTTTAGTTCCATGATGGTTTTTTGAACCTCTTCGAAGTTTGTAGGATAAAGATACATCGAGTTTTCCTGTCGTTTTTCATATTCACTATATTCATCGGGGGCTTGTATTTTATCTGCGAATTTCTTTCCTAAGGTACTATAGTACTGATTAAAACTATTGGAGTTTTTTTTTTGTCTTCTATGAGTGTACCATCGGTTACTAGGGGCCAGAAAGTCGAGAATATGGGGTAACGAAAAAGAAAATTGGAGAAGTGAATACCTAGAACAGGGAAACGAACTAGATAACCGTCTAACAGAGTTCAATCAGATAATTAGACCGAAAATCGCACTCGGTAAAATTTTCAGACAGAATGCTTTCTGAAAAAAATTCAAAAACATTTGAGCGATATTACCCTCGAAACATGAGCGGTAGGATATCTTTGCGAATATGGTCACCCAAGAAATCTAAGAGGGTCGTAAATCAATATTAGCCGACTGCCCTCATTATTACCTATTGTTCGAAATATAGATAAACAATAAAAGTGTGTGTCCCTTAAAAGATTCCCAGGTCCGGATTGAAATATCTCATGGAATAGTTTGGCATTTTAATAATAGTGGGCTCTCCATTATTTTTGGCTTTTGTTGACAGTTTTGTATTTGAATTTATTTGATAATAAAAAATCTCCTAAGGTTGATTTAGAACCCCTGGTAAGGATATGTTTAAATGTGTGTAAATAATAAAATTCACTTACCTGGCCACCAGACTTTCAGTACTAATAGGCTATTAACGAGATTATAGCGATAATGGTCTATTTACGGTTAGACAATAAATTACCTACCAGATTTGGAAAACAAGATTGTTTTGAGAACTGACCGCTTTTCAATTTCAGAAATGAAAGGGGGAAAGTTGAACAACATTTAGTCATTACCTACCTAATATTCCGTTGTGTCAGTTGTGTCTATTTTAAAGTGTCTATTCGATTTTTGTGCCGTGAAAAATGTGGCGTCCATGGGCTCATCCTGAAGCTAGTACTTCAACTGGTAGTACCACTAGTCGACAAATGTTACACCCTCATGGGAAACAAAGTATATTAAATGTTTATAATGTGCAAGAAAGTGCTTCTTTAACAAAAACACCGTATTCCACAGTGTTTAAAATAGTAAGTAACCCTATTTTGAAAAGAAAGAAACGAAAAGACTCTGGCGGTTCAAGGAAACTAGATGGCTGTGATGTAGATATAATTCGAAGAACAATATTTGCCTTTTATAAAGAGCAAATTGTGCCTACATTAGATATTTCAATGCAACGGCTTAAAAAGAATGAAACTGGTATCCAGTGTTGCAAAGAGTCTCTTTTACAAAACGGATTTAAATTTAAAAACTCACTAGTAGTAGAAAAATCTTAATGGAATCTGTGCGCCTTAAGAAATGGAGATTTGAATATTTATTGCCAATAAACGAATTAAGAGAATATGGTTGAACAGTAGTGTATTTGGATGAAACTTGGTTCGATACACACATGATATTCCAAACAAAAGTTGAGTAGACTCATCTGACTTGTGCCAAACTAATGCGCTGTCTAATAAAGGAAAACGCATTACGATAATTCACGCAGGAACCGAAAATGGTTTTATACCAAATGCGTTGTCTTTATCGGCAAAGAATATAAAGGACTCTTCAGTCGATTATCATGATGATACTACAGCCGAATTATTTGAAGACTGGTTCCAAAATAAACTCATACCAAATGACAACAGTATTATCGTCATGGATAAGGAGCTACCACAGTCGAAGACTAGATGGAGCACCATGTTCAAATGACACCAAAGCCACTATACAAGAATATATGTTAAATAATGATATGTACTATGAGGAAACGTACACAAAAAAACAGTTACTAGAAGTTTTACGCAGTTATTCGATAGAAAAGAAATATTATTGTGATTCATTGGCTGAAAGCTTGGGACATACGGTACTCAGAATTCCTCATTATCACTGTATGTTTAACCCAATTGAAAATATATGGCATCAGCTTAAGTCAGCAGTTCGAAGAAATAATACTCCTCCAACCTTGAGTTCAACTGTGGTAGCTCTTATTCAAACCGAAACTGCAAACATTTCTGATAGCACCTGGGCCAAGTGTGTTTCCCATATTAAAAAGGTGGAAAAGTCATATATTGATATAGAGAAAATTCCCAAATAAAAGTTTATTATCAATTCGGATGACGACCTTGAAAGTGAAACTGATCTTCGTGGGTAATTTTGTTTATAAACACATTTTATCGAGAAACTAAACTTTTTTATATATATATGTTATATCCAAAAATCCAGGCATTCTACGCAGTAATTCCACAACGCAGTTGCAACATTGTTGCAAGAGCAAATAGGACAAAGCCAAGTCAGCATTCATCCACCTGGGCTCCAGAAGCCGTAAACAAGGCGCAGTTCTGAGTCAGCACCACCGCATCTATAAGAGGACCCCAAGAACCGAAGAGCGTCACTTCTATTCGGCACTTCTATTCCGTTAGTTGTCACATATAATTTCATATCATTTTTGTAAAACAAGTATAAAATAAAGTTTATTTTTAAAAAACCATTTAAGTGAATATCACTATAACAAATTGGCGCAGTCGTGCGGATTTTTCAACACCCTGATTTCAACACCTTGAAATACCAGAGTGGAGGTTTCCAAACCCTTGTGAGGAGAACCCAACGCAAGACGAGAAGACGGTCTCTGGAGCTTTGAGGAAACACGCAGAACGAGGCTCATCCCAAAGTAGCAACGCTCATCCAGCCGGATTTCATCTTCCGTCACCCAGCGAAAGAACAAGAAATTAGCAAGTAAGAAGAACAAGAAAATAGCAAGTAAGAAAATCATCCCAGCACTCCTGAGACTTCCCTGTGGATTAGGAACACCTAGTGAATCAATTCACTCATTGAAACTAGTAAAAATTCATTTAGAAATTCAACCAGAAACCCTGCAGAGAACTCAGACTCACCAAACTGAAGATGACACTAGTAAAATTCAATTCACTTAAACTTTACAATTCTTTTAATTTCAATTCTCAGAAAAAGTCCTGTTTTGTTAATAGCAAATTGTCCCAATTTTGACCTATTATACCCTATTTTGACAATTTCACCCATTTTGAAAAGACCCCATTAAAATGTCTGTTTCCGACGATGGCGAACATCATAATGCTGATGTAGGAAATGATCCCGAACTCGAACCATACAAATTATCTGAAATTTTTTCTATCGTCCCTCAGTACGATGGAGATCCAATCTCTTTAAATACTTTCTTAAATGCCTGCGACCATGCCCAACAAATGGCAGTCGGTCAACAAAAACTTTGTTAACGATTACATTAGAAATAAATTGAAACAAAAAGCAGCCCAATTGATAAACTCTCGAAATCCTGAAACATATGGCGAAATAAAAACTCTACTTAATGCTCATTTTGGAGATTCAAGAGATCTCACCTCATTAATCCAAGATTTACAGAGAATTAGACAAAATACCGGAGAGAATGCCCTTGCTTTCTTTTCGAGACTTCAAACTCATCATGCAAAAATGTTATCTTGCATCCAAAAATCAAATCTAATTCAAATGCAGAAAACTGCTCAATCAAATTTAATTGAATCTATGGTTCTTAACACTTTATTAACTGGTCTTGAATCCAAATTAGGTCAGATAATTCGTGCAAGCGACCCAGTTAACATGCTAGAAGCATCAATTAGAATCAAACGAGAACTTCAATTATCATATTTTGAAAATCAAAAACTCAATCAATCAAATCGTCCTTCAACATCATTTCAACCAAGAAAATAGAGTAATATGAATCAACCAAACATGACGAGACATGATCAATTTAGAAATCAAAATACAAACGTTTCATCATATTCTAGTCAAAATCCACAAAATTCCCAATTTTATCCAAATCAAAACCCAAACTTCAACAGGAATCCTAATTCAAATTT
Source organism: Gonioctena quinquepunctata (assembly GCA_018342105.1). Lineage (NCBI taxonomy): Eukaryota > Metazoa > Arthropoda > Insecta > Coleoptera > Chrysomelidae > Gonioctena > Gonioctena quinquepunctata. The sequence goes on from JAFIRS010000697.1 coordinate 459,654, forward strand.
TCCGAGATTCCAAAATTTCCAACAACGATTCCCAAACTCTCGAATGCAATCAACTTCAAACTCACAGCAAAGTCAATTCCAAAGGAATTCATTTCAACAAAATCAATTCCAACAGATTAATAAATTCGAATCAAACCCAAGTAAGACCCTCTGTAATTCAAAGAAATCCGAATTATCCATCATACTCTTCGAATCAGAGACTCATCATTTCAATGGGATTACAATGAACCTCAATATCAGTCAAATGACTTTTACTTTCAAAACATATAATGATTACTTTGATGAAGATCCTGACACATCGGATTTTTATTCACGCCTAGCTATAGACAGTCCTCCTATTTGTCTGAACGAGAAGGAAATAAACAACCTTGTCGACCAAACAAATTTACTCCAGATAGAAAACAAAAACACGGAAAAAGTCAATTGCACCAATCTAATGACACCACAATCCCAAAATTCATTCCAAAACTCTCTTCAGAAATTCATTTAAATACAGTAAACGCTAATAATTTATATTATATATTGGATAGTACAGGAAAATTCAAAATTCTTATAGATACCGGAGCAGGAATTTCTATTTTTAAACCCCAAACAGTTGCACATTACCCTTTATATCGTTCTCCCGAAAACTTACCTATTCAAGAATTTCTAATAAAAAAATCATGATACAAGAATCTGTCATGATTCCTTTTAATGATACAGACCTCCCATAAAATTTACATTCACGATTTAGATATCGAATTCGACGGACTTCTAGGTTCAGATTTTCTCGAACACTACGATGGCGTAGTTGATATCAAAAATAAAAAATTAATAACGAATTTTAAGGAACTTCCCCTTTTCAAAATTGAAAAAAATATCCCAATTGAAGATCAAAAAATTCCAGAAGAAATTAAAAATATTATTTCAATCGAACCAAGAACTGAACAAATATTTAAATTGAAAAGTAATTTGAAGAATACTGAAGCTATACTGGTAGCTCAAGAAAGGAAAAGTTCGACTTCAAATGCTTTCGTAAAGATAAATGAAAATGGAAATTTTTTTACAACAATTGTAAATATTAATTGTATTTCAAAACAATTGATTTCTCAGACCTGAAATTAGAACCTGCAACCGACTCTGAAAATATACTGAATTATAATATTTCAGATTTTGAACAAATAAATATACAGACAGACAGACACCAAGAGATAGAAAACAATTGAGACTTGATCATTTTTAAAAGAGGAAGAAAAGAACTTATAACTGAAGTATGTTTAAAATTTTCTGACATATTTTATTTAGAAGGAGATCAATTATCTTTTACAAATGAAATCAAACCTCGATCGATACAGGAGATTCCAAACCAACTTTTACAAAATCTTATCGTTATCCTTATGTTCATAAAATGAAGTAAAATCAAATTTCGAAAATGTTAGATCAAAAATTATTCAACCTTCCATTTCACCTTGGTCATCCCAGTATGGGTTGTCCCAAAAAAAATTAGACGCATCTGGAAAACAAAAAATGGCGAGTTGTAATTGATTATAGAAAACTTAACGAAGTAACAGTTGATGACAAATACCCCCTTCCAAACATAACTGATCTACTTGACCAACTTGGACAGTGTCAATATTTCACAACCCTCGATTTGGCATCAGGTTTTCACCAAATTGAAGTTGACCCTAAAGATATTTCAAAAACTGCTTTTTCAGTTGAAAATGGACATTACGAATTCCTTCGTACCCCTTTCGGTTTAAAAAATGCCCCTAGTACATTTCAGCGCGTAATGGATAATATACTACTTGGTATCCAAAATGAAAGATGTCTGGTATACATGGATGATATTATAGTGTATTCAGCAACCATTCATGAACATATTTCTCGACTTTCCGATATTTTCAAAAGACTACAAAATGCTAACTTAAAAATTCAACCTGATAAATGCGAATTTTACGAAAAAAGTCGCTTATCTTGGACACTTAATAACAAAGACGGTAAAACCAAACCCAGAAAAATTGAATGTATTCAAAATTTTCCACAACCAACTAGTCCCAAAGAAATAAAATCATTTCTAGGATTGACAGGATACTATAGAAGATTTATTCCTAATTTCCAAAATTTCCAAACCCTTAACACGATTATTACAAAAGATATACCTTTCCAATTCACCAAACATGTGTCGATGCTTTCGAAACATTGAAAACTTTTTATTAAAGTCCATTCTGATTTATCCCAATTTTAATGACCCATTTATTCTTACGTGTGACGCAAGTAATTTTGCTATTGGATCCATTCTTTCTCAAGGACCTATTGGCAAAGATCTTCCTATTGCTTATGCATCCAGAACCCTATGTCCCGTAGAAACTAAATATTCAACAATTGAACGTGAATTACTAGCTATAAGACTATTGGATAGATCCTGGTAGCCGATTAGCTCGATGGCGGCTAAAACTCGAAGAATATTATTTATTTGGAAAAATTATTTGCATCAAACCTTTAATTGGTATTTTCCATAAAACCGGTTGGGGAAAATTCCTATGAAATAATTTATAAACCTGGCAAAATCAATAAAAATGCAGACGCCTTATCTCGCATCAAAATTAATCACTTCAAAGAATGCGCTAAGTTCCATTCTAAAATTTTAATGACAAATGAAGAAAATGAAGAATTATCCGATACTGAAACAGAAATAGCCCCTGAAACCATCTTAGAAGAATTAACAAATTTTTCAAGACTTTTAAAAAAAAATTCCAAATTTTCATTTATAAATGAACAACTTTTGACAAAAGCATAAAAATATAATAATATTTCCACAGAGAAACAAAACGACAGACATACATGAAACCATTTTTGAAGATATTTTTGAAGACGAACCAGATTTTCGTTATAATAAAATAAATGTTTTAACTAGCAAAACGATCAAAAATAGGAAATACTTTATAATCCCTATACCATACGACCCTAATAATGCCATAGAATATATGTTCAGCTCTCTATATAGAGATCAACATGTTTTCGAACCAACACAAAATTATTATGTCGAAAATAATTCAGATCTTCCCATTCAAGAAATGCTCTCATACATTCTTGCAGACAAGGATGAAATTAAATTTCAAATTTGTCAGAACGTAGTTCAAACCCCAGACCAAGATCAAATTCCTTTGATATTAGATCAATATCAGAATGGTAAAGCAAATTTACACCGTGGTATTAATGAAACTTTACGAAGAATTAGAGAAAATATAACTGGACTGGTATTACAAAAGACGTAGAAAAATACATAAAGAATGTGAAACATGTCATAAAACTAAAATCTGTAGACAAAATTTGAGTAACCCTTTAGTCATTACTGAAACTCCGAAACCCCTTTCGAAAGAATTAACATCGATCTTTTAGAAATCCCAACAAAAAATTATGCCTTGACTATTAGAGACGAACTTACAAAGTTTACACAAGCTTATCCAATGGAAGATAAAACCGCTAAATCAGTAGTCAATACTCTTTTATTATATTTCCAACATTATGGAACCCCGTTACGAATACATTGTGACAGTGGAAAAGAATTCAATAACCATACCATGAAAGACCTATGTACTTTATATGACATCAAATTAACTTTTTCAAGCATAAATCATCCCCAGAGTAATGGAAGCTTAGAAAGATTCCATGCTACACTAATGGAAATGATTAGATCTCAACAAATAGAAAATCCGATGAACATCCTTTAAATGTACTCCCCTATGCTGTTATATGTTATAACATCACGAAAATAAGACACACGGATTTACCTTATGAGTTGATCTTCGGACACACCTCTACGACCCCAGAAATCTTATATAATCAAAAGATTTAATCACTAAATACGTTCGAGATTTAAATAACAGAATCTCGTATTATTATGAAATTGCGCGAGCGAAACCAACCGAAGTAAAGAAAAGCCAAAATAAGATATGACAAAGACATAAAACATGAACCCCCAGACTATAAAGTTGGAGACAAAGTATACGTTAAAGAGTCTCAAATAGGAAACAAATTACAAAATAAATTTAATGGTCCTTATAAAATTTTGGAAATTTTCCAAAATTCAGCCCACCTTGAAAATCTTGAAACAAATCAACACTCTAAAATTAATTTTGATAGAATGAAACCTTATTTCGAATAATTCATTTCAGATCGAAATGCTATTCATCGCGGCTTTGATATCACTTGCGACAGCAGCGTTAAGCTAGTTTGCAGTTATCCCGATCAACAACACTATTGGAGTGTACTATCATGAACGATCCTATTTGAAGCTATCAAACGATAAGTGGACGTTGTTAGCCTTTAAAGATACGTCCCTAATCAGTAGTGCATTAGAACGTAATCATAAGATACTTAATAATCTAATGATATTTTTAGAAACAGATAATCCAAGAATGAACTATTTTTTATACAGAAGTTAAAACACATATCAGCCTGCTAACGCAAATTGCTGATTCTTTAAATCTAAAATTAGAAGAAATATACGTTGATACAGAAATCAATAAATAAAAGGATTGAAAGAGATTAATCAACGGTATTGGTACCTTTTGGAAAGCCATTACTGGTAATTTGGATAGTAGTGACGGAGAATATTTTAATGAATGCATTAATAAAATAACCAGAGACGAATATCAATTGGAAAATCTTTTGAAAAACCAAATTTCAGTTACCACTTCAGTAATTAGAAGTTTTAATTCTACTATACAAAAATTACAAATAGATGAAGAGACATTTAACAAGGATATTAAAGAGATTGAAAAATCAATTTTTCAGATTTCAGATGATATGGCAATCATTGAAGCGAAACTAAGAGCTTTAGAGATTTGTGAAACTCTCATGGAAAGTTATTTATACATTGAATCCTATTTGAATGATATTTTGAATTCAATCACTTTCATAGACTTAAAATACTTCATACATCAATTATTACCTAGAGATTTGGAATATGCTCTTCAAGACATTACCCAATCATTAAAAGAATAATTTACCACTTCCTGCAAAAAACCTCGTCTATTGCTCAATATCTAGATTTAATTGAACTTGAAGCTTTTCAAACAGAAAACAGAGTTATTTTGTTCTGAAAATTCCTCTAGTGGAACCTGAATTTTACACATCCTTTCAATTATATCCCAATCCCCATCCTTGATAACAGGACCGGACTTTCACATATTTTACCAACCAATTCAAAATATATTGCGAGAGATGATGATTCTATGTTATATTTTTATATTGCAAAATTTAGATGATGTAAACCTTTAGGAATCAATATGAGAATTTGTTCTGATATTTTACCTTACCCTATAGACAAAGATGCTATATGTGAGGCTCAACTCTTCAGACATTCTATTGAATTACCAAGAACCTGTCAAATGTCTTTACTTTTGCTAAAGATTATAATGTGTTCAATTTAGACACAAATATTTGGTTAATAACTTTATCAGATCCTTTACCTTTAACAATTACCTGTTCAAACATTGAACCTTTTACTAAAATTATTCAATTGAATTCAATTTTGAAACTTCAACCAGAATGTAATGCTTTTATTGGGAATACCAGAGTACATTCAAAACATATGAATAATATTGAAAAGAATGTAACTTATAATAGTCATGCTATTTTAATTCCATTCGAATGCTGTGAACATTTGCCTGAAAAACACAATATGCCAATTTTGGAAACCATTAAAATTGAGTAAATTAAATGTTGATGATTTGAATATAGCTCAACATAAATTAAATCAATATTCTGAAGATATTGACAAAATTATTAATGAACCTTTTATCACGAAACATATATCCTGGTTTACATATTTTATAATTATATTGATAATATGTTTGATAATTTTATATATTTTTGTAAATGCAAAAAACGTTATCCCATGAAAATTGGAATTTTGACACCAGAGGAGATGATCAACCCCCAAGACCGCCAGGCCAACGTCAACCCTTCAGAACCCTTTCTAGGTTCTTACCTTCAAGAAGAAGACCTAGTATCCACATCGGCGAAGACGTCGAGGAAGAAGAAAGAATAATCTTGAATTCCGGCCCAAGCAAAACTTCAGTCTAAAAGTTGCTGCATGCAATAGCATCAACTTTTTCAAAAAGATGGGAGCTGTTATATCCAAAAATCCAGGCATTCTACGCAGTAATTCCACAACGCAGTTGCAACATTGTTGCAAGAGCAAATAGGACAAAGCCAAGTCAGCCTTCATCCACCTGGGCTCCAGAAGCCGTAAACAAGGCGCAGTTCTGAGTCAGCACCACCGCATCTATAAGAGGACCCCAAGAACCGAAGAGCGTCACTTCTATTCGGCACTTCTATTCCGTTAGTTGTCACATATAATTTCATATCATTTTTGTAAAACAAGTATAAAATAAAGTTTATTTTTAAAAAACCATTTAAGTGAATATCACTATAACATATATATATATATATATATAAATATATATAATTCTACTATACGTGTGTGTCACTGAACTCCTCCTAAACGGCTGGACCGATTTGAATGAATTTTTCTTGTATGCGATTGGGTGGCGCTCTGGATGGTTTAGATTCACAAATCAGCCCGGCAGATGGCGCTGCTGTCGGTATCATAAACGGCTGGACCGATTTGAATGAATTTTTTTGTATGCGTTTGGGTGGCGCCCTGGATGGTTTAGATTTGCAAATCATCCCCTTAAATGTTAGGGGTGGTCCACCCCTTAATTTTTATTCTTTATTTTTTATTTTTTTCAATTTTTTTATGATACAGCATTCAAAAATACATACAACCCTGAATTCTTACTCTTCTACGATCAAGCCCTATTTTTTAGGCAAGATTTTTATTTTTATTTTGTCATGACTTAGAATAAAAAAATTCATATTACTCTTAATTTTCACCCTTCTACGATCAACCCCTATTTTTTCTTTTTTTTTCTTTTATAGAAAAAACGGGATAACAGGAAAACGGGATAACGGGAATAACGGGATAACGAAAAAATGGGATAACAGGGTGACGGATAACGGGATAAGGGAAAACGGAATAACGGGATAAGAAAGGGAAACGGAAAACGGGAAACGGATAAGGAATAACGGATAACGATAAGGGATAAAAAAACGGGATAACGGGATAACAGGAATAGGGAATAACGGGAAAACGGAATAACGGGATAAAAAAAGGGAAAAAGGAAAACGGGAAAACGGATAAAGGGAAAACGGCATAACGGGATGACAGGATGAGGGAAAAACAGGATAAAGAAAAACTGGGATTACAGGAAAACGGGATAATGGGATAATGGGATAACGGGAAAAGGAAAAAAAGAAAGGGAAAGAGGATAAGGAAAACAAGGGGAAAACGGGATAACGGGAAAAGAAAAAAGGGGTAACAGAAAAAGGGAAAAAAAAACGGAAGGAGTCGAAAGCATAATCTAGATGGAACAACATAAAGGAAAACATAGAAAAAAAGAAATTCTACGCGGACGAGAGTTTTCGGAAAAAACATTTTAGGGAACATAGAAATTTGGACATGACAACGTCTGTCGGGTCCGCTAGTAAAGTATAAAGTTTGGCATTTTACATTAATTAGGTATATCATATATTATTATATAATATAATTATATATAGATATATATATATATATATATATATATATTATTATCATATATTATATATAAATGAACAATTCTCAATTTTATATTCAAGCGATTTTTCTCAACCCAATATCATTATACCTAACTATAAAACAAAATTTAATGGCTAGGGCAGGTACAACTCTGCGTAGAATCCACCGCCTGCTGATAACTCAAGTGGTTGGTAATTTACGACCTTCTTAGATATCCGGTGCGACTTTACAAGTCGGATATTATCGTTGAGTGGTAATACGTGGAAGATATTTTTGTTTCTTTTATATTTCTATATAACGTGTGATTAGATGATTATATCCTTTTTTGGACATGATTTCTTATGTTTTTTGAATACCGAAGTTGCATTAATGGTTTACATTGAATATGTGGCAAGTCAAATTGATATAATGTAACGAACAGTATTATCAGGAATAAAATACCTTTTACTGTAGCGGAGGAGTTTGGAAAACATATAGGTATAGTATTGCTTGGTGTTACGTGACGATTTCTACCAGTCATCAACTACAGCGGGCGTCCCCCGACCGCACACATTTTTTCGTAACACTATATTTCGCAATCTCACTATGCATAACACAACCATATTCAAAAAAATTACGTACACCTGAAAGTCTGATTTTCTCCCATACGCGTATACCTTGGATATGATGCAACCATCCACGAAAAATGTCGGTGTCCATTGACATCATCGAATCGACATCAAAGACCTGAATAATTCCAAGGGACATCAATCTCTTCTGGTGCGTGTAAATATTTAACAATCCCATTAAAATATCTATTAAAGATAATTAGAAACATCGAAGTTTGATGCAATTTTAATATCTTAAAAGCGGCATATCGATGAATTCTTAATGAACGGTTATTTTTAACGCGGCGCCGAGGCCACGGCTGCGAGGTGGGTGACGGGGGCGGCAACGCTGCTGGGGGCGGCTCACGGGGAATATTTCGTTTTTTTGGAATGTGCCTTTGCGCTCTCTGCTACGATTAGGATGGTCTGACTGGGGCATTTGCATTGTGGCGCATTATGCGCCTGCATAATTCAGACGTTTGTTGGTGGAATTGTCACGGGAGGCGAAAATGCCAGTGGCGTACATGTTTTAGAAGCTCTGTAGGAATTGAAAAATATGGATGAACTTTAGGCGCTCCCTGGCAAATCAATCGACGTTCTGAAAAATGGGTAAATTTAAATTGCATGTAACAATTCGTGGAATTCTGATTTGATCGGTTTCAGAAGAGAATAATTCTTTGTTTGAGCTCTAATTATTATAATATGTCATTTTGTCCAAAAGCATATGAAAAATTTCAGTATGGTTAGTGATCCAACATAAGCATACCGGGTGACACGGGATATCGGGCCACCCCTGTAACTTCTGCATTCGTTAACGGATTTTTCTGAAATTTGGTACAGTTATATAAGCGACCATTTCGAATTTGATCACATTACAATCCGATATGACGGACTTTCGGTTTTCCTGGAAATCCCAGTAACTTTCTTTTTTCAAATGGAACACCCTGTATATTTTTACAAATTCAAGTTCAACAGGTCAAAACACGTCCAAACCTTATGTAAAATTAAATTTTTTTAAAACAATTGAAATTAAAATTGTATTTTTATTTTATCTCGTGGATAAATGAGATTTGGTCGAAGCTATTCACAATGAGTCGCCAATAACAGAAAAACTTAATTTTTTCTGAAAAATTATTGAAACATTTTACATCTGTGATTTTGACCACCCTGGTATGGGGAAATGAAAAAGTGAAGTGAAAACGATTATGGTTTATTGAAAATTATAAAAAGGCAAAAAATAACACAATGGTGAATACAAAAATAGTGAAGTGAACAATGACCATAACAAGTAAATAAAAGTACCACTTGCATTATAATAAAAACCAAGGGAAGGAGATGTGTCACCGTGGACCAGCAGCATTAAACCAAAGAGAGAGCCCGATTAAAACAAACACTTTCATTTATAGGAAATATATCGCTGACTTGCAGAATCAGCGTTCTTGCTATTGATGAATGCAATACCGGACTGAAACCCAATCCCTGGTTTATTACTGGTGGTGAACTTTGAATTTGCAGGAAATACTGTATTTCATTGATTTGTTGAAATTATAAACAGGATGTTCATAAAATCAGATGTGGAATCATCTGCGACTGAAATTATGAACATCCTGTTTATAATTTCAACAAATCAATCTATCATACCCCATGACAGGTTTTAATGTCAGAAAATACTAATTTCAAAGTGTCTCTCCAAAAGAAATGATTCTAACTTTTTCTATCTTTGCAAAGTGAGATTGCTTCTTAAAAATGTGTTTCCCATTTCTTCCGGTCTTCCTGATGATCGTGGAAGCGTGAAATAGATTTTCGTCGACAAAAATGTATTGGAGACCTAGTGAATGCGATGTCCCTCCTGCGTCAATGTTACGAATGATTTCTGGTGAGTACTCTCTTTTGGAAAACATTCTTCTTTGCCTCATTCATCTTTATGAGTTCCTAATCAAGACTGGAATAGAAAATCAAATAACTATCTGAATGAAAATGCAAATTTTCAATTTCAGATTTTTTCTTTTGAGTTAGGGCCTTTTCAGAATATCTATCAGATGTAGTTCAATGTCCAGCGTTGGCTTTAGCCGGGGAAGTAGTTGTTTTCTGTTAGACATTCACAAAAATAACTTCATTTTAATCGTGGATTTTTCCACTTTGGGTTCAACTGTATTTCAATAAATGTTAAACTAGATGATGAATTACTGTAAAATATATGAACTACGGATTTTTCCACTTTGGGTTCAATTATGTTTGAATTTTATTTTCAAGTCTGGTAAATTAATTCAGAATTTTGAAAAAGAAATGATTGTTATATCGGGTAATATTTTTCATACTTGACAATATTCATCAATATTTTAATTCTTCTGCAAAATGTTCTAATTCTCGTGGCTAATTGTTTCTAATTCTAACAATCTTCAACTTACAAAATTAATTGTTACATAGCCCTGAAGATGAATTTAATGGAATTCGAAACGTTGGCCATGAAATATTAGTTTTTTTTTAACCGAACTCATCCAGAACTCAACAAACTGAATATTATACCGGGTGACACAGGATATCGGGCCACCCCTGTAACTTCTGCATTCGTGAACGGATTTTCTGAAATTTGGTACAGTTATACAAGCAACCATTTCGAATTCGATCACATTACAATCCGATATGGCGGACTTCCGGTTTTTCTGGAAATGTCAGTAACTTTCTTTTTTCAAATGGAACACCCTGTATATTTTTACAAATTCAAGTTCAACAGGTCAAAACACGTCCAAACCTCATGTCAAATTTAATTTTTTTAAAACAATTCAAATTAAAATTGTTTTTTTATTTTACCTCGTGGATAAATGAGATTTGGTTGAAGCTATTCACAATGAGTCGCAAATAACAGCAAAACTTATTTTTTTTCTGAAAAATTATTTTTTGTGTCACTCGCTGGTTAATAATAATAATAATAATGTTATTCACTAGAAAGAGAATACAATGAAACATAGAAATATTTAAGTAAATAAACGGAGTAAATCACAGAAGCAAAAAGATGCTTGTTTGTGATTGATAAATTAAATTAAATTGTACCTGATAAGGACCACAGAAGCATCAAATACTTGTATGTGGCTTATATGGTTCAAAATATGTAAGTACAGATAATCACTTTGTTAAAATTGCTTAATCTATAAATATTTGAATGTAGTGTTATTATGGCTAAAAAATATGAAGTTAAAAACAGAGATAAAATATGAAATCACAACGATAGGGACTATTCAAAAACACTTAATCTATAAATATTTTGAAATACTGCCAATATAATTCAATTGGAAAGTATATAAATAAATAAATGAATTCGCAGAAATATTATATCTAGCTAATTACAGGAGTGAAATGTTCATAATCAAATCAAATGTTATAAACTATATATAGAATAAGACATGTACATTTTCAGTTTATAGAACAAAATAATATAATATAGTATCACCAAGAAATTAAATCCCCAAAATTAACCATTTACGTACGTTATTCTTGCCAATTGTCTGGAGAATTTACTGAATTGGTGTCTATCAGTCAGTGACAGATAAGTTTTTGTTGCTGTCTAATTTCTCCGGTCAAAAATTTCCCGAATTCTTTCAGCGGAATACTTGAAATGTATGTATTTATGTCCTTTTTTAGCCGTGGGAAATGTTTCAGAGGTCTGTATGTTTTCTGGTAGTGCATTAAAGGCTGTTGGGCCCAAAAAACTATATGATCTCTGCCCTATGGTTTTCATTGTAAGTGGAACTATATCTTACTGAAAAGGGAAACATTCTCAATTGAATATTGATAGAAATATTTTTCTGTGAATTGAAAAATCCACGATTAATAAGAAGCTATTTTTTTGTGAATGTCTAACAGAAACTACATCTGCTAAATATTCTGACGAGGCCCTAACTCAAAAGAAAAAATCTGAAATTGAAAATTTGCATTTTCATTCAGATAGTTATTTGATTTTCTATTCCAGTCTTAATTAAGAACTCATAAAGATGAATGAGGCAAAGAAGAATGTTTTCCAAAAGAGAGTACTCACCAGAAATCATTCGTAACATTGACGCAGGAGAGACATCGCATTCACTAGGTCTTCAATACATTTTTGTCGACGAAAATCTATTTCACGCTTCACGATCATCAGGAAGACCGGTAGAAATGGGAAACACATTTCCAAGAAGCAATCTCACTTTGCAAAGATGGAAAAAGTTAGAATCATTTCTTTTGGAGAGACACTTTGAAATTAGTGTTTTCTGACATTAAAACCTGTCATGGGGTATGATAGATTGATTTGTTGAAAATATAAACAGGATGTTCATAAAATCAGATGTGGAATCATCTGCGACTGAAAGATAAACTCTAGTCGATGGAAGATAGTGACTAGAGTTTATCTTTCAGTCGCAGATTTTTTTCAAATGGAACCCCTATGGGCCACCTACTTGTCTCTCTAGAACATACATTGAGGAAAAAAATTACATATCATTTTAGTATGTCGGTGCAGTAACAAATTGTATAAATTCAAAAATCTACAACTAGTTTCCTTGCAGTTCGAATAATTTTTCAACTTAGTAAGCTGTGGAAAACAACATTTCTGAATCTTGTCAACTAATTGTGTAAGTTATACTTATAAGCACGATAATGGTGTTTTTTTAAAATTCTTCTAGCGTTTTCTCGACTTACATTGCATTGATAATCCAATTCCCGCGACGAAGCGGTTGGATCAAAATCAACATAAGCAAAACGTTCATTTCTGCCTCCTCACTTACGATCATCTTCTCCATTGTTGGGTTCTTTTCTGTGTGGGTATCGTTCAGCGTATAACTGACAAGCGGCGACACGGTTTTAAAGACATTCTCTGTAAATTAATAACATGTCAACCCGTTCACTTCTTGTGAACCTATAATTTTGATTTTACATTTCTACTAAACTAATTCTCGGAAGTTAACTGATTTCCGAAAGTTGAGATGAAAGACGACAGCGAAACACAAATAGTTGACAATAATCAGAAATGTTGTTTTCCACAGCTTACTAAGTTGAAAAATTATTCGAACTGCCAGGAAACTCATGAACTAGTTGTAGATTTTTGAATGTATACAATTTGTTACTGCACCGAAATACAAAAATTATATGTATGTAATTTTTTTCCCTAATGAATGTTCTAGAAAGACAGGTAGGTGGCCCATAGGGGTTTCATTTGAAAAAAAATAATTTTTGATCAAAATGTGATGCGACTGAATTGATTAATCAATGAATGACACAAAAATAATTTTTCAGAAAAAATTGAGTTCTTCTGTTATTTGCGACTCATTGTGAATAGCTTCGACCAAATCTCATTTATCCACGAGGTAAAATAAAAAAACGAGTTTAATTTCAATTGTTTCAAAAAAATGACATTTAACATGCGGTTTGGACTTGTTTTGACCTGCTGAACTTGAATATGTAAAAATATACAGGGTGTTCTATTTGAAAAAACAAAGTTACTGGCATTTCCAGAAAAACCGGAAGTCCGCCAAATTTCAGAAAAATCCGTTCACGAATGCAGAAGTTACAGGGGTGGCCCGATATCCTGTGTCACCCGGTAAAATAATCAGTTTGTTGAGATTTGGATGACTAAGTTAAAAAAAAAATTATATATCATGGTCAACGTTTCGAATTCCATTAAATTCATCTTCAGGGCTATGTAACAATTAGTTTTGTAAGTTGAAGATTGTTAGAATTAGAAACAATTAGCCACGAGAATCGAAACATTTTGCAGAAGAATTAAAATATTGATGAATATAATGAAAAAAGGGAGGACCCGACAAAAATGATTTTTTTCGAGTTTTTTGCAAATAAACATTAAATGACAGCGTCAAGTCTTGGTGGAGATTTATATAATTTCGCTTTTTTGACAGGAAGGGATATTTATCAAGGATTTTTCTCTAGTATGTTCTGCTATGGATTTAGGGCATTAAGTTTTTTTTCGTTTTATCGTTTTTAGATATGCATTTTTTAATTTCGGCCGTTTACCAACGTCATTCAGTACAATTGTTATAGTAATAGACGACGTTCGATGTAGATCAGTGGGTTTTTTGTTTTTTGGCGTGAAAAAACTGTTTTCGATGACCGTGCGTTTATACCCACTTTCCCGCGCGCATTTGAGTTTTGGAAAGTTTTACTTTCCCGCACTACTGCGGGAAAATAAAGATTTGTCAAATTTGACGTTATTATATACATTCCATTGATTTCACCTACTATTCTTACCAATTTAGGTTTTAATATTCAATATTACCTAGACTTTTTCCTTGCTTCTCTATTTTTCATTTATTGGAATAAAATTAAAATTGTGATACTTTTATGTAACTATGTTTTTCAATCAATCCACATAACAATTAAACCAAGCTGTGTCAGGTGGTTTATAGTATATGGTACCCAAAGATTTGCTATGATAACCAAGGTATATCATCAAGACGTCAAAGTTTTAAGTCCACAAAGTGACAGATAGTAAGATGCCGGCAGAGATCGCTACCTATTTACGCCTACCTAACCCAGAACGTTACACAGGTCACAGTTTCAGACATTCCTCGGCAACGTTTCTAGCAGATTCAGGCGAAGGGATAACCAACATAAAACGTCTTGGAGGCTGGAAGTCAACTGCTGAAGGTTACTTGGGAGGACTCCGAAGAACAGAAGAACCATCTCAAATAAAATACTTCCATGTACTAACAACTTGCAACCGATGCCGTCTCCGTCGTCGTCATCTTCATGCACTTTGCAATCTACTGGTGTTACTCTGAACAGCCAGTTACCACCAACTAACTCCGCTGGACCGGCTATTCTTACTCATTTGCAGAATGCAACAAGTTGTGTTTTTAATATTAGTATTCGAAATAATTAGTAGATTTTCATTTTGAAGTTTTGTATGTTGAAATCAAATATATATATTTTCAATATGCTTTTACAATTTGTATGCGGTCGTAGAAAAAATAATGATTCCACCTCATGCGTGAAGTGTCTTTCCCGCACTTGACTGCTTGCAACGGCAGTCACGTGCGAGAAAGTATCACTTTCCGCACTTGTTAGGAAAATAACTATTTACCAACAGTGTTATCGTTTGAGAACGCGATTTTGTGTTATGTGGCATTCATTCATTTCCCTAAGTTGTAACGAATTTTTCGTTACTTCCTTATACCAAGGAATGTTACACCTGACCAAAATCTTTACCTCCTTGTCAATAGGGAGAATCCAATTGGACTTTGAAGGACGACATTTAATTTCTAGGAGTTACACTTCCAAAAAAAAATTAACGGGAGGTTTTATAAAAAATGTATGCCAGACTAAGCATATGTCTTTACATGATAAGGCAGCTGCAGAGACTCTGATTTCTTTTAATGTACTTAAAGTTAACTATATTCCACGGGTTGTTCAGTCAGTTCTTTTTCAATTTCTCATAATGTTTCCGGTTATCCTTGCGGTCGTACGGGTCAGTAGTCACTGCTCAGATCGACTTTTGACAGTGTGACCGTGACATTTCATTTTCGTGTCGATCGGATTTATCGAGCGCGTGGTTTTTTCCAAGTGTTTTTAAATAGAGAAAAACCCGAGAATGGTTTTTTTTTAAAAACAGGGAATTGGTAATTTCGTCGAACCGAAAGGATGATCGCTCTCTTTCTTGATTTGAACGTCGAGATAGGCAGGTGGACTGAGTGAATTGATTTTGGTAAGATCTATAAGTTAAATAAGTTTCACTGCTGGAGTTTAGTTGAGTAATATTATTCTCTTTATCTTGCAATTAATGTTGTAGCTGATTAGCATTTTCTTCTTTTTCCTTATGCTTGTAATATTAGAATTCTTGGATATACCGCATGGTAATTTTTGAAGGTTAAATATATATATATATTTTCGGCCATTTTGACAAATCATTCAAAGTACCTATATATTGTGGCTAACGTAACATCTGTTCCGAATATTAGGAACTGATTTTTTTCATCGGAAATCAGTTCTACGCTTTTGCATTTTTTAGGTACCAAGTAATTGGTAATTTCAAATGGACTAGAGCTCACTTACCTGATATGACCAGTGGATTGTTGCAAGGATTCCGAATTGAAGCGAAAGGCGTATTCGATGGTTCTGGGACAGTTTGGAGTGACTAATAGGACGGCTCTCTGGTAAGCAATTTTCTTTATTTCATAACTATATGTTTATGAGAGTAATTTTCTTTTCTCTTGAGAAAGAATTGCTTACAGAGAGAGTTGTACCTCTGGCCTAACGGTCTCAGAACACTCGATTCGATTCAATATATGCCTCAAGCGAAGAGTTGATTTCTGTTTAATAAATTTCTTATACCTATTACTCCATTCAATTCCCAGCTTATTTGATTTTTGATCGTTTCAGAGTCAATTCACTTCAGTTACTACCTTGTCGCCAAGAGTAGGGAGATTCACAAAAATTTTTGAGAATTACCTGTTTATCGATTTGAAAAGGGAATTGCCGCCCTATTTCAAAATTATCTTTATCTAAGAGAGTTGTGCCCACTGAAAGATGTGAGGTCTCCCTCTTCAGTTATCTTTGAAAATTCTTCAATTAAAAGGAATTGTTTCACTTTATCTTTATCTAAGAGAGTTGTGCCCACTGAAAGACGTGTGGTCTCCCTGTTCGGTTTATCTCTGGAAATTCTTCAATAAAAAGAATTATTTCACTTTATCTTTATCTAACAGAGTCGTGCTCACTGAAAGACGTGTGTCTCTCTCTTCTTATCTTGGCTGAAGAGTATACTTTTACTCTGACTATTATCTTGGTTCGAAACCCTATATTTTTTGTAGCTTACTAGAGTATTTTGGTTATAACGCTATATTTTCCTTTGACACTTGCTTTAAAATAGTATATTTTTGCACTGGCAATTTTATAGTGTTTTGCTTTAAAATACTTTATTTTTTCTCTGGTAAAATTTCAAGGAAATTTTTATATTTCTTTTGAAATACCTTTCCTCATTAAATTTTTTTACCCTTCTGGTACATAGAATCACCTTATCAAAACTTACTTGTTTCAAAACTTAACTGAATTCAAACATAACGTTTTGGGTGAGGTTTTTTTGTTTGTTTTAAATTTTGTTCATTTTTTTTTTTTTTTAAAATTAATTAAAAGATTGGATTGCTATTTATTATCTTTGTTCTTTCACTTTAACTTTCCAGTCTTTTATATAGACTGAGATTTTCATTGTATGCTATCATTTGCATCTATCTTTTGACTATCGATTAAAATTTGAAACATAAAACTTGAGGTTCAAAGGATATCCTTCGTTCTCCCCTTTTTGTACATATTTTGATTCCTATCCTCTTCTTCGCATGATATATACCACGGAGGGAACCCATCTACGGAGACAGAAGGACTAGTAACCTGGGAGGTCTTACAGCACATCCATATCAGCACTGGTCCGTGAAGATCAACTGAATTCACGCCGATAAGGGGGTCTAAAACCAACTATAGAACCACTCACGACCATCTTCATCGTAACCGCTGAAACCAAGTTCCTCCTAGAACCGCTATGACCAGCTTCAAGAAACTAGCCTTCATCTCTCACTCAAGAACTCCGAAGGTATATCCGTAGCACCAACAACTGGAGGAATCATAGTTGTAAATGTTCGGGTTTTGATCAGAGTCAAAAATACTGGTTTTTATGTAATTTCTCAACTTTTGTTTACAGAAATCAATACTCTTATAGTATAATTGTCAACCTGTTTTTTTATTGTTCAGTCAATTCCATCTGGAATAAATTTGTTAAGTTGATTTATTGCATATTTATTTGCCTACCCATACAAGCTAGGTAACATTTATTCAATTTTATTTATCTTTGACTTTTGTCTTTAGCAAGTCTGGCGCCCAACTCTTGAACTAGTCAAGTTAATTAATGTATAATTTTTTTAGTGGCCAAATTTGATTAACTAGGAAAAGTCATTAATTGAACCTTACTCACGGCCTAACCGTATCCATCTGAGCAGCCTATCGGCAAAGTGATTTCATCTTCTTAAATTTGAATCATATAATTTAAAATCTGGGGTTCAGAAGTAAGGGGTGTTGCAAAGTTCATTTATATGCTCTTCCTCGCTCAACTAGATTATTTGAGCCGGCGGGGGCGAACATCCCTTATATAGGGGTTGAAATATATTCCTGTTATCATTAACTACTAGTTGAGGTAAGTTTATTGAACTTTATACACTGAATTATCGATGAGGAAAATTTTCAAACGAAAAAGATTACCAGGAAATAAACAGAGAAAATAGCGGAAATTCAAAGGGGTGGAAAAGGGTGAAAAGTTGGCCAAAAGGTCTTCCCTTTGGAAATGAGGTTTTCTGGCCCCTGGAAAAGCTCCATGCAAAATTTGGAAGCTTAAGATTGAACCCAAGGACAGGTTTCGATTTTTGAACTTAGCCGCTCTCGCGAGTTTTTCAATTTGTTTATTTGGTCAACCATGAGGCCGGGCCCTACTAAAAAAGTCTTCCACTCCGATGTGAAGACCATAACATAGTGAAGGAACACAAAATTGAGCATACAGGAAACGTCGAATTTTTGCGATTATCGATTATGGGGCCCAAAATTTTCGAAAATAGGTTTTGAGTAGTGCGCCACAACCAAAACGTCTTTCGCTTTGTCAGATGATTACTAGTTACTTTCTAAATAAAATTATCATAACGGAGGACATATAGAAATCGTCGAAAAAGTCGATAGACATTTTTCCTGCCCTGCCCGATTTCAAAAATATTTGGAATTTGGGGTTTTCGAGGGATGGACTTTCACTTCACCAAACGGAAGACGTATGTGGGTCATCGCGTAACCCGCGGCTCTATAACTGAATAGGCGAAATAGTGTAAAATAATTTCAATTACATCAAAACTGTAGTTGCAAATGAAGATAATTCTTCACTGCTTGACATACTTATGGTACTTTTGACACGTTGTTATTGAATGTCGATTAAAATTTAATGTCAAACAAGTATGTAGAAACATACCACTTGATTATTCCCAAGTACATGTTTCTATAGGCCGAAAATTCGTTTGATAATGAAATGTTGTACGTGTTTTTATTGGCCAAAATCTGTTTGGAAATGAGAATCCGTGTTAACATGGACAATATTAATAAATCGGTAGCAGATATTTAATTCGCGTATTATAATACGGGATTAGAAAAATACCTTTATGCACGACCGGGCGTAAAGTAGCACTTCAGCGCCCGGATTTGCGGGCGTAAAGTAGCACTTTAGCTCCCGCGGACTACTTTATCGCCCGGCGGGCGATAAAATCGTTGAACAGGCCTAAAGTGAATTTCAACTCATATCGATAGAAATATATATTCCGATGGATCATATAATCAAACCCAAAACATTATTAACAATAATATAACGAGAACAATGAACATAAATTAATTTAAAAAATGAATTATAACTTAATATTGACAATACAATTAGAACATTTATTAATGGAAATATTTGGATTTGTTGTTTTCTGTTGTTGCAGATAGTTACTGATTCCTCATTACTAGAAGTCTGAAGAGAATGCATGTTATTATCTGGTGTTTCAGAGTAGTGATCAATATTTTCAGATTGTATCTAATGGCTAGTAGAAGGCTCACCATTTTCTACAATTTTCTTAGCAATATTCAGCTCATTTGCAACTGAATTTTCAATATAACCTTCCGCAACAGTCGTCGATTTCCACCCAGCATGTTTTTTAATGTTGATTATATCCTCGCCTGCATCTGCTAACATAGTTGCTGAGGAACGTCTGAAGCAGTGACCAGTATATTCTTTCGCATTAGAAATACCTAGGTAAGTGGCTATTCTGAATGGTATTTGACCGAATGTATTTTTTTTCGATAACCTGTCTCGTACACTTGCCATTTTTATAATATACAAAAACCGCTTCTGATCATTCTGATCTCGCAAGGAAGAATATTTTGTGTAAATATCCAAATAACTTGGCGATTTATGTTCTTTATCGTTTACAGTAAATACTCGATCTATCTTCGTTTTGGTTTCTCGTATAGTTATGAGTAAGAATGTCTCGAAATCTTGAATGTCGTCCACTGTGATATTTGCCAATTCTTCGCGGCGACATGCTCCACAAATACCAAAAATCAGTGCTACCTACAATAAATTCTCAGATTAACATACTGAACAATGAGAAAACATTAAATTAGAACTTACTTTCATCATAAGATACAAATCGTCTGGTGCTTCCCTCAAAAATAACTCGATTTCTTCTCTGCTCAGAATCTTCGATTTCTTTGGTTTATAACCATCAAATTTTCGTTTCAGAAAAGCTATCAATCTTGCGTATCTACTGATATCTATATTATCATGTACATTTAAAGTAGCTTTCAGCATGGAATAATATGACCACATGGTAGAGGGCTTACAATATTCAGATTTTTCCAGAAAATAGGCAAGAAGTACAGTATCTGTGTATTTCTTATTTTTTACTTTTTTCCCGTTGCACCACCTCGCGAATTCTTCATACACCTTGTCGTATATTTTCTTGGATTTACTTGGCAATAAACTCAATTTCGCATCCTCAGCTGCTTTACTTATTTCTGGTGGAGTACAATTCACACTTTCTTCGTCGCTTGAATCCATTTCAACATCAGTAATAGATTATCTGTGATCACAAAAATTGACAGCAAATATGGCTACTAGCCTATATAATCTTATTTCGAAAAATTGACTGAGTTGCCATGGTAACATTATTCCATCACTTCTTGATTTATTCTGTTTCCGATATGATATGAACATACATCCTCACGGCAGCCTTGATGTATTTTTATCATGTTCTAGATATAAAGAGGTATCTATCTACATGACATCAAATATACCGGTCGTGCATAAAATTTTGTATGTATTTCGGGCGTAATTTGCTTCTATGGACCTAGGCGTGTTAATATTATTACTTACACGCAGCGGTCCATAAAAGCCTATTTCACGCCTTCGATACATAAATAACTATTTTCGCCAACTATGTACAAACCTCAACTTTACGATTTAATCAAGATCACAAACTGCGACATATCACCTATACATTCAATCAAGGGTAGAAGAAAAGGGTTTTACGGCTTCCTGCAAAGGCGACATAGCAAAACACGATATGGCATTTACATTTTATGATGCCAAAACCTTAACAGAAAAGATATTTTGCAAAATTGACTAGGAAACTTGGAAAAAATGCAGTGATCATGTGATTAGAACTGAAAATGAATATTTGGGGTTGTAGCGCATACATGACATCACGGTTGAACCGCTCATTATATATATATATATATATATATATATATATATATATTTATTTCTCATATAGTTCTTGGTTTTTATATAGTAAAGGCAAGATTATACAATATTATTTAAGTTAAAATTGTTCTGCTCATGCGAACGCCATTGAATACAGTGTCACTCAAGGGAGGAGTTAAAGTGACCGCCTTATCTGACCGTTCTTCCAACCATTCAGAAACGAATGCTATTATCTTGAAAAAAATGATTAGTTGACTCTTTCTAGAGAAACGCAAATTGATATATTATCGAGCAACAAAATTGGAATAAGAAATATTTTGGTCTGAGAAGAGTTATTGAAAATATTCGCAGACACGGAATCCGACTGAAATGAAAATTCCAACGTATCAAATAACTGTTGAAACTTGTGATATCATCCCCTTGTCTCCGCCCATGGTCTCCAGGGCACTTCAAGGCACGTACACAATAACAGATCGCATGCAGCTTGCACTAGGAGTTCATAATGCACTCGCAAATTTTGCACATGATACCAGCCCGCGCTTTCTCTGACAGCTATTAAAAAAAAACAAATACCGATCTTTTATCTTTATGATTATTAGACATGTTTCGTCGACAGTCGATTTGGGGATGCCATAAAGGTTACTTTTTTGGTAATACGGGAGAACGCTATTTTCAAAGGTATTTTCAGGGCATTTCAAACCACTTGGGAGACCAACAAGGTTGCACTATGAACACTTCGAACTCTTTTGGAACGACATTGTTGGATTTGATTATTTGGTTTTAGACATGAAAAGAAAATTCTCTTTGAGTTTACCCACTTCCATCGATCATCTTTAGATACGTTCTCGACATGTTGGCATATTTTAATATAATTGCTATAGTCTCTTCACGTTAAGAAGAGAATGACAGAATTACAGCGTTGCCAATATGTGCAATATTTCGAATTTTCTACGGTTTTTTGTACTATTGAACAGTTACCATAATTGAAGGCTTTTCTAAATTTGTTAATAGCCGGTATGCAAACCAATGCAGATTTTTTGGAATATCCAAGTATCATTCAAGAATACGAACTGACGAAACTCTCCTCCTTAAGGGTCTTCATCCCTTAAAAAAGGAGTCAGAAACGATTTTATTTTCTGATTGATGAAGGCATGTATGAGTGTATAAAGATAAAAATAATGAAGAACAATATTCTACAAGTATTGAATTGATAAAAATGATCTTTCCCCTCATTTTTGCACATTGTCGCAACAAAACGAAATAATATTTGCTGAAAATATGTATAGGATGTTCATAAAATCAGATGTGGAATCATCTGCGACTGAAAGACAAACTTTAATCACTATCTTCCATCGTCAAGATAACCTCTTGTGGGCTATTCATGTTGAAAAGGGAAACATTATCGATTGAATATTGAATAGAAATATTTTTCGGTGAATTGATAAATCCACGATAAAAATGAAGTTATTTTTTGCGGATGTCTAACAGAAAACAACTACTTCCCCGGCTAAAGCCACGCTGGACATTGAACTACATCTGATAGATATTCTGAAAAGACCCTAACTGCATAGAGCTGCTATATCAATAGAAGGAACGTTATTCCAAATGATATGAGGAGGTGAAAGTACGTGGAAAGTGAATGGAACTCAACATTTTTCGTCAAAGACTAACATGGAACAGTTACATCAGAAACATTATTTTCAAGGCTACAGCGACAACCTAGACTTATTGCTTTATATGCGTGATTTTTTGTTTTTTAAATGATAACTAAATTTTTTAATTTTATAGTCCATATTGCTACAAAAGACTAAAAAAGACTACTGGAGAAACACTCGATTGATTCCCACACATGAGATGAAAACTATAACTGAATTTTGGTGAATGTGCCTTCACCATATTTTGAAATGTTAATTATTATGCTGTGAAAAACCAGTGCATTCGCCATATCTTTGATATAAAAATATATTTTTTCCTACCATCTAGGTGAGAATACCGGTCATAGCTATAAAATTATTTTATTGTCATTGTTTCTTAATACGTGTGCAAAATTTCAAGTCTTTCAGACATCTGGAAGTGGGTGAAAATTAATTTCAAAGATTCCATTACCTACATTCATACACACATAGATACAGGTGAAGCTAATAAAGTGTGTATATAAACAGTCCATCGGTTAGCATGTCTGAGAATCACAGGCGCAGTAATCAATCAAGATATACTTCATTGTCGGAAGAATAGAGTTCTTGAAAACAAATATTGTGTACAGAGTTAACATATAAGTGAAAAAAATAAGATAAAAATATATAAATAAATGTCTAAAAACGTGACAAACACATTTAGGCAATCGAGAAAATATAACAGTGGTGAATAGGTGAAAAATCCACGATGAAGTTATTTTTTTGTGAATGTCTAACGGAAAACAACAACTTTCCCGGCTAAAGCCACGCTGGACATTGAACTACATCTGATAGATATTCTGAAAGGACCCTGACTCAAAAAAAAACATCTGAAATTGAAAATTTGCATTTTTATTCAGATAGTTATTCGATTTTCTATTCCAGTCTTAATTGAGAACTCATAAAGATGAATGAGGCATATTGGTCGACGAAAATCTATTTCACGCTTCCACGATCATCAGGAAGACCGGAAGAAATGGGAAACACATTTTCAAGAAGCAATTTCACTTTGCAAAGTTAGAATCATTTCTTTTGGAGAGACACTTTGAAATTAGTGTTTTTTATCTCATTAAAACCTGTCTGGGGTATTATAGATTGATTTGTTGAAAATATGAACAGGATGTTCATAAAATCTTTCTATTCAGTATTCAATTAAGAATGTTTCCCGTTTCAATATTTTTGTATTGTTTTATTCCATATTGAAGTCTATCATTTAGTTAGTTAAACGTCATTCTCATTTTATTTTTTCGAAGTTTCCGTTTTTTTATACGTTCAACTTTTCTAACCATTATTAGACCTCTTGAGGTTCCTTTCTTTCTGTATCGTGTTCATTATTAGTTTCTGTGATTTTGTCACTTCCGTTTCCAAATGCTGCTTTTCTTTCATCAGTAGACTCACTGTTCAAGCGTTTCCAAATTTCTGTATGGCCTCGTAGACTGAGGAGATCAATGCCGACTTTCATGACGATCCATCAGTTTTGGCGATGAGGATTCCCAGTACATCCAAAAATGCTTCATACATGTGCCTTCACTGTATAAACCGTTCTGCTGCCCCTCGTAGATGGATCTCCGAAAAAACGACCTTAATAAACAACCCATGTGTACGTTCATAATATGAGGTATTCATTATTTTTATACGACCCGTAAAGTATAATATGATAAACCTAGCAAAAGCAGCATTTATTAAAAATATGACTGTAAACTTTATCTTTTATGACGGCAGTAAAGCAGTATCAAGCGACAAAAGAGCAACTATTAAAATGGCTCTGCTGTGAGAGTCAACAGGTGTGCGCGTTTTATTTAAATAATCATTGTCAGATTCGCGTCATTTGCATGTGCAGAGGTGATGGATGTGATTATTTTTTCCGTTTTTTTTTATATCCAGGATGTTGCCGTGATGTCAATGAGGAATTGTGCATTATGCATGTTGTGGAAAATTACGGAATTGGTCCTTCGGAGCCGGATCCGCACAACCAATTTCAGTTTATTCTTTAATTGGACGAATTAATTTGATTGAGTTGATTATTAATTCAAATTGGAATTAAAACATTCGAATTTGCATTGAATATAATCAAATTCTTCCGAAACGTAACAACTTGTTCAATTCAGTTATACAGGAGTCAATCATATTGTTATTTTTACCTAACAAATAAGATTCCTCGTCTGGATAAAATCAGTTTATTCGTCTAAAAGATACAAGATCGCACAGTATATTCTAAGAAGATCAGTATAGTTGTATCACCTTCAATATCCAAAACTTCTATATTGAAATACTCGATGCATTGAAACAAGATCCTATATTGTAGTCATTGCCATGGTTTGATAATGAAGTTTACAGCAAAATCAAACACCGTGATCGGGCATACAGAGTGTTGAGAAACTGTCCAAATTCAGATAAACAATATAACTGGGAAACATTCAAGAGAATGAGAAATGATGTTGTTAAAAGGGAAAAAAGATCAATATTATTTTGAAAAAATCGACTGATACAGAAATAACTCTGAACAAATGTGGAAAACTCTTGAAAAGCTAGTTAATGGTGATGACATAGACTTTCAAAATTGTATACAGTTTGAAAAAGCAAGAGAACTTATATCACTAAGAGATAATTCTGAAATATCAGATAACTTCAATAGATACTTTGTAGAAAGCATAAATGAAATAGTTGAGAGTATTGACTATATGGAGTCATGGTGCAATAATAAAAACTATAATATATATAAAACTTTCTCAGAATTCAGATTACTTACATCAACAGACCTACGTAAAATTATACTTTCTATGGATAATAAGTGCAGTATTCATGAAATTCTAAACTCCAAAATATTGAAACAAGTTTCTGAGACTACCGGTCATGTTCTATTGCATCTTATCAATACCCCTCTTGAAGCTGGTCATATACCTGAAAGACTGAAAAGTAGTACTATTGTCCCGATACCTAAAATTCCTCATACTATTAAAGCGAATGCATTCAGACCAATCAACACTTCACCTCCGATTGAGAAGGTACTTGAAACAGCGGTATATGATAAACTGATTGAATATGTTGAAAAAAACTATATTTAAAAAAATAACCAATCGGGATTCCGTAGAAGGCACTTGTGCGAATCATCAGTACAACTTTCCCTACATAAATTCAAAACCGAACTGGATAATAATAAGTTTGTTGTGGCTGTGTTCCTTGACCTCAAAAGAGCATTTGAGACCATTGATAGGTCTATATTACTGCCAAATTGAATAGATATGGAATAGAGGGGAAAGTGTACAACTGGTTATCCAATCACTTGAAAAGAAGTGAAAAATAAACGCCATGTGTGAAGTGGAATAAAAATAAAAATAGAAAATCGAAGTAACAGTCTTCTTCACATGAAAGATTCAATAAATTGAACCAGAAAATGGTAGATCACAGGGGAAAAACAACTACTTTCCTAGCAAATACCACGCAGAACGTTGAATGATATTCACCTGAAAATCCATGCATACCTTAATATAAATGGACATTGAATGCAAATGTTTCTTTCTGATAAGCTCGATTATGTTTAATTTATGTCGTGTTCGCCTAACAATCCGCATACCGGTTTCAGGCTTTTTCGGCCCTCATTAGTACGGAGTAGTCAACAGCCACAGGTCCGAAGAACTCTGGCTGAAGCGAGACACAACATAAATAAAACCATCATCGAGTCTATATCACCTATAGGTACGCCGGAAAAGAAAACTTTTAACTGGCGGTACCTCATTACTTGACCAATAGAAAACAACGTGTTAGAGTGAATGATATATACTCATGTGAAATTTCAAATGGTGTTGGAGTTCCCCAGGGTAGTGTACTGGGTCCCCTTCTATTCATACTCTATTTGAATGACATGCCATTGTTTGTTGATTCTGAATTTCTGAACTTTTTTGCGGATGATACCCTATTGGCATGCAGTCATGAGAACTTAGAAATGGCAATAGGAAGAATGAATACCACAGTAGCAAGTGACAACAGAATATTTGAAAATGAATAAACTCAAGCTGAAAGTATTGAAAACAAAAGCAATGATAATCACTACCAAATATAAACACAGCCTAATAGACCTAAACAATATTAATCTCTACATTGATGAGGAAAAAATTGAAATAGTAAACACAACTAAATATCTGGGATTCCAAATATATTATACTTTATCATTTGATAATCATTTTGATTATATTCATGAAAAAAATTCAAAGAAATAATTCTTTTTTTCTAGAATTGCCAATAATCTGTCAACTGAGTCAAGAATCACAGTTTATAAGACAATTTATCAGCCACACTTCGACTACTGTTCCTCTATCTCTTCAATCTGAATAAATTGTCTCCAAAAACTTCAGAATAGTGGTATGAGGATAATTTTGAAGTGCGGTAGGGATACTCCTATTATTATTATGCTTAATGTTTTAAAGTGGCAATCTATTTCCCAAATACTGTTTTATTTCACCATGATATTCGTATACAGAATACTGAACAATTTAGGGCCCTGTTATTTCAAACAGTAC
The DNA here is from genome assembly GCA_018342105.1 of Gonioctena quinquepunctata. Classification (NCBI taxonomy): domain Eukaryota; kingdom Metazoa; phylum Arthropoda; class Insecta; order Coleoptera; family Chrysomelidae; genus Gonioctena; species Gonioctena quinquepunctata. The sequence goes on from JAFIRS010000697.1 coordinate 487,277, forward strand.
ATTGTCTTCAATCATAACCTTCACCACCACTTCACTCGAAATTATAATAATTTATATATTAATTGAACAAATCACAAAAACACTATGAACTTTTTGATTTTCAAAGGTTTCGATCAGTTCAATAAATTACCAAATCCAATTTAAAGTAGCCCATCTCTGAACATTTTCAAAAATGAACTAAAGAAATTTGTTTCAAATGCAGAAATATGATATTTTTTTTTATTGGTGCCCCTTTTTACCCATTTAAAGCACGCCTCAGCGTGTTTAAATCGAACTTTAAAAAACGCGCGTTTTTTAAAGGTAACCATGACAACATCAACAAATCGAGAAACGTGAAGTCTAAATGACAAATATTTGATTATTGATCTGACAGGAGTACCTTGTAACGTAAAAAAAAATATTACTCACAATTCGTTCATTTATATGTGCTCCTCCATCCATTTGATGAACTTCTCATATTCATTTCTATATATATCACTGGATTTTCGCGGTATTAACCGCGATTCTGCCTCACTATTCAAAAAATCGATATTAGAATAATTCATTTTTGAGCTCTGGTGACAACAAATATTGATCTTTGGTAACAAATTGCAAATGAATAATTTTCTCATTTCCATGACAACGAAAGGTATACTGATGTCACATTACGAATTCAACCTTCTTGCATTATTAGTTCTTATTTCTATTTTTTGTAGTAATAATACCAGTATATATGATTTCAAAGTGCACCAATAAAAAAAAATAACGTAAAGTATTCGTGGATAACTGGTCTTAAAAACACTTGCTCTATTTCGAGCACTCCGGCTGCGCCGTCGTGCTCGAAAAATCGCGCGTGTTTTAAAGCCCTTTTTATCCACTTATACTTTAATATACTATATTATTTAAACCAACTTTTTAATGTATTTTATTTAATGTTTGTTATATATTTTATTGTATATTTTTTTCAATATGTACCACATATCTCTTTTTTTAGCTGATTTGTATATTAGGATATCCTATTTAAATAAAGATATATCTACCACTTTCGTGGACTGATATTCGATCTTTCAATAGTTATTCCGTTTGACCAATGTATTTTTTTCCAGTCACTTCATGCTCATAATGGTTTCGGTCCAGAATTAATGCGTTTTGATTTTGCTATATTTATCGTTTTTTCTCGTGAATACCTAATATACCCACATCGTGGTCCAAGTACGACAGTCATTCTTCCGTGTCGACAACCGCAATTCTCAAACTCACAATGACATAAAAACTCCTAATGATACCTTCCCCAGAAGTCGTGTAATTCGAAGAGGAAACATATTATTAAACGAGTTATGAACACAAATAACTTTAATTCGATGATAATTGATAATTGATCACGGAACACGAGATACCATGAAACCGCAGAAGAAAACGTTGGCTGATTCTCATGCAATTCGAGTTGACGGCTCTGGCTACATAGTTATATGAACCGGAGAAATAAAGATGAGATCTGAGAAACTGAAATACAACTGGAGCAATCAAACACACTCGTAAAAAAATAACACGGGAGGTCCGACTCAATTTTTTTTTACTAGGGCAGATTCTGTGACAAATTGTATGAGGAGAATAGCAGCTACAATACTCAAGAAATAATGAAAAAATCAACAAAGGAGAAAACAAAGAAAATAGTTGAGCACAAAATGATGTTGTCCAGGTTAAATTTGATTACTAGAAAACTAGTAGGTATGTAGATAATTCTATGACTGCCAACTCATCAAAAATTACATGTGCCAATAATAAAACTGCTACAATAAGAGAAAACAATAGTATTATTTCTGAAAATACAAAAAATCAGACAACCAACCCCGCCTTCTATTGTTTTTAATAACTGCACAGTTACATTTAATAATTATACAATCAAAAGTAAACTATACTAAGTTATATAGTAACTTATCATAGTTGAATTATCTTTATAGTTATTCAACTGATTGATTGAAAATATTTTCACTTAATGGAATCCTAATTTTTGATGGGAATGAATGCGGTCGTAGAAAAAGTATAGTATACAACTCGAGTTCTAAGACAATTACGCACTTTTAACTCAGTTCGGTGCATTTAAAATGAACTCTTCTACCTTCTCTCCATATCCTATATTTCTGGGTACTATAAAAAATTCATTACATACCGATAACAAGGTTTCATTATAGACCAAGAGCCAGCAGGAAAACACATATGAATCGACATGAAAATACAGTGAATATACAAACGGTATATGACGAACATAAATCTATTTTCGTTTGCAAGATATATATATATATATATATATATATATATATATATATATATATATAAATATATATATATATATATATATATATATATAGTCTACAGTCCATAAACCTAATTTGAACATCCTCTTCAACCTTTCCTTAGAAAATTCATATCCAAAAACGTAACTCAATAATATTAACCATTTGAGTAAGATTTATTCTTATTTATTGTCTTTAGATATCAATCCAAATTGACCACAATGCAATATCAAATAATAGTTATTTTTAACATTACCGCCACCTGGTAACATCAGTTGGTACTAATCTAACAGTTGGCACCACTGTAATAATTTCCAAGTGACACCCGTCAGGTGTCGTTGGCTCAAATATAATTGCGAGAATTATTCTTAACTTGTCACACCAAATAGAGTAAGTATTCATATTCATATAATTTTAAACAATGTTAATGTGTTTTTATTAACTTTGAACTTCGTTCAATCCTTGATTTACGTTTTTTTTCTTTTGTATCACTATGCTAGATGAATATGTTTAACATAGTTGAAACCAACCTCAACAAAGTTGGATGTAGCATAATATTTCGCACTTGAATATGTATTACTATTGTTTTTTTCATCTATTGTAATTTTCCTGATGATGGAAATAAACATTTCCGAAAGCTACTCCTAATAATATACCATACTTTTCGACCAGTGTAATCACACAACTCCTCAACTTGACACTTCCAATAAAGCCGTATTGCCAACCCGCCGACATAAATTTCCCCGACATAATCCCTAATTTCCAGCGGCATTTTCGGGGGTTTGATGAACGATGTGACTGTGGACCTTCGCGTAATAGCTGTCATTTACCTAGCAATGACGGACTACGGCCCCACTTGCGGCCTGACATCCAAGTGACGAAATTCCACTCTGCGGAGACATATGACGGTCGTTTTCTCGAGAGATGTTCATCTTTGTTTCCTGCCGGCGAAGGGTTAGAGGTCAGGAGCCATTTGGACCTCGGTACACGGTCACTACTGGGTTAGTTGGGCGTTATTAGATCGTGGGGCGGAGGATCTTGCTTGGTAGTTCACATTTTCGTTAAGCGAAATACTCTAATCGAGAAGTGAGTTTCCTGCGAAAAATAGTTCCAAGTCTCCGAAAAATATGAGTAATAGCTCGTTCGATTCGGGATGCAATTCTGATAAAGATATTTTTTTGTTTTTCTGCTGACGAAAATTGCAATTGTTATTATCAAAAAACAATAACACAAAAAAGGGGTTCAGTATTTTGGGAATAACTCCAAAACTAAAAGAGAAGGCGAAAATCAGAAAAAATATTCTCAAAAAAGACAAAAGTTCCAATGAAATAGTCTGGACTACTGGAACTCTATCTCCATTATCAATAATTTTAATTTAACCCTGAACCCCTACGCCATGGGCGCACTGTCTCTAAAGAGAATACACCACATAATTTTTTTTTATAGTTTTAAATATCAATTTTGAAATTTTAATAAATTATGGTGTGTTTTTAACACTTGAAAGAACAAGGTTCCCTATGAAACAAAAATTCAGTTTATTTTTCAATAAGTTAGGCATTTGGTAATTAGTCCTTATTTTTTGGACCATGGTTTTTCATCAAAAACAGCATAAATGCTTAAATGCTCGAAATAGCTTTTAAAAAAAATCGCTCCTTGGAGCCCTTTTTATATATATATATATATATATATATATATATATATATATAGAAGAAGAAGGGTAGTCTCGTGACTGGACTAGTTGAAAATAACTATGAATTTGAAATAAACTTTGTAGAAAGGATATTCCTTGAGGTTGCAGTCAAAATAATGGCCTATGAGAAAAAGAAAAACTCTTTCTTATTTAGTCAAGCTTTCGAAAATGTTTATTTTCATTATCAAGACAAGTAAGGTGAGGTTAAGTGAGACAGCGACTAATACCATTTCGTGATTGAAGAACTTTCAAATCATATCACTATGACTCACTACTAGTAATATATATAAAAATTAAACAAAAGCACTCGCACATATTGTTTTAGATACTTAATTTAAACACTTTAAAATTTGAACAGGCACAGTAATTATGATATTTCAACCATGTGGTAATTACTGTGCCTGTTCAAATTTTAAAGTGTTTAAATTAAGTATCTAAAACAATATATGCGAGTGCTATTGTTTAATTTTTATATATATTACTAGTAGTGTCATGTATATGATTTTGAAAAGTTCTTCAATCACGAAAATTGATAGTCCTGTCTTTTCTCACTACTTCTTGATATAAAATACATTTTGAATGCTTGATAAATAGAAAATTTTTTTTTCTCATAGGCCATTATTTTGACTGCAACCTCAAGGAATATCCTTTCTACAAAGTTTATTTCAAATTCATAGTTATATATATATATTTATATATATATATATATATACAGTGCTTCTCAAAAGTCCCCTCCCCCCTCTTATTTTTGGAACGATTATACATAAACAAGTGAAATTTGGAAACTGAATATTAAAGGTTGTAAACTTCCCTACTAGTGATGATAGATGACGAAATCGTCAAAGATGACGTCACAAGGCCATTGTGACCAATAATTTTAAATGGAACCCTACGGCAAGCGACACCTCTTTTAAAAGGTATCGAAAAAACCTATTCAATGATACTAATTCTGTTTGTGTTTATGGCAGTTTTGGCAACTCGCTTTCAAAAAACGCAAAGCTGTGATGAATTAAATCAGTTAATACTAAAATTCCAAATTCAAGCTCCGCCTCTGGATAGTTGTCAAATAAGCTGACGTGTTTGTTAGTCTCCCTAATTCGAAGTTTTTTTAATTGTCCAAGTTTTTGTACATTTAATAATTTGTGTATTGTTGATCGAACGTTTAACTGTTTTAGCAGCTTTTGGTACTTTTAACTGTTGTGAGCCGAACGTTAATTCTACTTCTTTAACAACTCACGTTGCATCTACCTGTGCAGTCAGTCGAAGAACAGTACACAGGGTGTTGAAAAAAAACAAATTTCATCCATACAAATTAAAAATGGTTCATCAACTCTCAGACGACGACCCAGACCGAAGACTAGAATTTTGTGAAAATATGGAAACTAAAATCAACCAACAGCCAGACTATGTCAAAACAATTTGTTTTAGTGACGAAAGTACTTTCTATCTGAATAGAAATGTAAATACACATTGGAGTGACGCAAATCCTCACCTGTTTCGTGAAACACATACCCAATTTCCCCAGGAGGTGAATGTTTGGGCAGGTATCCTGGGAAACCACATCGTTGGGCCTCTTTTTTTAAATACTAATTTAACTGGTGAGGTTTATCTGGAGCTGTTGCAAAACCGTTAATCCTTGAAATTTTGGAAGATAATCCAGATGAATTCGGCAATTTGGAAATAACATTCCAACAGGATGGTGCTCCTCCACACTATTACGGTGCAGTAAGACGGTATTTGGATGAGGAGTATCGTGGTAGATGGTTTGGACGACGAGGTTCAACGGAATTGCCAGCTCGATCACTGGACCTCACACCTTTGGATTTTTTTCTGTGGAGGTACCTTTAATCGAAGGTTTACGCCACTGAACCTGACAAGATGGACGTTTTAAAACAACGTTTTGTTGCAGAATGTGAGGCTGTTTCCGCAGACACCTTTGCAAAAGTACGAGAAGAGTTTGAAAATAGGATATTTCACTGTCAGGAAGTAAATGGAGGTCACTTCGAGCAATTTCTTCAAGTAGATACTTATTCTTAAATCTGTAATTAATATCATACTGAATGGAATTTAAATTTTAATGTTTACTAATGAGCCATTGAAACTGCCATAAACAAAAACAAAATTAGTATCATTGAATAGGTTTTTTCGATACTTTTCAAAAGAGGTGTCGCTTGCCGCAGGGTTCCATTTGAAATTATTGGTCACAATGGCCTTGTGACGTCATCTTTGACGATCTCGTCATCTATCATCACTAGTAGGGAAGTTTACAACCTTTAATATTCAGTTTCCAAATTTCACTTGTTTATGTATAATCTATCCAAAAATAAGAGGGGGGAGAGGACTTTTGAGAAGCACTGTATATATATATATATATATACTCAACAAGATCACGTTATAAAAAGTTTTTAAAGTTATTTATTATGTTTATTATAATTTTTTTAAGTTAACAAAAATTCAAAAATTAAAAAAATATTGTTGAAATTATTTTTTTTATCCATATATTTTGCTATTGCTGTTTTAGCATTAAACGAAGACATTCGAATAACATTCGAAAAAAAAAAAATTTGTTTATAAACAAATTGATTAGTCGAATATTTTTGAAAACAATTTTTTTCCATTTTTTTCCAAAATTTATTATTTTACAAAAAAAAAAATTTTTATTCAAATAATTAGTTAAGACATTTTTTTTTCTTTGAAAATAATGATTGGCATTTCTCAATAGAATAACAGAAAATAAAAAAATTATATTTAAAATGTAATTGTTTATTAATTAAATTTTGTTCATAACAAATAGTTATCTCTCATATTTTTTTAAAAATTAAAAAAAAGAAAGTGTCTAAATTGTTTTTCATATTTTTTATAATTTAAAAAAAAATTTTTCAGAAAAAAATTGATTGAGATTTGAAATTTGTTTATAACAAATTGTTAACTTAATAAACAATTGAATTTTTAATATTTTTTTGTTATTCTATTGAGAAATACCAATTATTATTTTCAAAGACAAAAAATGGTTTTAACTAATTATTTAAATAATAAAACTGAAAAAACGATTATAAACAATATATATAGTCCCCGAAACGTCAAGCAAAAACTATATAGAGAAGTATCTTTTGAATTTTTTAAAAATTTTTTTTTTTTATAGGCAAATCCAGAAAACGGCAAGTTATTGACAAATTGAATCATTTTTCCATAGGAAATATAATTTGGTGAACGCAATAACTTATCGGGGTGAACTAATCAGTTTGCCCTTTCTACACTTGTATAGATTTTCCTGATTATATTTTCATTTTCAGACTGTGGAAGGTTACCCAAAAATCATGTCAAGAAACGTTGTTCCTCCACAAAAAACCACATTCATTCAATAAATAAAAAAAACTTTGAAGATTTTTTTTTTGTAAAATAGTTTTATTCACTAAGCAACAAAATGGCAAAATAAAATATTCAACTAATCAATTTGTTTATAAACAAATGTCGTAGATTTTTTTTTCGAATGTTATCAAATGCCTTCATTTGATGCAAAAACAGAAATAGCAAAATTAATGGATAAAAAAAACTAAAATATTTTTTATTTTTTTTATTTTTTGTTAACTTAAAAAAATTATAATAAACAGAATATACAACTTTCAAAAACTTTTATAATGTGATCTTGTATATAAACAAATACAGACACGATAAAATAACACACAACCGTGTATGATCAATATGCAACTGATCATCCCACCTAAAATATTCCAGTGCTGCATAGATAAAGAAACGAAAAAAACAAAACAAATTTTTTGAGTATCATTATTCGAAAATCTTTTTTCAACCTTTCTAGAATATGCGTTTTGTGTATCACTTTTTCGCTTTATGCAATTATCATGGAGATTGCTTTAAATCATTTCTCCCAACAAACTATTTTTCCAAAATTTTTACTGAATCGAAATAAAAATTGCACGACGATTCAAAATCATGTGCAGCAAGTGATGTATTTTCTTTTTCATCTCTATTCTTTTCATAGCAGTCATATTTGTGTTGATATATTCTGGTCTTTAGGTATTGTTTAGTTTGCCCTATATAATTCCGGAACGTCAGCGTTGAGAAATTAGTTTTACTCCCTGGTTCTAATGCTCGTTAAATCCAACTATATATAATATATAGTTACATCCGGAAAAATCAGTATATTCGTTAATTTATGAGAATTTCATTAAAAAAATATTAGTATTATTTTGTCTGTTGAAAAAATGGTCCAAAAAAATAACATACCCCATTTATTTCAGTTCAACTCTTGAATTCCATGGAAACTCCACGAGAGATTCGTAATTATACATCAGAAACCTCCCTCTTAAACAGGTATCCCCAAAAACTCGGATTTTGAATAAATGGTGGGGTTCTACCCAAAGCCGTACCCAGAGAAAAATTTCGGGAAGGGGTTTGGTTCTAAAGTAAATAATGCAATGTACATTTTACCAAATTTTATTACACACATTTTATTTTCACCTCATTTCAGATATATTTTACAGATTTCTGTGGGGAGGGGTCCTAACCCCCCTAACCCCCTCCCTGGTTCTACCTACCTCTGAGTCACTTTGTATATCTCTTGAAAATCGGTCTCCAAGCAGGTTCGTAGTTGATAAATATCCAGAAAGAGAAATATTTTTATCGTAATTTTATGATGAAAATATAACTCCAAAATTACCCGGCCGGTAAAAACGAAAGTGGTAACAACGAACACAAGGAAAGCATGTTTCCGTATGAATGACTAAACTGACAAATGAACCTGTAACTGAATAGAGGAGGCGTAGAGAAATTAAACTCCTTGGGATGACATCATCAATTTTCCGAGTCGGAAGACGGACGAGTACACCGATCCAGCAGGCGGTGTACAACAGCTACTAGAAGGAGGCAGCCCCAAACGACCCCGGGGGCAGTGAGACGAGGCGCTATTGCCACGTGACGCGATTTTTCTCCAGGTACAGGAAAATATTGAAACCCGAGAATGCTGGTTGAGTAACACATCATTAGAGAGAGGGGAAGGTGGAACGTGAATTTTTGTCTTTTCATCAGGCGCATCAACGATGCCTTGATTTGTATATGAACTTTGAAAGAAAATCGTTGTAATCGTTGCAGTTCTTGTCGAGGGAGGACAAGAAAATGGATCCTTTGTTCATCTCTCGACTTCTATTATCCAATATTAGTCCAAGATTATTTCTCAAATACAATGTTTATTTTTATAAACGTATAACTATTTTGAACAAAAAATACCAAAATTAAATCTACTGTTGAAAATGTACCCCTCCCGCAAGTATGCACGCTTCAACCCTCCTTCTCATTGACTCGCGTACTCTTTGGAAAATTCCTGGATCATTGCTTCACAGGAAACTATCACGCGGTTTCGCAATTCTTCCTCAGTTTGAATTGGTTGACTGTAAACCACGGTCTGAAGATGTCCCCAAAAAAAAACAGACTGTTTAGGTCTGGAGATCTAGCTGGCCATGGCTCTGTTCCCCTACGAACTATCCAGCGATTATTGATGTTTTGGTTTAAATATTCGCGAGTCAGAGCACTGAAAAGAGCAGGTGCACCGTCGTGCATAAATCATTTGCGATTTCGAATTGAAATAGGAATATCTTTCAACAAAATTGCAAATTTTCTCCAAGAAAGCGGCGATAATTATGTCCATTTATTCTGCGTGGTAAAAAAGGCCAATTAAGTAATCTCCAATAATTCCAGCCCACACATTAATGAGAACTGCTCCTGATGATGAAATTCCACGATTACATGCTGTTTTTCCTCGGCACAAAAATGATTATTTTGAAAATTTCTGATACTGTTTGTAGTAAAACTAGCTTTGTCCGTGAATATTATTTACGTGTCGAATAAAGGATTTTCGGCAACTTCTTAGTAGAATGTAGAGTCTGCAACAAATGCACTTCTGAGGATTTCTTCTATAATTTCATTAGGATACAAAGTAAGGTATCTTAAAAAATGGTCTTTCTCAAAACCTTACATTTTAAGGAAAAGTAATTCAACACTGCCCTAACCAAATTTCAGAAACTACATGAAATTATATCAGAACTCAACGTGATGATACACCGGATGATTCTCTAAGGTGACCCACCCCTATAACTTTTTTATTATTGAAGATAGAAAAACGAAATTTGGGGATTGTGTATTACAGTTCAATTTACATTTTTTGACATATTTATTTGCTTTGCCTACTTCCGGTTTGACCGGAAATGACCGTAACTTTCGATTTTTGAATTGGACAACCTATATATTTTTACTTATTTCGATGGAGAATGACATTCCAAATCCAACAACACCTCACTTGTCAATATTTGATAATTAAAGTAATTTTTATTTCAATTTTTATTTTTTGATCTAGAATGCCATGGATTGTGTAAATTGCTTCATTCTTCATCAAGTAACATGGGAAAATAAGACTTTGAGTCTTATGACTTCACAGTCGTTTTGAAAAATTATTCAAAAGTCGCAAATATGCATTTTTCCAGTTGACTTGACTTTTTCAAATGGAAAGGGAGTGGCTCGTCGGCTTTTTGTGAAAGATACTTTTCTTACGAATAATTTGATACCACACACTTTCACCTTATTTTCAATATTTTTCTGTATAATTGTATTAAGCGATCAAACCTAATAACAAATAATACGTATTTGGTATACTTATGCTCTTAGTACTGTTATTCTAGTTATCCGTGACAAACAATTGAAGCTGTTGCTGGGACTACCTAAACAAATAGGCTAATGAATATGCTGTCACTTTAAAAAAAAAATTGTTGCTTAGTTTATAATTTGATATGGAAAATTATACTATAAACGAGAAAATGGACATGTTGCTAATTTATGGAGAAGCAAAAAAAAATGCAACTGATGCAGCTCGAATTTATGCTCAGAGATTCCCTAATTGTCGCCATCCCACTCGGCATTATTTTCCAAAACTGGAAAGGAAGATGCGAAATGAACCAGAAGAAAATGCCTATTACTTCATCGTCAGTGAACAAAGAGAAGTAGACGTGTTGGCCTATGCTGAAGTGAATTGTACGGTGTCAATTCGCCAAATTGTTTCTGAGTGTGATATAAGTTATTCGTCCGTTTGGAGAATTCTTCACAAATATAATTATCGATCATTCAAGTACCAACTATACCAACATCTTTACGATAACGACCACAACCGAAGATTAACTTAATGCAATGGTTTTTGACTAAATACAGAGAAGATGTACGTTTTCCATTTAAAATTATTTATTCAGATGAAACTCGATTCACCAACTTGGGTCTGTTCAATCGGAATAATAAAAGGTACTGTTCTAAAACAAATTTACATGTGATGCAAGAAGGAAATTTTCAAGAGCGATTTGGTTTCAATAGGCTTTTTCATTTAGATGACAAATAACTAACTTTGTTTACCAACGGCATTGATGGCGATTTTTTTTTTAGGAAATAAAATATTTCCGTGTTTTCCTATGGATAGTTGACTTGAATTTACATGGAGAAGAAAACTCACCATCAGAAAATATTCGCGTACATTATTTCATCCACGAAAGAAAGGTTTTTGGCGGTATAAAATAGGTAATAAGTACTTAACCTACAAAAAAAGTTACGAACGCCAATGTATGCAGGTTTTGCATGAAGTTGACTGTTGACATAATGTGAAAATACCGCTAATTTTGAACTAAGCCAATCTCACATTGTTATTTCAAAACTAACCAATCGCTATTCACTTCCTCAATAGCCAATCACACTTTGGGTCTCAAAACGAGCGCATGCGCCTTAAAAAATAATTTAAATGAAAAGGCCTATTGCTGGATGGGTATTATCGAAAGAAAACTTTTGGGGCCAATTATTTTCGACGGACAATTTACTGCGGAAAGATACAGTTCCTTAGAAATCAAATTAATGATTTCATTGGAGATTTGCCACTGGCTAACCAAGTTGATATCTATTTTCAAGAAGATGGAGCGCCACCTCACAATTCTCAAGTCGTAAGAAAACATCTGAATGACACCTTTTCAGACAAGTGGGTTGGCCCTATTCAGTGGCCTGTGGGGTACATTCTTAAATTGTCACATTTTTTCATAATGTATTATTTCTTTTTCATATTCTAGATCACCAGAACTCACTCCGCTAGATTTTTTTTTCTGGGGAACAATTAAAAATCAGGAGTATAACATAGCATCAGCTACTCGTGAAGAACTGGAGTATAAAGTAAGGGTGGCATTCCAGAACATCACTGCGGAACAGCTAATCAATGTGGTGCGCGCAACAATTGAAAAAGTTGAACTTTGCCGTGATCAAGGATGAGGTCATTTTGAAAATTTAGAACCTCAGTGGACTGATTTCGGACTTTTAAATAATTCTCAAAACGACTGAAGTCATAAGCCTCAAAGTCGTATTTTTCTCATGTTACTTGATCAAGAATGAAGCGATTTACACGATCCATGGCATTCTAGATCGAAAAATAAAAATTGGAATAAAAATTACTTCATTTGTCAAATATTGACAAGTGAGAATGTCATTCTCGATCGTAATAAGTAAAAATATGTAGGATGTCCCATTTAAAAATCAAAAGTTGGGGTATTTCCGGAAGTAAGGCAACGCAGGTAAATATGTCAAAAATGTAAATTGAACTATAATACACAACTCCCAATTTCGTTTTTCTATCTTCAATAATAAAAAAGTTATAGGGTGAACCACCTAGAAAAATCACCCGGTAAAGGGTGTTCAATTGAAAAAAAAATCTGGTATGTATCGCCAAAACCAAACACTCTGTATATTTCAAAACTACACCAAAATTTAGCTCCTATCAAATCCTGAATTTTTTTCTTGGACACCCGATATAGAAATATTCTAGCTAAATTCGCTGCCATTTTCCATAGCAAACGTCATTTTTCAGATGTCCTATGCCTCTTTTTTTGCACAGACAATTCGGCAACAACGTCCAACTATCCCGCAGCAGTTCCCATTCTTTCTCATGCAGAAGAGATCCTCCTGCCAGTGCCTTTTAGATTGATGATTGTTCTTGTGGGCCGTAAGCCACGCGACCTACCTCAAGCTTGAGATAAATGTGCATTTGATAGTGGCACACCGGCCATGACTAGGACTTTAGAGTTATGAAGTCGTTGCAGAGTGACAGACAGACGGCCGAGATCGTTAATATCGGATCAACAGAGGAATAACTTGTCTCGTTGGCTCGGACGTGAAATTGCCGTGGAAAGTGTTGGGAATTGGTGCTGTGTCATGGGGATTCGTATTTTCAAATGATGGGTGGCAATAGCTACGATATACATACAATTTCTGAATGTACTTAAAGGAAAATAGAAACTTGATTGCGAAATATATTTTTTGTACGACTGTCAATAAATTACTTTATTACATGTTCAATAATAATTCGTAAATTTAGTCATTGTAATACTCGTTTCCATTGTACACTAATTGTCTAGCAACTAGTGAACATTGTTTAAAAATCGCACGCACGGGTATCTTGAAAATCTCCATAACACGCAGACCTTACAAATACAAACATTAATGACAATTCAAATTATTTCGTTGAAAAATCACTGTTTTAAAGGTGTTTCGAAATTAGATTATCATGGAAAGCAGTGACAATGAAAAAAGTTTCAAATCGCTAAGTGTTATAGACACAGCAAACGCTTCATTACACCTAGTGCCTGAAAAATCTAAAGGAAAATACAATTGCTTATACCCTATTCATGGACTGGTGCCAATAACAGAAAACTAGTTCTCTTATTCAGATGGCTTACTTTGAAAATATATCAAATAAATTTAAATCTTCCACTGTATGTTTGATAACGATGCCTATACACTTAGAGAAACGTTTTTTCATTATTAACGAATAGGTTTATCTGAGTATGATGAATACTATTGTCATTCTCTTGTTTTCAGTAAACCTAGTTAACCTTGTCATTCGTAAATATGTCATTGACAAGTTGACAAGCTAATATTTTCAATATTAACATTGTAGTTTTGCTGGAACAATATATATTTTGTCACAAGCTTATTCGTTTTTGAGAGATGAGGAATGATATGGAATTTTTATTCATTTATTGTCAAAAAAATATTGAAAGTTGTGAAGATAATAGATGATGTAAATTTGGCATAAATAAATGATTTCATAAGAATGAACTACTCTTTTGTTGCATGTCGTCACATCATTCTGCGCATGGCAAGTCCGAATGTGGATGTGGATCTTACATGTAGTTGCAGCGAGTGTAAATCCGTTACATTTAATGTGTATATTTGAGTGCAACGCATTATTGAAAGGAAACAGATTCGGGCATATTTCTTAATCAAGTAGCTGAAAACCTCATTCGGACTATTGATAACAACAACAAATATTTTGTGTTTGATTATATATTCCTGAAAACTTTTCCAAGACAAATAAATTTCCAATAACCTTTCTAAAAATCCTTACATTCCCTAAAAACCTTATTCGAAGTATTGCGAAGATTCAAAAAACAATTAGCCAAATCGGTACAACCATTGTTTTTATAAAATAAAAAAGATATATTACCCTGGCCGGGAATCGTTCCTCTGACCTTTTTCGGGGGCAGAATAGTCCCCGAAACATCAATCAAAAACTATATAGAGAAGTATCTTTTGAATTAAAAAAAAAACATTTGATAGGCAAATTCAGAAGACGACAAGTTATTGACTAATTGAATCATTTTTCTATAGGAAATTTAATTTGGTGAACGCAATAATTTATCGGGGTGAACTAATCAGTTTGCCCTTTCTACACTTGTATAGATTTTCCTGATTATATTTTCATTTTCAGACTGTGGAAGGTTACCCAAAAAAACATGTCAAGAATCGTTGTTCCTCCACAAAAAACCACATTCATTCAATATATACAATTCATTGGAAACTCCTGTGGACTGTATCTGAAGTATGTTTGTTAATATATAATAAATGTTTTGAATGAATGTGGTTTTTTGTGGAGGAACAACGTTTCTTGATTTTTGGGTAACCTTCCACAGTCTGAAAATGAAAATATAATCAGGAAAATCTATACAAGTGTAGAAAGGGCAAACTGATTAGTTCACCCCGATAAGTTATTGCGTTCACCAAATTATATTTCCTATGGAAAATTTTTACAAAATTCAAAAGATATTCTCTATATAGTTTTTGCTTGACGTTTCGGGGACTATATCTGCCCCCGTTCTCAAAATCTTCTAAATCTCCTTTAATTGTTTTATAAGTTGGATTTTTGCTCGCAGAGTCTTTTTTGCTTTTTCAACTGACGGATGTCAATTGAGATCTGCCAAAAAAGTTTGAGATGGGTTCTCCTTTGTCACCGATTTTAAGTAACATATTCATGGAATATTCCACAATGGTCCAAAAATATGGTGGGATACGTGGATGATGTTTTCGCTATCTGGAATCGGAGTGAAGAAGAATTAAACATTTTCTTGGATCATATAAACGGTCAAGAACCGACGATCAAATTCAATTAGAATCAGAACAAAACAACCAACTTCCGTTTTTAGATGTCATGATCCAAAAATCATCATCCCGAATCGAAACATCTGTACACCGAAAGAAGACGCATACCAATCGATATCTACACTATTACTCAAACCATCATGCCAGTGTGAAAAAAGGCATAGTTAAATGTCTCTATAATCGAGCCCAAACGGTTTGCAATTCCAACCAGAATCTACAGGAAGAAATAAACCTCATAAAATCTGTTCTCAAGGAAAATGCATATCCAGATCAGTTTGTGGAAAAACAATCACTGACATTGAAAACAAAACCCATCAAACAACCAATTAACACAACCAACAGGAGTACTCCCACCACCTACACATTTCACAACCAACATAATACCTTATGTCCCCGGATTATCTGAAAAGATCAAACGAATTGGACATAGGTATGATGTGAAACATCATTTAGAACAACAAACACACTGAGATCTATACTAACACAAACAAAACCAAAAAACGCAGAAGAAAGTACCAAAAATTGTGTTTACAACATACCTTGTTCTTGTAGTGATAGTTATATAGGTGAAACATCAAGACCATTGGAAGTGCGCCAAAGTGAACATCAGAGTTACATCAGAAATCGACAAGTAACTGGATAAAAATTGCAGAACATATCCTCACATCCAATGGCGATCATACGATTGAATGGAATAGGACAAAAATCTTGATGAAAGAACCACATCAAGAGAGGAGAAAATTGAAAGAAACGGCCTGTATTCTTCTTTCCAATAACAACTGCTTTTCAACAAATTCTGTTGAAATGGATCATACATGGTTACCTCTACTCAGAGAGGAAGTGAGATATGGTAGAACGCTAATAAACTGATCCGAACAACACCCCATATATCAAATGAGCAATACGTCAATCTCAAACTTTTTGGCAGATCTCAATTGACATCCGTCAGTTGAAAAGCAAAAAGACTCTGCGAAAAAAATCCAAATTATAAAACAATTAAAGGAGATTTAGAAGATTTTGAGAACGGGGGCAGATATAGTCCCCGAAACGTCAAGCAAAAACTATATAGGGAAGTATCTTTTGAATTTTTTAAAAATTTTTTTGATAGGCAAATCCAGAAAACGGCAAGTTATTGACAAATTGAATCATTTTTCCATAGGAAATATAATTTGGTGAACGCAATAACTTATCGGGGTGAACTAATCAGTTTGCCCTTTCTACACTTGTATAGATTTTCCTGATTATATTTTCATTTTCAGACTGTGGAAGGTTACCCAAAAATCATGTCAAGAAATAATAAATGTTCTTTGAGCCTAAAAATATTATAACCTAACAATGAACTGAATATTTATTTCGAATCATTTGAAATATCATCAGTTACCGATGGAATTACATAATAAGTCCATATTTAACAAAGGGATTTGTTAAAAATATATTTAATCAACTAGTGTATTGATGGAAGATAAACGCCATGTGAAGTGGAATAAATAGAAAAATCGAATTAAACGGTTTTCTTCACATAAAAGATTCAATATAAATTGAACCAGAAAATGGTAGATCTCAGGTGGAAAACAACTACTTTCCTGGCAAATACCACGCAGAACGTTGAATGATATTCACCTGAAAATCCATGCATACCTCCATATAAATGGACATTGAATGCAAATGTTTCTTTCTTATAAGCTCGATTATGTTTAATTTATGTAGTGTTCGCCTAACAATCCGCATACCGGTTTCAGGCTTTTTGGCCCTAATCAGTACGGAGTAGTCACCAGCCAGAGGTCCGAAGAGCTCTGGCTGAAGCGAGACACAACATAACCAAAACCATCATCGAGTCTATAACACCTATAGGTACGCTGGAAAAGAAAACTTTTAACTGGCGGTACCTAGTGACAGAAAGAAACACTCCGAAAATCTCCCACCTCGATAGGTTTCTAAATAAAAGATTCCTTCTCAGTAGGAGTGGCAAGCCCGACTAGCATATAGTGAAAGATAAACGCCATGTGAAGTGGAATAAATAGAAAAATCGAATTAAACGGTTTTCTTCACATAAAAGATTCAATATAAATTGAACCAGAAAATGGTAGACCAGAAAATGATAGATCTCAGGTGAAAAAATTTTCAGGTGAATATCATTCAACGTTCTGCGTGGTATTTGCCAGGAAAGTAGTTGTTTTTCACCTGAGATCTACCATTTTCTGGTTCAATTTATATTGAATCTTTATGTGAAGAAAACCGTTTAATTCGATTTTTCTATTTAGTGAATTGATGGTGGCAATTAATGATGGAAATAATTAATCGCCCTAATATACAAGTTGATTACAAAAATTTTCCGTCGGCCTCGTTCTTGGGGTCAGCGTGAAATTTTCGATATCCATTCGCTTACTAGGAGGAAAATTACAATTAAATACATAAATTTGACAGCGCGAAGGTAATATCATTTGACATTTGGATAGTATCTTAATTCGTGTATGCTTAGTTGCCTATACCAAAATGATGCATTAATAGATAAATCGACCATTAATGGTCAATTTCGTTGAATTGGCTGCATATATCACAATCATGCATTAATAAAGAAATTGAACGTTAATAGGGGTCATTAACGATCGATTTCGTGTAGATTAAACAGACTCGTTAATACGAGGTCACTGGAAAAGATCTTTAAAAAGAGTGAGATGAGTTATCGTAAATTTGTCAATTTTCAGAAAAATCTCACTATTCAATATTGAATTGAGAATGTTTCCTTTTTCAAGTATGTTATATTTCCACAACTGAATATGGTGATTCTTGTTGAAAAGGGAAACATTCTCAATTGAATATTGATAGAAAGATTTTTCTGTGAATTGAAAAATCCACGATTAAAATGAAGTTATTTTTTGTGAATGTCTAACAGAAAAAATACTTCCGGAAAGCAGCTGGATATTGAACTACATCTGATAGATATCTCTTGAAAGGCTCAACTCAAAATTGAAATTGAATTTGCATTTTCATTCAGATAGTTATTTGATTTTTATTCCAGTCTTATTAGAACTCATAAAGATGAATGAGAAGAAGAATGTTTTCCAAGAGAGTATCACCAGAAATCATTCGTAACATTGACGCAGGAGAGACATCGCATTCACTAGGTCTTCAATACATTTTTGTCGACGAAAATCTATTTCACGCTTCCACGATCATCAAGAAGGAAGCGTGAAATAGATTTTCGTCGACAAAAATGTATTGAAGATTTAGTGAATGCGATGTCTCTCCTGCGTCAATGTTACGAATGATTTCTGGTGAGTACTCTTTTGGAAAACATTCTTCTTTGCCCATTCATCTTTATGAGTTCTTAATTAAGACTGGAATAGAAAATCAAATAACTATCTGAATGAAAATGCAAATTTTCAATTTCAGATTTTTCTTTGAGTTAGGCCTTTCAGAATATCTATCAGATGTAGTTCAATGTCCAGCGTGGCTTTAGCGGAAGTAGTTGTTTTCTGTTAACTTCATTTTAATCGTGGATTTTTCAATTCACAGAAAAATCTTTCTATCAATATTCACAAAAAATAACTTCATTTCAATCGTGGATTTTTCAATTCACAGAAAAATCTTTCTATCAATATTCAATTGAGAATGTTTCCCTTTTCAACATTAATACCCCACAAGAGGTTATCTTGACGATGGAAGATAGTGACTAAAGTTTATCTTTCAGTCGCAGATGATTCCACATCTGATTTTATGAACATCCTGTTTATATTTTCAACAATATGTTAATTTTAAAATTAATTTTACTGTTTTTCACAAGCTGTTTTTAACTTCACATTTGTTTGATAATATGAACATGATGTTCATAAAATCAGATGTGGAATCATCTGCGACTGAAAGATAAACTTTAGCCACTATCGTCCATCGGTCAAGAAAAATCTTTCTATTCAATATTGAATTGAGAATGTTTCCCTTTTCAATAGATATATAGATAGATTTATTGGACAACTTTACATTTACATGTTTGCTGCAAGTCATGCGTAGGTACTAATAAAAATAATGATAAAATAAAAAATAGAAAACACAAATTAAATTATTTAAAAGTAGTATTAAAATGATCAAAACTATATAACATAGTTTACAAACAAACAGATTAAAAGTGGAAAACATTCTCTGCATAAAATTAGTAACACAATATGTCTACAATATGCCTACTATTGCATCAACCAATATGTATATCAGATTCTTTCGATTGAAGTTAAGAAAAGAGTTGTAGTCTAAAAATGGATCAAACGATTAGTAAATTTCAAGATCACCGTATTATCAAAAAAACACTATACTATATTTTGACACTTTTCTAAATATTTAATTGCTCGTTATGAGTTTTTTTGAATGTTGTGCAGTAGTTCATTCATATCTACTTAATACGTTATCTCCTAATGAAGCAACATCTGGAAATAATTATACATCTACTATTGGAAATCTAATTTCATCCAGACAATAATATTTTCACTATCTCAGATATTTTTGCTTTCTTCAAATAATGAAATTGAGATCTTCAAAGAATCTCATGGGATATCCTGAAATGAGACACGTTTCCTCAAAAAGATACGAATAATAAGTCAGTTTCAAGATATTATTGTTAATTCAGAACAAAAATATAATTTTTCAACTGGAGCGATATACTCTCATTTCAAGGTTTCCAAGTTTCTTGGCCCGAACAAGTTGAGAACTTTCAATAATATAAAGCATTAAGTTGAAACAAGATATATATATATATATATATATATATATATATATATATATATATATATATATATATATAATATATATTATATTTAGATTTAGTTGGTCATATTCTCGATAAAAAATACTTTATTTCTCACTTCGAAGAGGTAGACAGTCTCAAAATGAATATCACTCATCTTGTTTCAACGTATTTTGGTTTCAGACAAGTTATTCGAGTGTTCTGTTTTAATAAATGATCAAGAAATTTCCTATTCACGATGTAAGAGATTGGGTCTCTTCAGTTGAATCAGAGATTTTTATCTGAAAAAGTCAACTCTCCACCAGAGATAATATTTTCAAAGAAGTATGCTGTCTTCTTTCAAAAATTAACTTTTTACTGTGTATGTATATGCTTGGTTCAAATCATGCAAGTGATTTTGACCCACTTCCAGTTGTCCGATTGACCTGAAATTTGGCAGATGTTCATAATTCCGGTGACAATGCATTATGGAATTTTTCTAGGGAAAAAACAAAATGGTGGCTCCAATATGGCGGAGGAGTTTTGTGATTATGGTTCGATTCTATTCAAAATTGGTATGTGAGCTTTTTCGAATATAGAGATCACGAATTTTTTGTCAAAATTCATAAATTCAAGATGGCGACTCCAGTATGGCGACGAGGTCTGTGGTTATAGCCCGATTCCAATAAAAATTGGTATGTGGGGGTTTTTGGCCTCGGAGATCCACGAAGTTTTGTGATTATAGCCCGATTCTATTCAAAATTGATGTGTGAGGGTTTTTTGGGTCGGTCATGGTGTTTTAGTCAAAATTCATTAATTCAAGATGTTTATTTGACCTAGGTTCTTCTGGGGGTAGCAGATTCAAACATTTTCCGCGAAAATAAAATAGGTATTCCTGCTCAGCAAGATTTCGAATCTGCTACTAACAGAATAACCTGAGTCAAACAATCAAAGAAATTATTTTTTCCGTTTTAGCGCATTTTTATAAAAGCTTGTCTTAAATTATTTTTAATCTTTTTTTTTAATTATACTTCTCACAATGAATCCTTCCATTTGAATATTATGGTTAGGAACTCACAGCCCACATTTTTCCAAAAAACTTAGGTGTCGATAAAACAACGTGAATTGTGCACGAACATGAAACCACTACAAAACTCAAAACAAAAGAACAACACCGTGGAAGATAAATCATCGAATTCCATCTTCGTTTTTTAATCAGCCATTCTGATTGAAGATATCTCATATCTTCATAAAAAACACGAAGGAATCCCTTTTATTTATTCGAACGAAGTCGTTTAGAATATCTCGGTTCGATCAAACATGCCTAATCCCCAGAATGCGTCTGATTGTTTCGTTTTCTCACAGGTCCGCCCAGCGTGGAATGTCATATGTAGATGGGCTCGACGGGATACCATCCTTGGGTCCATTATCTCTCGCATTTGCGGCATACTCGCCGCTCTACGCCCCGGGCTGCCCCGCACCCCCCGAGAAGGTCCGTGGAGATGAACATGTGTTCAGATGATACGTTGAGGGGTAATATATTCGAAAAAAATATCAACTGGTTGAGTAAAATGGTTGGAAATAGACAAAAATATCACGACTATTTTATAAATTATCAATATTTCGGTATTTATTATTTTTTTAATAGATGCTACCGGTACTTGATGAAAATCCATAATTATTAGTATATTACGTATCAAGTGTTGTAAAATAGTATATTATTCAACGAGCGAGAAATGTGGCCATTACGCGTGAGAGTGAAGTTTGTCGACACGAGCCGAAGGCGAGCGTCGTAAATCATTCGAACGAGTAATTGCTATTTCTCGCGAGCAGAATACTATACTGTTTCTGTGACTGATATCAGGACTATTTGAGAATAAGATTCATTTGTGAAGGAAATCCTGAAAGAGTGTAATTCATTTAATTGCATAATAGGAAGTTTTTATTGAATGAAAAAATCTATAATTATATTTCGAAAAATTTCATAACATAAACAAAATCATTTTGTGTTAATGAAATTAATAGTTAAATTGGAACAGTTGGAAATCATAACTGAAGGTATCGAGGATTCTATATCCAAATTCACATTTAATAATATAATAATAATAAATCGCCTTTATTCATATGTAGATAATATGAAATGGTGAAGTGTCAGCTGAGAGCTGTTTTTCAACTTTACCAATTTTTTACAAACAATTTGAAGAAAAAAAAAACAAAAACAAAAAAAAATTAATTTGATATGATATGAAGCTATTCAAGTTCCTTACTAGGTTTTCTCTGAAAAAGGAAACATTCTCAATTGGATACTTTCAACAAATCAATAGGTTCTCCCATTTTGTTAGGTGAACTTTTGAAAAAATATCAATTTCTTACCTTTGTCGCAAGATATATTTCGTCAGGTGCTTTGTTTATGAATGAATTTATTTCATCTGGGGTGAATGTTTGAGCCTTTCTCGGTATAAATGACCCTTTTTTCAATAGTCATAGAAAATGCATATCACGCACGTAATTCCATGAGTACGTAATTGCTTTACAACACGCATTACGTACTATACTTTACCTACGGCCATAAACAGTGTGCCGAAAGAGTCTGGACTACTTTAAATATTTACATTATTATTAGGTATTGTAAATGATGCTTAAACACGTCGATTTTTTGTACCAATAGAAATGTCTATCATTTAATCTAAATGGAGATTCTTCTTGAGAAAGCGAACTTGACACATTCTGAGTGAAACTTTTTCATTAAATTATCAGGATGTTGATACTGAGAAATAAAAATAAAGTTTTTTTATAACTTCAAAGACTTTTATATTTCTTAGGGTACTGAAACAGATTCGGTGTGAAATATACTAAGAACCAATTTTGAAGATGGTTGCAATATGATTAGATATTTTCTTATATATAATTTCAATTGTATCTCTAGGAAGGAAGATTTAGTTGAAATTATATTTAGAAAAATATTAATTTCCCATTTGAAGAGTCAATATATATTTCAGGTCGCATAAGTCTGTTGGAAAACATGAGAAGTTGCTTTTTAACTCCCCATAATCTAAAAACTAACAAAGTTCTTAATGGAAAAATGTTAAAGAAAACAGGTGATTTTTTCAAGAATCTTCATGTCAAAATAGGCACAATTAATACAGCCTGGTAAGATTTTAAAATTTAGCGGTATAGAAAACTTCACACTTTGTTTTATCAGCTTTTATAAACAATATTATAAGGTTTCTAATAACGTGTGTAAGTAGCTTATATGACATGTATGAATGTGCATGATTTGTATCTGCATAAAAGTTCTTACTCAACCTATTATACAGTAATGAAAAGATATATTAGATGGTTCAATATTAGAGCGCTGAGAACGTTTTATCGGCAATTTGATTTTACCGAATCCCTTTATAAACAATTTAGTGCCGAACAAAGCTTCATAGGTTGCCAGAATATATAATTTACAAAAATTGAAATGCAATTAGAGGTTCTCTTGTGTTACTTGGGGTACATATTACGGAAATACTTTTCAACACGGGGAGTTATGGTCAACTAAAATATTTATATTTTCATGGTACGGTCATGATTTTGAGAAACTTCTAAATCCCCATATGTAGAGTCACATTCAAAATAAATACGTTGACATGACTCCTGACCCATTCTGTCAAGTCAACCAAGTCAAATATGCACTTCCCAAATGCATCATATTTTCTTTCGTATAGAAGTCTGGACTTTACTGGTGGAAGTTCTAAGCTAACTGCTTCCGCTGAATCAATTACATGGGCAGGAATATCAGATGTATCACTGAAATCACTTTCTTTATCCATAATTAAAGCGATATTTTATAAATTTACGAAAATTTTCTTGGTTTTAGTAATGGCGACTTCAATAATTGAAATTATCTGCTATGAGCAGCCTAGTTATCTTTTAACGTGCTCATTCAAATCAGCATTGACATTTTGCCCTAAAAAGTTATACTGATAATTGGATTATAGTTAAAAAAATATAAAAAACACGAGATATACACTTTAGTGGGAAAATTCTCAATTGAATATTGAAAGAAATTGCAATCTCTTTAAAAACATAGTTTTTTCAAATTAAATTTCTTATTTTGCTTCAGAAATAAAAATATCCTTACGACGTTAACATTCATTTAGGTATATATTTAAAGCAATCAAAAGAAATCATTGTGTCCGTGTATGTAAATGACCTTTTTAGTTTTAGTTTTATACAATCGAGGAACCTATTGTTCATGAGAATAACCTGTTGTTTTCTACATTTTTATTTCCTGTAATTCATCGTTTTAATTCAAATTTGGTGAAATTCATTCAAAAGGTGTTAGTCAAAATCAAAAGGGGATTAGTTTCAGCTAATCTATAAACTAATATATGCTTAGCATAAAGTAAAAATCAAATATATTCTTGAAATTTTATAAACTCAATTATTCTTAATTTTAAAATTATAAATAAAAAAAAAATCAAATTTAAGAAATAGTTTAAGCTACAGAATGTAAATTGCCGCTAACATAATAGTGAATACTCTTAACCTAGAAATACATAAAAAACAATAAAGATAAATTGTACCTTGAATTAACAGTAATGAATGGTACACAAACTCATGAGAATTAAATTACAAGAAGAGAAAAATAATATAAATTCAAATTAGATATCAAAGGATAGTTCTCTTCTTAGAAAATAATTTAATGGCATCAGAAAACGGTAGAATTGAACTTAAAAATAACAATTGAATACGCCCCTTACAAATTTGAATACACCCCAAAGTTCATATGAAATGAAAATAGCAATCCCAACTGGAACACAAACAAATAAAATTACTCTAACAACCAACATCAAAACCAAATCTTTTGGTATGAAGTATTGCTTGTAAAAGTTATTATAGAATAAAAAATAC
Organism: Gonioctena quinquepunctata; assembly: GCA_018342105.1. Taxonomy (NCBI): domain Eukaryota; kingdom Metazoa; phylum Arthropoda; class Insecta; order Coleoptera; family Chrysomelidae; genus Gonioctena; species Gonioctena quinquepunctata. The sequence continues at coordinate 512,313 of JAFIRS010000697.1, forward strand.
ATTTTTGTTTCGAATTTTGACATTTTCGGCACATGTCAGTAGGAGAAATAATTCTGGCTGTTCTGGATACAGTTTTTCAAGAGGTTTCAAATGACATATTGCAAGTCAAGTTTCGTGCGATAGAGTTTCTGTCATTTTTTAATAGTGACACTTCCGTTTGAGAGATGACAGGTTCACTCTGGAAATAGTCTCAATCGTCTCGGGGGACTCAAAACAAATATTTCAGTCGATATCCCGATTTTTTATCGCTTGATTACATTACTTGGCCACTGGAAATAAAAGTCTATATTTGACAATGTAGGGTTCCTAATAGTGCCCATATAATATCAAAGATAACAACTTTTTTGCTAGTTTCTCGCCAGGGTTCTGTAAGAAGAACAAATTCACCAAATGCTATATGGGTCGAACGGGATATTATTTAAAAAAGGGGATATCGAAACATCAAAAAAATACGGAGCAAATGAACATCATCAATCAGTCTGCTCTATTACTGGGGACAACGGTTACAATTTCAATGTCTGCATGTTTTTGGGAAGGCAGGAACATTCTCTTTCACGTTGTTTTTTGCCGATAATGAATTATCCTCAAAATTAACCATGTAAGGAGTTCTGCATTGGAATATTCAAAGAATCTTCTCGATTTATCAGAATGGTATCGTTTAGTAAGTTACTTTGTTAAAGTAGTTCACAACACAATTTATATTTGGAGTTTCTGCATGAAAAATCATCTTTTTATGGAATAAACTTTGATATCAATTTGAAAAATAACCTTTGGTCGAAAACTATACTGACATCCATCTCGATCGATATTTAAAAAAAACGAATCAGCTTGAGGTTTTTTTATCTTCCTAACAACCCTGTATGTCCTCTGTTTTTTCTGAGTATTTCAGTAGGCCTACATACATATATCAAAAATATGATCGATACAGAACTCTAACCAGTAATGTTGTATTTTTAATTATGAAGGATTTCAAACAATTATTCGAAGCCCATTTAAAAAATAAAAAACAAATTATTTCACGTATAAACGTTTTTATACTTACAAAAATAAGTATTTGATATAATAAAAAAAAGAAAAAAAAATCCGCTGCGAACAGGATTCGAACCTGTGCGGGCAGAGCCCATTTGATTTCGAGTCAAACTCCTTAACCACTCGGACATCGCAGCTTGTAGATCTCGACGGTAACGACAGTATATAATCGACAAATTCAGCTGCCACCATTCTACTCGATAAAATTCTAGTACCGACTGACTTCAAGCAATCTAGAAGCATGAAATTTTGCATATAAATCCTTATATAACGTAGGTTAATATTGAGGTAGGAATTTCGAGAATGCATCCCCAAAGGGAATTAGATAGGGGGTTGAACAGGGGGTTAAAAAAAAAGTATACCTTCACGAAATCCAAGTGGCAAAGCCACAGGCCACGGCCATAACCTGGATGGAACTATGGAACAACACAAAGAAAAACCAGTGGTGGATCCAGAGGGTAAACGGGGTAATCCCCCCCACAAGCCTCGTCGAATGTTCATAGTTCATAGTTTATTCTGATTGTGATGGGTGATAATTTTAATTTATTTTTTTTTAAATTTTTTTATTTTTTGATAATATGTGGAATCTTATTTTTGTTACGTTGAGTTGAGTAGATGACATATTTTATTTTTGTGATATAGAGTAAGGAGGTTGTTTTTACTATAATGTATAGGTATACCTTTTGGGAATAGGTTTTATTTGATTTTTTGCATATGCAGAATGTTGTTTGTTTTATTTATTATTGATATGATGATGAAAAAATGTTATATTAGTCAATTATTTTTATGTTGAGCAGATACCTATTGTTGACTGAAAATATATTATCATTCCATTTTTGTAACATACCGAACTTTATTGTTTGTTTTTATTATTTCATATGTCTATTGGAAATATATTCGTGGATTTGACTTTTCTTATTATTAGAATTTTTATATTCATCACCCCCCCCTCTTTAACCAGTACGCTGGATCCGCCACTGAAAAGAAACAGGAAAAAATTTACAATTATGTTAAGTTATGCATCTTGATATCCGTTAATTTCCTTTTTTTTATATTTCACATGGGTAATATGTAGATGAAAGGTTATTTATGTAATTAACTAGGTACAAATGATTGGCTCTTCAGCTTTTTCATGCTCTAAGGTGAATTTAGTTTTTTTTTAAGAAATACCTACTACCTGGTGCTTAAATTCAAAAAGTTGATCCAGTAATATCGAATAAATAAATAAATAAATTCATTAAATCCTTTTTGATCATACAAAAAAAATGATATAGGATACGTCAGACAACAAGTAGTTTACAAATATTCTGTGCCTACAGATACATAAAAATATAACAGTTCCACAAAGTAAATATATAAATACATCATGTGATTGATTAAAATAATACATAGAAATACATAGGAATATAACAGCGCCACCAAATGAATATACAAATACATATCATTGATTGAAATACTCATCAGTACTATAGAAACAACCGTTAATCAAGAATTCTTTGAGTTTCATTTTGGAATTATTTTCCCTGTTTTGGTTTTTTATATCTTCAGGTAAGTGATTATAAAATTTTGCCCCCTTATAGGATGGACAGTTTTCATACAGACAAGTTGAGTGTTTCTGAAGCCTTATCAATTCACCGTGCCCGGTGGGATATGAATGAAAGTCACAATTTCGATTGTAACTATGTATTTGATTTTTAAAAAGTAGAATACATTTGTAAATATAAATGCAGGGTACGCACATTACTTTATTTCCCATGAAGTGTTGCCTACAAGATTCTCTGTATACTATCCTATATATTAGCCTCATTACCCTCTTCTGCGAGACAAATATTTTGTTAATTTTTGTGGAGCAGCCCCAAACAGCAATATTATAAGAAATATGGGAATATACAATAGCAAAGTAAACATTTAAAAGTTGGGCTTTATTGAAATTATATGTCATTTGTCTAATTGCATAGTACCCATTGTTAACTTTCTTAATGACATGATTAATACCTGACTCCCAGGTCATGTTACCATCGATGTAAGTACCCAGGAATTTGGTGTTATCTGATGATTTAATTATTTCATCGCCCACTCTAACCTGAAAGTTATCAATTTTTTTATTTGTCTTGGAATGAAACTGCATCAGAACAGTCTTTTTTTCATTCACTACTGAAGAATTTCTACAACACCAGTTTTTGAACTCGTAACTCAAGGTATTCAGTTTTTCTTCGAGTTCCTCTGGATTATCAGCTTTCGCTGCGATTGTTGTATCGTCTGCATACAGAACTACATGATCTGCGCTTATGTGATTGGGCATATCATTAATGAACAGAAGAAAAATTAGAGGACCCAATATAGAACCCTGCGGTACCCCAAGATCAATGTTGTACTGCTGCGACTGACAATTATCAATTTTAACATCTATCTTTCTTAGAGTCAGGTATGATCTTAGCCATGAGAGAAAGTTACTCCTGAAGCCAAGCGATTCAAGTTTTTTGCATATGATATCTGGGTCAATAATGTCGAATGCTTTTGATAAGTCAAAGAAAAGTGCAGCGACATATTTTCCTTTGTCAAGTGAGTCATAGATACACTTGAAAAAGTTGTAAAATGCACCTTCCGTTGTCCCACCTGGGCAAAAACCATGTTGATATCTAGATATTATATCGAATTGATCTAGGAACGCCAGCATTTTCACATAGTCAGATCTTTCGATTATCTTACGTAGCACTGATGGGACTGTTACGGGCCTATAATTTTCGATAGATGTTGAGTCACCTTTTTTTAAAATCGGTGTTACGGATCCAATTTTCAGTTTGTCTGGGAACTCACCAGTTTCAATTGAAAGATTTATCAAAAATGCTAATGGTTCGCAGATTGAATCCCTAATGTTCTTTATTATTTTTGTTGATATGCAGTCTACTCCCACATAGTTTGTGTTCTTGAGGTTGAAAATGATTTCCAGTACATCACTAGGATGAACTGGAGTAAAATAAAAAATATGATCTACATGCATAGTGGTGTAGTCATTGAACGATGTTGACTCAAAGTTTGCATTTATTGTGCTCTTCGCTATGGTAGAATAGTATGAACCAGAAGCGTTTGCAATTTTGTTTTGATCATTTACAAGATTGTCGTCAATTCCCGATTTATATTTTGTATTCCTTTTCCAGTTTTATTTTTGACTATGTTCCAGATTTTTTTTTGCTTCTGATGTTGGCTCATGTTTGCAAGAGCACCCTGATTGAATGCATACTTTGCTTCATGTATTTTTTTCCTTTAGAGTTTTTTGAGATCATCATAATATTTTTTGTATTCTAAGTCATCTACATTTCTTGATATCCAAAAAAGATTTTTTAAAGTGTTTCCCATAAGAATGATATCTTCAGAAACCCACAGTTTTCTACCGAGCTGTGCTTTGTGATTAACGGTTTTTTGTACAGCTGGGCAAGTCAATTCTATCCAATATGTAAGGATTTGCAGAAACATTTCGTAGGCATATTGGATATTACGAACACCCTCATAGACATAGTGGAAATTCTCATTTGAAAGGCAGGTCTGGGAGTTTAGCAAGATTCTCAGTACATGTGTTCATGAAACTTATTTTTTGTCGAGTATAATTTTTATTTTTTTCTACTGTAAGATCAGTTAATTCTATGGAAAGGCATAAATGGTCGGCGAGGTTAACATTGATGACATTTTCGACAGACAGTTTGAGAGATATTTGTTAAAAAGTAGTCTATTTTTGAGATGCTAGTATTTCCATTTGAGTACGTGAAGATTCTCGTCGGTTCCATTTTTTTTAAACCTAGGTTGAAACTATGTAACAGATCATCCAAAAATGTTTTATCATTTGATTTACATGAATAATTAATATTTAGGTCGCCACAGAGTATAATATTCTTGATTTTTTTTCGCAGTAATCAAGACCAATGCAAAGTCTATCTAAAAAGATTTCAACACTATCATTTGGTGGCCTGTATAAAGTTATCAGGCAGTATTTTTCAGCATTCGCATCGAAAGAAATGGCACAAGTTTCATACTCTAATTTCACAGAAATATTATCTAATACAGACTCATTTTCAAATACCAGTTCAGTTTTTGTTAGTATCAATACGACACCATGAATATGGTTTTGTCTCGTAAAGAAGGATGCTAGTTTATAGCCATCGAAATGGATGTTTTTTATATTCAAATTGTTGCACCAAGTCTCTGATATGCAAAAAACGTCTGGCTTCTCGTCAATTAAAATCACCTCAATTTGGTTAGTCTTATTCAAAATACAGTGTGAATTAACGTGCATAATTTTTAAACCTTTTTTTGATGCATCCTCTCTATACAAAGGTATTGAATTTAGCATTGATAATAAAGCGACCTTGAAGATCCCAAGTTTGGAAATCTTCCACTAATGCTAAAATAATGTCTGGAATATACCGGGTGACAATGGGACTAGGGCCATGCTTATATCTCCTTCACTTATCAACCTATTCGTATGAAATTTTGTACAAAGATATGAGACACAATTTCGGATTGATAGACATATGAAAACAAAATGGCCGACTTCCGGTTTCGCCAGAATAGCCACCAACTTCGCTTTTTCAAATGGAACACTCTGTATGTTTTTCGGATTCTAGGGCTCAAATTACATACGATAGTGTTGCCAAAGTTTTATTTTACGATTGAAAAAAAAAAACAATTTTTTTTTGCCCAGGAGGCCTTGATCAGGTTAAATTCTATACTGATCAGTAACTCATAGTAATAGTCATTTCATCGATGAGATCAATAACGAATCCTACAGCAGGAATTACGAACTTGACACATTCCGAGCAAAACTTCTCCATTAATTCATTCTGTTAGGATGATAGTGTTGATGTTAAAAACTAAAAATAATTTTTTTTTATAACTTCAAAGGCTTTCATATTTTTCAGAGTATTGAAATTGAGATTTCATCTTATGGAACAGATTCGATGTGAAATATAGGTACTAACCACCAATTTTGAAGATAATTGCAATATGATAAGATATTTTTTATATATAATTTCAATTGTATTTCTATAGGAAAGAAGATTTAGTTCAAATTATATTTAGAAAAATATTGATTTTCACAGTGATTCTTCAGTTTCATCACAACGGATTCTTCTATTTGAAGAGTCCATTCTTTTCAGTTCGCATAAGTCTGTTGAAAAACATGATGAGTTGATCTTTATTTTCCAACTTCTCATAATCTGAAAACTAACAAAGTATAAAAAACTGGTCGTTTTTTTCAAGAATCTTCAATGATACAGTTTGAACATGTCATTACAGATTCGAATACCCTATCAAAGAATAGACATTGTATGCTTTTGAGGTTATATTATGTTTCTGGACTATACCAATGCATTAAATTCATGTAATACTTACTTTATTTACTCATTCAGAGATATCAAAAATGTCTATTATATAATTAGTAATGTTTTTCTCAGCTAGAAAAAAAAACTTCAACCAACGCTTTACAGTATTCCATGTACCATGCAGTCCAGTGTTGTTCCGTGTTTTTCGACGTTCATAACGTTTACCACACTGAATGGCCAAATTTTAACATGGCGGGAATTTTAAAATGAAAGCAGAAAATGAGTGGATAGGTTATTTGCACATTGGTTTTTTATTATAATGAATGATATCGGTTTCATTTGCTTGTGAAAATATAAGAATGTTGTTCTGTCCTTGGTAAAATAGGAGGTAATGGTTTTAAAATGAAGTAATACAAAATTAAATGAAAAGTTGAAAGTGAGGGTTCCAAAAATTTAAATATTCCAAGATTTAATTCACATGAAATTTTTTACGTTTTGATTGTGTGAAATGATCAAGTTATAAAAAAAACTGGACAATAAATGTATATTCAATATATGGGATGAACCTCTCAAGGCGAACTATGTTATGTCTAGAAAGAACATCCACACGTTAACATTTTTCTGACTTCGCTAATACCTCTCAGTAGGCATACAAAGGAATGCCACAGAAGAACAAATACAATACTTGCAACATCCCTCAAAGTCCTCTTTGGGAAGTGCATATTGCGTCTGGGTATGCACCAGATATTTTTTCGTTCCATCAATTTCATGCTATGTTTGTTGTTGAAAAATGGTTTGGGGAACAATATTCTTCAAGTTTTTTATCAATAACTCATTATAATTTCTTATAACTGAAAATGAATACCTACTAGGTAGGTACAAGTGTTTATTTTTTTGGAATAAAGATGATTTTATTTTCCTGTCTATAAATATCAGTCTCCAGAGGATTTTTTTGGTTTGGGCAGCAATGGGCTTCATGTTTTTCATCAATAAAACGGTTCTTTTCCAGATCCTAAAGTAAATGGAATGAATGACCAGAATGTGTGATTAACTGACATCGTTTTTCACGAGTAATAAAATACTGGCGATAACCCAATCGCGTTCAGAAAAAAAAAACAAAGTACTTCTGTAACAGATTATATTTTTACATCTGTTGATATAAAAAACAAACTCATTTGAAGTTGTTGGACTTCTGTCTGATAACTTGGAGCTTGGCATACCTATTATTGAAAAAGTTGAACAATTTTTCTACTGGATGATTCTTCAATATGGTTTTTCGAAAACTATTCAAAAGAACGAAGATAGAAACTTGTTATAAAATATAATCTTCAACACTGATTCATATCTTTCAACTACTAACCCACACATAAGTCGAAATCGTGAAATCGTACGTTTTCAATCCTGCCGAATTCCCCGACACGTCATAATTCTTCGTCGTCGGCATCGAAAGTTCGAGCATTCGGGTAGGACCCCTCGGCAAAACGGCATGTTCGAGGGCTGGCTCGTACCGATATGCAGACGGCTGCCATTCTTCTTAGCCGCTGACAGCCGTGCAAATGTTTATGCAGATGCTCTTCTTGCTCTTGTCGTCTTCCTCCACCGGGACCGCGTCTCACATCGGGTATACGGGGAGCAGAGGAAATGTTCTGCTTCAGACCAAATACGCTAAATCCGGCTCGAAGGACCATTCGGGCTGACGCAAGTGCAATATCGTCAGGAAGTTGGACATGAAAAAGGTTCATTTCGCAATTTTAATTCAGCCAACTTTCAGGTTTTTTTAACAGGCTTAAAATCTGTTATGATTATTACTATCATTATAATGAAACATGAAATAGTTATTTATGCAACAAGTGCAAAAACTAAGTGTTCATTGCACACGACGTGAAGTTGTCCGAGGCTGTCGGGCCGGGTTGCACAACACGTCGAGAGCAATAAACACTTTTTGCACGAGTTGCATACAATATTTTATCTGATGGCATGTCATAATGACAACGTTATGTCACTCAATTTTGATGACATAAGGAAGCTCATTATGTTACTTAATCCCATAATGAATTCATTATGGTACTGAGTACCATAATCGTGCGAAAAAAACTGGGAGGATTATTCCAAAACTCTCACAGAATACAACAAAAAAATCAGAGGGCAACAAAGAAAGTCATGGAGGAAGTTCTGTGAGGACATAGAACAAACCTCAGAAAGAGCAAGACTCCACCGCATCCTTTCCAAAGACCCCATCAATCCGTTGGGGACTCTCAAAAAACCCAACGGCAATCACACCAACACTGGGAAAGAAACTATAGAACTCTTGCTCCATACACACTTCGCAGGATCCACTGTCACCACAAATCAAAACCCCAGATATGAAATCCCTGCAAACCTTCATTTGAGGGCAAGAAGGGCAGACTGGGAAGTGGCTAAACGAACGGTAACTCATTCAAAAGTAGTGTGGGCAATAAACTCCTTCAAGCCTTACAAGTCTCCGGGCCCAGATGGAGATTTCCCATACTACTTCAGAGTTGAATATCTAGCACCAGAACTGTGCAGACTGTACAGGCTGAGCCTAGCATTGGGATGGCTACCTCAAACCTGGAAAACTGTAAACGTGGTCTTTATTCCAAAACCTGGACGGGACTCATACGACCAGGCAAAGGCATACAGACCAATAAGCCTATCGTCATTCCTCTGAAAGGCTTAGAAAAACTGATAGATAGAGACATAAGGGAAACCGCTCTTGTAGAACGGCCTTTACATCAAAACCAACATGCCTATCTAACAGGAAAATCATGCGAGACAGCACTTCATCAGGTTGTTCCAAGGCTTGAAGAGTCTCTAGCAAACGAAGAAATTGCACTATGCACTTTTCTAGACATCGAAGAAGCCTTCGACAACACCTCCTTTGGAAGTATGGTCTCTGCGGCCACTCGAAGAGGTATTGACGAAACCACCTGCAGGTGGATACACTCAATGCTTCACAATAGACTGGTACAAGCCAACATGTTCGAGGAAACAGAGCAGGTTGAAATTTCCAGAGGTACCCCACAGGGGGCATACTCTCCCCCCTTCTGTGGGACATGGTTGTAGATGAACTGCTAATTTCTCTGAATAACCAAGAGTATTACTCTCAAGGGTATGCAGATGACTTGGTCATCCTCATCAAGGGAAAGAATACTCGAACAACCTCAGAGCTAATGCAAAATGCACTGAGGACAGTAGAGGAATGGTGTAACAGAGAGAGCCTAAGGGCAAATCCGAACAAAACAACACTAATTCCCTTCACCCGGAAAAGAAACATGGGAGATTTCATATCTCCCAGACTAATCGGTGAAACATTACAAGTAGTAGAGCAGGTGAAATATCTAGGGCTGATTCTTGACAAGAAACTAACCTGGAACCCGCATCTCCAACATGTAACCAATAAAAGCAAGATAACCTTCATGATGTGCAGGAGAGCTTTTGGAAAAACCTGGGGGCTCAAACCGAAAGCCATGCACTGGCTTTATACAGTGGTAATGAGACCAGGAATAACTTATGGCTCACTCTTATGGTGGCCAAAAATAAATCAAAGACAGGCAAAAACCAACCTTGGCAAAATCCAGAGGCTTGCCTGTCTCTGTATCACGGGTGCAATGAATAGCACTCCAACAGCTGCAATGGAAATCATCCTAAACCTCGAACCCCTTGACTTACATGTCATTGGAGAGGCCAGGATGAGTGCATACAGACTGAAACAAACAAAGAACTGGAGAATCCGAACAACTGGACATACCAGAATCACTCATGTAATCAACATCGAAGAACTCGAAATGATTTCAGACTACATGCAACCCCTATACTCATTCGAAAAACCATTCGAAACACGAATTGATGGATTTGGATGGGCCCCGAGTAAAGAATCACAATCTACTGCGGACATAGTCTGGTATACAGACGGTTCGAAGACAGTTGAAGGAACTGGAGCAGGAATACATGGGGTAAGGCCAAGAATGGATCACATAACACCACTTGGCAAATGCCTCCACGATATTCCAAGCTGAAACACATGCTATTATGATATGCATTCAGACGGATCTAGAAAGTGGTTATAGGAAAAAACACATCTACATTATATCTGACTGTCAAAGTGCTATCAAAGCACTCAACTCTATACAGATAAAGTCCAAACTGGTCTGGGACTTCCTCCAGAACCTCATCGAGCTGGCAAAACACAACAAGGTCAGCTTGATGTGGGTGCCAGGTCATGAGGCATTGAAGGCAATGTCAAAGCGGACCAGCTAGCTAGATAAGCATCTGAAAGGCTATTCACAGGTCCAGAACCTGTACCTGGGATTAGCAAAAACCAATGCAGGACCCTGATCGACGAGTGGATAAAAAGAAGACACCAACAATATTGGGATCAACTGTCGGCAAATACACAGCAAAGTCATGGTAGGGCATCCAAACCGGACCCTGACGGCTGACCTTCTGAACCTGAACAGAACGAAGGCTCGTAAAATAATAGGTCTGTTGACTGGACACTGCGGCCTAAGAAAACACCTAAACACCATGGGAGTACGGGAGTGTAGGCTATGAGATGAAGAGGAGGAAACAGCCTCTCATATTATCTTCGACTGTGACGCCCTAAGTAGTAGGCGACACAGAACCTTTGGAGAGATCAGCCCGGAAACAGGCATGAATCCGAAGAACCTTATCAACAGGCTTCTAGACCTAATTAAAGGCACAAACCTGTTTGAATGAGGAACCACTGACGACAGAGTGATACAATAGACCCCAGCTGGTCGCAGTGTCAAGGAAAGCTAAGTGCCAACCCTGTCTTTGGCAAGTCAGCTTTCAACCAACCAACCAACCATAATGAAATTCTATATGAAAAACATGTGATGGTGAGATCAAGAAAGTTTATTCAAAATGCCTAACTATGTACAAAACTATTTATTATAAATGGTAAAAGAGCAATTACTACAATTTGCAATATCAATTCCAATGGATTCTAGAGTTTTTACATCAGTAATTTGGTAAACTTGTAATCCTGTTTGGTTGTTGGCACCAAAAATTGCTTCTGATATTTTTTTCTTTAGCTCTTTCGAATTTTCGATGTAACCTTCAGCAACAGTATTGCTTTTCCATCCGCCATGGCGTTTCACGGTACACAGATCAGCTCCAGAATCGGCTAAAAATGAAGCAGACGATCGCCGGAAACAATGTCCGGTATTTCTTCAGGGTGAGGTAATTCAAAAAAGTGGCAATAACTTTTGGCATTTCTTATTTTTATAAGTGACAAAAAAACGTCGATGGTTTGTGTTGCAAGGTCGTATTTTCACAAATTGTCTGACAAGTTCTACCATATTCAATCCTGGGATATTCCCCGATGTTACAAAAAATTCTCGCATTACCTTTGTTTTTGCATTGGGTAAAGTAATTCTAAAAACGGATCCTTCATCTATCACATTTTCAACAAGCATATTTGTCAGTTCCTCTCTTCTGCATGCTCCACTTATTCCAATTATCATAGCAACTTTTTTAAATAAATATGTATCATCTGATGCTTCCGTTAAAAACTTTGTGACATCTTGTTTATCATGAATTTTGGATTTTTCAGCTCTGTTACCTTCTGATTTACGTTTTAGTAATGCAACCAGCTGTAGGTACTTACTAATATGGACGTTTTTTTGTTGTTAATAAAATACTTCTTATCATCGAATAATACGACCAGAGAGAAGATGGTTTTCTTTCCTCAGATAAGCATTCAAAGTAAGCCAACAATACTTTTTCATGAGTGATATTCTTTATTTTCTCAGTAGTACCCATTCTTCGTACCGATTAAACGCTATTTCATATACACTCCGTGATTTTTCCGGCAAAAGGGAGTCCACGATATTTCGCGTCATTTCTTCCAAATCAGAAGTTAAACTACCAGTTTCAGAATCACTCATTATTATTCAAATTATATTCAATTCTACGTGACAATTGTGTTTGACAGCAGATAAATAAATATTGCCGTTACAACCTGACGTTGTAAAGGAAATGGCAAAGCACAGCTCACTAACCTACTAATATTTGAAACTTTGAAGTTTTGAAGTTTGAAGTTTGTTTATTTTTTGAAAAGGTTATACATTTGTTTAACATAGATCATTTGGACCATTCGGAGATAGGTGGAAGGCAAACTAAGCGCATTTGGCTTGTTTTTTGCTCCCCATCTTCCGCCTCATGGTGACACTTTTATAAATCGAACATGGTAGGACAGTATAATAATCACTAAGTATATAATATAAGATAATAAGCCGCGAACACACGATATAACAGAGAAAGTTGGTAGAGCGAGAACATGGTAGTGATATATTTATAGTATATTATGAGGACATGATGATACAGTAAAAAAGGTTGGTGCAACGTAAAACCGTGGTTTTATATTTACAATATATTCAGTTCGGTTAAAAAAGGATTCTTATTGGGTAACGGATTCTATATTATAAAGGTGCGTTTTTCAGGAGGGTCATTATAAGTTGGTTGTTATCAATAATGAAATTTTTGATGTTAGTTTTATATATTTTGAAATTGGAAGTTTTTCTTATACCGCCTGGTAGTATATTATATAGTTTTGGACCGAAATAAAATATTGTTCTCTGCGTATGACTTTTTTTAAAGAATGGTACGGACAAGTTTTGTGCATATCTGGTATTCTTAGTTTTAATCGTGTTTTGAGTTGTTTTATTGGAATAGATCCAAACGAGACATTGGAACGCGTAAAGACTCCTGACGTCAAGTAAATTAGTTTCCTTATACAATAGTTGGGTATCGAAACGTTTAGGTTTTCCAAAGATTATTTTTATAATTGAATTTTGGGCCACTTGAATATTATTTAGTACATTTTCGAATACTCCACCCCATACTGTTATACAATATCTAATTAATGATTCAACCAGGGAATTGTAAATTATCATCAGGTTTTGTTTAGTAAGAACAGCACGAAGGTTGTATATTTTATATGTCAGCTGCCTAAGTCTTTTGACCATATGAGAGACATGTTCATCCCATGTCATACGCTGGTCCAAAAATACACCTAGATATTTTATTTTCGCCACTTTCTCAATATTTGGGCAGTTGCAAGATATTTTAGGGCAATTTGGCTGATGTATCTGAATGTTTTGCATCTCGGGCTGTTGGTTATTTTGAAGAGAAAATGTTATAAATTTAGTTTTTGAAACATTGAGATTGAGGAGATTTTCATTCAACCATATCTGTATGTGTTCTAAGCTTTGTTCTGCTTCATTGTATGCCTGTTGCCACGTTTTAGCTTTGAAAATAATTGTTGTATCATCAGCGTATGAAATGAGGTGACCTTTAATATTTCTAATGTTAAATAGGTCGTTGATATAAGTTAAAAACAGTTTCGGACCTGAAACTGTGCCCTGTGGTACCCCAACAGAAATTTCGCGAGAACTGCTAATGCTGTCACCGATTTTGACACGTTGGCTTCTGTGAGATAGATAGTTTTTGAAAATTGTATTTGCTGGTCCTCGGACACCATACGTGTATAGTTTGTTTAACAGTTTTTCGTATGAAACTGTATCAAAAGCCTTGGCTAAATCCAAAAAAACTGCTAGGCACTTTTCGGAATCATCCAAGGCCCCTGTTGTTTGTGATATGAAATTCAATATGGCGGATTCGGTACTACTTTTTTTTATGAAACCGAATTGTCTCTCTGTTATAACATGGTTTTTTTCATAAAAATTTACCAAGCGTGATTTCAAGGCATGTTCTAGTATTTTCGCGAAGTTATCAATCGCAGAGATTGGCCGGTAGTTTCCCATTTCTGATTTGACACTTGATTTGAAAATGGGAGTAACTCTCGATTCTTTCCATTGTGTTGGTATTGTTCCTGTTTTGAAAATTAAATTTATTATATAGGTTAATGGTTCTACTAGATAAGGGTGATAAGCTTTAATTAGTTTTCTTTTTATTCCATCGGGTCCAGGTGCACAATTATTTTTTAATTTAGAAATAATTTCTATAATCTCTTTTTTATTTACAGGTGTGAGGAAGAGTGAGCTGGTAACAGATTTATCTTTTATAAAATTAGGTGGTGTAGTATGTGGTACATCGGTTTTTTGAGTCATTTTTATCCCTACATCTGTGAAGTATTCATTAAATGCCTGCGCTTTGTCTCTATCATCCGATAATATTGTATCGTTGACTTTTATGTTGCCTATTTTAATTTCATTTGTTTTATAGTTGTGTTTGTTAGTTCGTTTATTATTTCACCAAGTATTTTTTCGTTTCTTTATTTTTTATTTCATCCATGAGTTATCCATGGTTTGATCCTACAGTTGGAGGCTATTATTTTGTGTTGTGTAGTACAAATATTTAAATGTTTTGTTATTTTAGTAATGAAATTGTTATAAGCTTGTTGTGCTTCATCACAAGATAAAACTTCCGCCCAATTTTCATTCTGCATGAGAATGTTCAATTTTGTATCATTTGTTTTTGTATAATAACGAAGGACTTTTTCGTTTTGTTCTTTATTTACATTTGATTTTTCATTTATTGAGATGAGGAGAGATGTAGTGAAATGGTCTGTTATGTTCGTTTCAATAATCGAGGAAAATATTTATATTTTTTCAGTTGTTTTTTGTTTTCCAACAACTACACATATACCTTCAAAAAAAGTTGTCATTGTGACATGTCAAAAATGCAGTTTTTAATTTTTCGAAAATGTTTGAATATAAATGCCATCAGATAAAATTTTGATTGTAATACGAATCGCAAACAATCATTATGGCACAGGTCTTGTTATCGGACTCGGTTACGCCTCGCACAATAACATTCACGACTTGTACCATAATGATCGTCTTTATGATTTTGATTACATAAATAACTATTCTCTACGTTCATGCAAAAATAAAAAAAATAGGAATACCATAACAGAAAAGTTTCTCGAGTAAAATATCATGGGATACACAATTGAAGCTTTCGAAGGTCACAAAGCGTTAACAAAGAATGCTCACCCTTTCGAGTCCATCAACTACAGAGAAATTACACTCAAGATTGCTCTCGTAGTTGATTTGTTTTTTCTGAAACCAAATTGCTCAGGACACAGCAAAGAATTTGTTTTCAGATATAATATTAACCTCTTTTTGACTAGAGCTTCTATAATTTTTGCAATAACGAAATGGAGCGAAAGTTCTGCTATTTGTGGATCAGCTTCAATGGCAAAACAACTGAAATCTTAGAGCATCTGGATGAACTCTTAGAGAAAAGCATTCATTTATTAAAATTGATAATCTAGAAGCAATATCAGCTATAGCTTTAATCACTGCGCTGTTCATCTCATAAAAATCTAGACAACTTGAATCTTTCAAAGACTCAATTGTACGGGTGTTACAGGCACAAATGAGAAGGAATTGACAGGTGAACTAAGATTCTTCACTTATTCAGATTACTACCAAAAACGTTTTTTTTTCAACCCCTCTTCATTTCTCATGCTGCATATTTTCATATTCCACTGCTCACTGGAAGCCCTGCAATTTAGAAAAGTGTCATGATGTGAAGATCCCGTTTCTCAGATGGCGAATCACCACCTGAAATTCAAATTGTTTGTATTCAATGAGTGGTTATTTGTTCTCAAAAATTCAATATAATATAACAACTGGATTTAATGTTCATTTCTCCAAGTTTACTTTAACCTATGATGTGTATGATTGCTTTTTACAAGCTTTTATTTAGTTTCACTTGTTCGTTCGTTCGATCGATCGTTCGAGCGTTCGTTCGTAAGGGTCTTGCAAGTGAATTTTGACCGACTTCTAGATTTGATGCAAAATCGGTATAATCAATCAATCAATCAATCAATCATGCTTTATTGTCAGAAGATACAAAAAACTCATAGACAAAGCGATAAATAATGATTATAGTATATAAATGAACTCCTATAAACATAAAAATATATAAGCATATTTGAGCACATATACAGACATATACATATATACTAAGGGTCAAAATGTAATAAACATAGAACATATAATATAAGACAATCTCTTCACATTGTCTGGTCATAAAAAAATGATTATATTGGACTGAACAAGCATAAATATATAAAATATAAATATAAAATGATTATAATTATAGGTTTGTAAAATAAGATATATATACAGTTATTACTCACAATTTTTGACTAGTTTGACGATGATATTTCAACTTACTGAATCTAGGAAGAATTCTTCCAGTGTATGATAGGCCTTCTCAACCAAAAGCTTATTTACTTCTTTTTTGAATTTATTGAGATCCCGAATCTCCCTTATTCTTAATGGCAGGTGGTTATAGATTTTTCTGCTTTGGTAGATGAGCGACTTCTGAGTAAGAGCAGATGAAGGTTTCAAAAAAGAAATCTGATTAGGGCGACGGGTACTATATGAGGGGGAGCAAACTAATATGTTCTTGTATTTTTTATGCAGAAGGCATGCCTTTTCTATTATAAAAATACAAACCAGAGTTAAAATTTTTTGTTTTAAAAATAGTGGACGACAAGAGTCCCGGTACTTGGCTTTACATATATATCTCATTGCCCGTTTCTGTAGCAAGAAGACCATGTTGAATCGGTTTTTTGAACACATACCCCAGAAGGAAATGCCATAACGAAGGTGTGACTCTATCAGTGAAAAATATACCTGTCTGGCATTTGTGATGCACAGCTCATTTGATACAATTCTGACTGCATAACAGCCTGAAGCTAGTTTCTTGCACAATTGACTAATATGACCTTCAAAAGCTAATTTGTCGTCGATATGTAGTCCTAAAAATTTAATGTCAGAGACATTGGGGATAACTTCATCAGCTAGATTGACATCATCATTTAGAGTACATTTGAATGATACAATGTTTGTTTTCCTGATGTTCAATGATAAAAGATTGGCATCACACCACTCTTTCACTTTCTCTATATCCGCGCTTATAACGTTATGAAGCTCTGCGCTATTCTTGTTATGACATAGTATCGTCGTGTCATCTGCAAACATTGTAAAATTTTCCTTTAATGTCCACTTCAGTTAAATCATTTACATATATCAAAAAGAGCAGTGGTCCCAGTACCGATCCCTGTGGTACACCACATCTCACTATGCCTTCTCTTGAACCTGTCCCATTTAGCAGCACTGTCTGACGACGGTCAGCCAAATACGAACTGAACCATGTCAGTGCAGTACCTCTAAAACCATAGCGTTCCAGCTTTCGGAGGAGTATCTCATGATTCACACAATCAAATGCCTTTGTTAAGTCACAGAATACTGCAGCCGCAACGTCTTGGTCATTTAGATTTAGATGAAGGGTTTCCAGAAACGAGAACATGGCATCCTGTGTACTTTTTGATGATTGAAACCCGAACTGGTTGGAATTCAAAATATTATGTTTTTTAAGGAAAACTATCACCCTTTTTTTTACAAATTTCTCAATTAACTTAAAAAACTGGGTAACAATGATATTGGCCTGAAGTTTGCAGGCAAATCATAATCTCCGCCTTTGTGCAGAGGAATTACTGTGGCCATTTTTAGGAATGAGGGGAACTCCCCTCGAGAGAAGGAAATATTTATTGTTTCTGCCAGGATCATAAGTGCATTTTCAGGAAGTTGTTCCATTATTTTCAGGGAAATGTCATCCCAACCAGAGGAAGTTTTTTTCTTCGATTCAGCAAAGATACCCTTGATTTCCTGTATATCAGTTGGTATGAGAAAGAAAGTTTCAGGCACCCCTGTTTCGCTGAGGTATGTCAATGGATCTTTCGTGACATTAATTGATTTTTTCAGTTGCTCTGCTATTGAACAGTAAAAAGTGTTCAATTCGTCTGAGCTCAATTGTGTTTGTACATTAACAGCAGCTTGTTTTTCCCCTCAAATCGTTTATGATTTTCCAAGTTTCTCTTTGATTATTTTGCGAATGAGCTATTCTGTTTTCATAATACTGTAACGTAAATAAACTTAACTTGGTTCTACTAATTTATTTCACACTTAATCTACAACTTAATTTATATTACTACTCCACTGTATAGCTCGATCGTATGGGCTCGTTCAGACTGTCCGACTCCACTTGAGGGTTGCCTATTTATCTCCGATACAGCATTCTCGATGTTTCGAATTCGGGTAGTTGGCGACCGGCATGTTCCAATTGTTTCCAATATCGACCGTTGCTCTCCACGGCAGAGCGACTGGACTGTTCTCGAACATCTCCGCGGATGACCTCATCGCTGTCGACGGCAACGCGCGAGGCGACAGGTCCGGCCTAGGTTCGTTACAATACATATTTTTTGCAGCCCTAATCGTCCTTCTGTAGGTATTTCTATATTTATTATAAAAAGTTAGGAAATTTACACTGTCATTTCTTATATATTTTCTGATCTGATGCAGGGAGCGCATATTTTTTGCCGAATTTTTAAGGCCCTTAGTGAACCAGGGTTTTTTATTTTTAATTTTTAGTTTTCTTATAGGAAATGCCCTATTGAAATTTTCTGAAAGCAATTTATGAAATTCTCTTAGGGGGTTTTGAAGCAGAATAACACTATACCAATCTGATTCAGAACATAGTTGAGAAAACCTATTATAGTTACGTTTACTGAATATTCTACCCATTTGGGGTTTAGTTCTTGACACTTTGGTGTCAAATGTCATATGACAAATAATGGCCTCATGGTCAGTATATGGAGGGGGGTTTCCAGGGTCGGAGATTATGAATTTTTTGTCAAAATACATAAATTTAGGATGGCGGACGAGTTTTGTGGTTATAGTCCGATTCTATTCAAAATTGCTATATGGAGATTTTTGGGGTCGGAGATTATGAATTTTTTGTCAAAATACATAAATTTAGGATGGCGGACGAGGTTTTTTGATTATGTCCGATTCGATTCAAAATTGGTATGTGAGATTTTGGGGTCGGAGATTATGAATTTTTTGTCAAAATTCATAAATTCAAGATGGCGGCTCAAAGATGGTGGACGAGTTTTGTGATTATGGTCCGATTCGATTCAAAATTGGTGTGCAGCGGTTTTCGCGGTCGGACTTTTTGAATTTTTTGTCAAAATTCATGAATTCAAGACGGTGGCCCCAAGATAGAGGACGAGATTTTTGTGATTATGGTCACATTTCATTCAAAATTGGTATGTGGGGATTATCAGATTCGGAGATTATGAATTCCTTGGCAAAATCTATAAATTCGAGAAGGCGACTTCAGGATGGCGGACGAGTTTTCTGATTATGGTCAGATTCTATTCAAATTGGTGTGTGGGAGTTTTTGGAGTCGGTAAAAACGATGCTCTACTAAAAATGAACAGATTGAGGTGAACTAACTGAATAGCAAAAAATAACTAATAAAAAACCTTTTTAAAGGCAAGCTTTTATTCAAGCAGTGTACTAAAACGTATAAAATAAGTTTAGGTCATCGCTGACAGTGATTTGATTATTTTTTGTTGAAATATTTGGTTTCAAAAAGCTTTTCGCGCGGATTGTATTAAATTAATACTTCCACAAGTTGTTACTTACCAACCAATCATTGTCCAATAAAATTAATTGGTACCTTTTTTTATGAATACTTTGTAGAAATTAAATACTTCAAGTTCTTACTTACCAACCAATCACCGCCTATTCAAATTAATTGGTACCTACTTTTATGATCACTTCGCGCGACAAACGTTTTGAAACCAATTAATTCAACAAAAAATGATTCAATCAGTGTCATCGATGACTTAAAATTATTTCATACGTTTTAGTACACGGTTTAAATGAAAGCTGGTCTTTGAGAAGGTTTTGTATTAGTTATTTCACTCCCCTCGTACCCTGCTTTCCATACACAGCACTATCAATCAACACCTCAGTTCGTCTCATCTTACATTCATCGAGGGGCGAGGAATTCTGTGATCTTGAGATTTGGGTTGTTCCAGCTTCAGTGAATAGGAGATATACGTAAACGACTAGGTAGGTGTATACAAGGTGGACCAAAAAACAAACAAAATTATCTGAATTATATTTGTCATTAGTATCTACTGACTACCGTATACTGTGATACTGTCACTTAGTCTTTCATCATACAATGCGCGTCAAAATTATGGAACAAATTCGATATTTCGCAAGCCATGTACTTTTGAAAAACCAAATTTTTTTTTAAAATGCCGATTTTTTTATGTATATTCTAAAGAAGTTATGTCACTGGTTTTGACATGGTGACGAAATCGGTAATTTTTTAAAATTGGAATAGATGTCTTGTGATACCTCATCTGAAAGGCCTTTCAAAACTGCATTCGATAAAAATAATTTTTTAGATATTTTTTTACAGGGTGAACAAAAATTAATATTTTATTTCAATAAGAGAATAACTTTATATCCAACAAAATAGAACAGTTAAATAAGATGTTTGAAATGCCATCCACCAGTCTCTTGACAATAAGCAAATCTACGGACACATTCCTCTTGCACATTGCGAATAACTTCCGGAGTAATTCTGTTAATTTCGATCCTAATTCGATTTTTCAACTCTTGTAGATTTTGCGGCCTATCTACATAGACCTCAAATTTCAAATAACTTCACAAGAAAAAATCCACGGGCGTAAGATCTGGAGATCTTGGGGGCCACTCTATCGGTCCGCGTCTACCAATCCACCTCCTAGGAAAACAGTTATTCAAAAACTCGCGAACATCACGTGCATAGTGTGGGGGTGCACCATCTTGTTGCAACCAAATACTTTCATTTGGTGAGTTAGGATTGTTGGCGTTTGGAAAAATCTCTGCAAGGCTAGGTATGAGTTCATTTCTTAAAAATTCCAAGTAACGCTCCCCTGTGAGATTTCCTTCGAAAAAATACGGGCTAATAATCCTGTCGTTTATTATCCCTGCCCAAACATTGACTTTCTGAGGGTATTGAGTATGCCCGTCCATCATCCAGTGAGGATTATCCCTACTCCAATATCTGCAATTCTGACGATTTGCTGAACCATTTAGGCAAAACATAGCCTCATCGGCAAACAGAATTTGTTTTATAAAACGTGGATTGCGGTTACACAAATCCTGCATTATTTCACAGAACTCCACACGGTGATCGGGATCATCATCATTGAGTTGTTGATGTAGCTGTACTTTGTATGGATGGTACTTTTCTGCTTTTAGAATACGTGATACAGAACTTTGGGATATGTCAAGGTCTGCTGCAATTTGTCGTGGAGTATTGTGAGGATTATTCTCTACACCCAATAGAACATCAAGTTTCAAGTTTTCTTCTATTTCAGGACGTCCAGCATTCGGAATATGTTTGACATGACCAGTTTGTCTAAATTTTTTCTCAATCTTACTGACTGTTGAACGACTGATAGGTATATTTGGATACTTCGCATTGAACAAGTCGCATACCTCTGGCTGAGTTCTGGTTCTATCACCGCATCCAATAAAAATTAAAATTTCTATGCGTTGGGTTTCACTTTTTGTTTCCATTTTAGACTAGGAAATAGCTAACTATTAATATTTGGAAAGGATCCATTGGTGTAATAGAGCACTGACTCACTAGTCTGCCAGGGCAGTCTGAGGGATTAGAGCCTTGGCTCAAAAAAGTAAAATTTTGCATTTTTTAACACGCTTTTATTATCTTTACTTGTAACTAAATAACTCACAATGTAATAAAATCTTGGAAGTAAATATTCACCCAGTTCCAATCTTCCGAATAATCTGAAATTTGTCACACATATCAAGGAACGATGACAATACAAGAATTTCATAATCATAATGTAATAATAATAAAAATATATTTTTCCAAACGCCAACAATCCTAACTCACCAAATGCAAGTATTTGGTTGCAACAAGATGGTGCACCCCCGCACTATGCACGTGATGTTCGCGAGTTTTTGAATAACTGTTTTCCTAGGAGGTGGATTGGTAGACGCGGACCGATAGAGTGGCCCCTAAGATCTCCAGATCTTACGCCCCCGGATTTTTTCTTGTGGGGTTATTTGAAATCGAAGGTCTATGTAGATAGGCCGCAAAATCTACAAGAGTTGAAAAAAAATCGAATTAGGATTGAAATTAACAGAATTACTCCGGAAGTTATTCGCAATGTGCAAGAGGAATGTGTCCGTAGATTTGCTTATTGTCGAGAGACTGGTGGATGGCATTTCGAACATCTTATTTAACTGTCCTATTTTGTTGGATATAAAGTTATTCTCTTATTGAAATAAAATAATAATTTTTGTTCACCCTGTACAAAAAAAAATCTAATTAATTATTATCATTGAATGCAGTATTGAAAGGCCTTTCAGATGAGGTATCACAAGACATCTATTCCAATTTAAAAAAATTACCGATTACGTCACCATGTCAAAACCAGTGACATAACCTCTTTAGAATATACATAAAAAAATCGTCATTTTAAAATAAAAATCGACCTATTTTAGGATTTTTGTCAAAAGTACATGGCTTGCGAAATATCGAATTTGTTCCATAATTTTGACGCGCACTGTATACATGTAGTGAAATGGTCAGAATTGTGGATATAAAAAACATTGAAGTTGAAAAACCAAAGAGTAACTAAATGTAAAAGTAGAATGATCATAAAATATTTTCCAGCAGAGTCCTTTTTTTGGAAAAAAAAAAACATCAATCTCTAATTCCTTCGAAAGATTGTTAAACCTGTTTGCAGTAATATATTGGGTACAGATGAAGAAAAATTCAATTTTGTCTTTTTTGTCAAGAATGGTTTGCACTTTCTATTCCTCATTTGAAAAATGTTTTCTATTTGAATTTCCCCCCTTTGTATGATATTCATAAATATTTATATTCACATTTGTTTGGAAAACGTATCGACATTTCAGCTATATACATGTGATCTGTGAATACGGAACATTGACTTATTTGAGGTTATCAGTATACTAAAAAGTCTTCCTCATATTCAAGGATTCCACATTTAGTGGAAATTCCATGTTAAAAGTTTATATTGGTCAAACTAAACAATTAGTGGATGATCGAATATAAATGTCAGAAAAGTGTTGTTTGTTGAAAGTGATTTGAGGAATTGTTCTATCAATATTAATAAAACAAAACTAATGCAATTAAAAGAACAGATATCAGTGATAAGTACTATGCATTTTTCTTCCTTTCAAAGAGAAAATGTCGACTCAGGTTCTTCCTGATGATAATTTCCTTTATTTTGATGTTAGTATTCTCAAAATCGATTTCAATCATATTGAAAATAAAAATATCCCTAATTGAATATTAAGAAGATTTCCGGAAATTGAAATATATTCGTTAAATATGAAGCTACATTTTGTAATATCTAACAGAAAACGACTGGGTACTTCCCCAGCTAAAGGACGTTCAACTACATCTGATAGATATTGTGAAGGATCCTTACTCAAAATAAAAATCTGAAAGTATTTTTTTTATTTTAATTCAGATATTCATTCGATATTTTACTCCAGTCTTATTTTATGATCACCCGGTTAATATTTTCAATAACATATTTTTCATACTTGTTTATATTTTTACGATGAGAACTTTACTACTAACATTTATATATTCTCTCGAGAATTCACAAAACCAAAAATATTCTACGAAAAAATCTGTGTGTAAAACAACTAATAGATCAACAAAAAACTCATCTAACACTTGTGAAAGATTCTTTTGTGGTTTTTGGAAAACATGTTTTAATAATCTTTTACAACTTGTAGTAAAAATTGTTTTTGTCAAAACTTCATTATATTCACGCCTCTTTTGTCTACATCATTCACAGATTTAAAATACCGGACAACTTCAAAATATTTTCTTTATGGCCTGGGATAGACTCTTTCTGGGTTCTGAAAACTCGATCTTTTTACACGCTTTATATTAGCTTCACTTGTATGTTTGTAACCGTATGTTTGTAACCGACTCCTTTGGGCGCGATTTTGACCCACTTCCAGACGTACGAATGATTTGAAATTTGGCGGGTGTACATAATTCCGGTGACAATGCATTAAGAAATGTTTGTGTAAAGAAAAAACAAAATGGCGGCTCCAATATGGCGTACGAGTTTTGTCATTATGATCCGATTCGCTCAAAAATCGGTTTCTGAAAATTTTCGTAGTCGGAGATTATGATTATTTTGTCAAAACTGAAAATTTCAAGATGGCGGCTCCAAAATGGTGGACGAGTTTTGTAATTATGGTCTGATTCTATTCAAAATTGGTATGTGGGAGTTTTTGTGGTCGAATATTATGATTCTTTTGTGAAAATTGAAAAATTCAGGATGGCGGCTTCAAAATGGTGGCTGAGTTTCGTGATTATGGTCTGATTCTATTCAAAATTGGTATGTGGAGGTGATTGGGGTCGAATATCATCATTCTTTTATGAAAATTGAAAAATTCGAAATGGCGCCCCCAAAATGGTGGACGAGTTTTGTGATTATGGTCTGGGGTCGAATATTAAGTTTCTTTTGTGAAAATAGGGGAATTCAAGATGGCGGCTTCAAACTGGCGGCCGAGTTTTGTGATTATGGTCTGATTCTATTCAAAATTGGTATGTGGGGGTTAGTGGGGTCGAATATTATGATTCTTCTGTAAAAATTGAAAAATTCAAGATGGCGGCTCCAAAATGGTAGACGAGTTTTGTGATTATGGTCTGATTCTATTCAAAATTTGAGAATAATAGGTAAAAAAATTAAATAATGATAATAATAGTTTGAAAAACTAAAAAACACACTATAATAGAAAACAAAACTAAAAAGTTGTAAATAAATAATAGTTTAAAAACTAAAGAACACGCTTTAATAGGAAACTAAACTAAAAAGTAGAAAATAATTTTAAATAAGTATGAAATAAGAATACAGTCATTAACAACAAATTCATTTCATCGTAAAAAAGCATGGGGTGCTTTTTAAGATATTTTCATAATGATTCTACTTTCACCAATATCAAGCACCCTACGCTTTTTTACGATGAAATGAATTTGTTGTTAATCACTGTATTCTTATTTCAAACTCATTTAAAATTATTTTCTACTTTTAAGTTTAGTTTTCTATTAAAGCGTGTTTTTCAGTTTTTCAAACTATTATTATTTCATTAAATTCCGTTCTATTGTGGAAAAGTAGCTCTGTAATAGACTTTTCTTGGAGACTTGACGTTAACGTTGAATTCGTTGAGAAAATTTCTAAGATTTATTCTGAGGACAATTTATACAACAGCTAAACAGACAAGTTCAAGTACTGAATATCTATTAGATATTTCCTTCCGTCAAGTCTAAATGTATAGTTTCGTTCTTGGCACTGGTAAGTACATAACATTCATCATGAGCCTTTCACTTCACCGCTTCAGTTTTGTTCATCATCAGATATTCAGTACAACTTCCAATTGGAATTCCATGTTTCTCGTACAAAAGTGGCAATTTCTTCCACTTATCTCCTGCAACATCATCAAAATTAAAACGTAAAACCCCTTCCTCCGCAGATACTTAACGGATTGATTTATTGCCAATTAAAATGTTTAATTAATAAAATATCCTATTTCCTTTATCATCTTATTGCAATAAGGGGACACATAATAATCGTAAAAGCGAAAATAAAAGGGTATCGAGCTTGTAGAAATTATTCAGAGCTGGCATGCAATCGGTAAGGAATACGAAGGTACAAGTCAGTTGAAGATTGCTGGAAAAAAACGTCAGCGCCACCGGTCGATACTTGTTTGGGATTTACAGGGTAGTTGGCACCCAAATCTTCTTAATCGAGTTATGCTTTCGTGAAAAATGTATTTTTTAATTATTATTTATTCATTACAGATAATAAATTCAATATCATATACAGGGTGTAATTACTTTTTGCACAACGCTAAGTTGATAGTCCATCAAAAAGTTAAAATAAAATACTCTTGAATTTTTACGATTAATTCATAAAGTAATATACATGGTGAGTCAGAAGTACTTTGACAAACTTCAAGAGGTGATTCCTCATAATATTCTAATATGAATTGTCCAAATGAATGAATGACCGGAAACGCTTCGTTTCCAAAATACAAGGTGTTAAAGTTTTATTTTTATTTTCGATTTTTTCAAATAACTTGGTATTGAGAGGTTTTTTGAGGTGTCGAATTCGAACCTGATGTTATTATTCCTCTTACTCGTAGGGGGCGCCACCTACACGTCTTTCTTTTTTTTGAAAGTTCATAGCTTTTTTGAGCGTACTTCTAGCACATTTTTCAGTAAAAAAAATCAATTCCTCCATCATATCTACGTAAGAAAGATGCCCCTGTTACAAGTCGCTATAAGCAACCGTTCTCTAGATATTTGGACATGAAAATTTCAAGTCGATTATTTGTTAATCGATACGTGTTGAAGTTATTACCATTATTTTGCATTTTTTACAAGAATGCTTAGGAAATGAATTTGAAGTTCAAGTAAGTAGTTCTGGTAATTGCATATTATGTGACAGTTAAACGTTTTGTTGAAGTTTCTGTAAGTTTCAAAACACTAATTTTGAAAAAATGAATTATTCAAACAATAATGCTCATTTAGCCGATATGCATGTCGTTTATGGCCTTGCGAATGGCAATGCGCGCGAAGCAAGATATATTTACCAGGAGCGATTTCCTAATCGAGTACTGCCTTCAGCTCCAACATTTACCAGTCTCCACCGTCGTTTGGCAGAAACAGGTAGCTTCAAGAGGATAGCTGATATTATTGAAAGACCACGAGCAGTCCGAACCCCAGAATTGGAAGAAGCTGTTTTGAACGCTCTCGAGGAGAATCCAGAAACAAGTACAAGCATAATTGCTGAATCTCTCAATTCTACTCAGTCCACAGTTTGGAGAATTATCTACGATCAACAATTTTATCCATACCATATTCAAAGGGTACAAGCTCTTTTGCCACGAGACTTTCCCCAACGTGTGTCAGTGGTTTTTGAGAAAATTGGCTGGAAATCCTCAATTTTCAAGATATGTACTCTTCACGAACGAGGCAAACTTCTCCCGAAATGCTATCACAAACTTTCATATCAACCATGCTTGGGTTCTGGAAAATCCGCATGCAGTTAGTGAAAGACATTATCAGTATCAATTCTCTGTAAATGTATGGGCGACAATAATTGATAATTACTTGATAGGTCCTTTCTTTCTTCCGTTCCGACTGAATGGCGCAACTTACAGAGACTTTTTACTTTAAAATGTGCTATAACCACGCTCAAAAAAAAGTTATGAATCTTCAAGAAAGACGTGTAGGTGGCGTTCCCTACGAGTAAGAGCAATGATAGCATCAGGTTCGAATTTGACACTTCAAAAAACCTCCCAATACCAATTTTCGTTTAATTAAGGCTAGTATTTCGAAAGTTATTTGAAAAAAAGGAAAATGAAAATAAAACTTCAACACCCTGTATCTTGGAAACGAAGCGTTTCCGGACATATATTTGGTTGGACAAATCATATCAGAATATTGAGAGGAATCACCTCCTGAAGTTTGTCAAAGTACTTCTGACTCACCCAGTATAAAAAGATATATATTACCTAAACAAATAATTAACCGTTCCCAAAATTTCGAAAAAAAAGTTTGTTTTCAATTCTTTCATTTTTTTCCAATTTTCAACCACTGTAATACGTTGTGAAACAGCGTTATATTTCCCTCATTCACGGTGTGTGAGAAGTTAGATTACCTTATATATTTCATCATATGCCTCTTTGATGATTCTCACCACCTCTTTCTTGGGAAATATTCTGTACTTTTTACGTCTAGCCATTGGCTATTACATTTTTCCAATTTTGACATTTAAAATGACACTTTTCAAAACTCTTTAACGTTATCAAATGTCTTACTTTTCATCATTAGTTACGAAAAGTAAAAATGTTCGCAACTGGTGATGGAAAGTAAATTTCACAATTAGTTGCAAAAAATACAGGGATAAAATTTGTTATAATTCTAAGGCTAAACTACCTGACGTATTTCTTTATTGTTATTATATTCTTTGTACTTATTATGGATATTTAATTTTGTTCAAATTTAATACTCAATATGTATGGTTAAAACCAATTATACATATTAATAACACAATTTGAACAATTGGTCATATTGACCAGCTGGCAACGTAGTTTTCGGTGTGTACTGTACTTGCTTCCATAGGAACAAAGTAACAAATAAACACCTCCGAAATTAATCGACGATTTAGAAATAATTATAGGAGGGACGTTTTTAACGTGCTTCGCTGTAAGTTTGTAACTAAATATTTAAGTAAAGCACTTTCGGCCTACAGCCATCTTCAGTGCTTATCTAGAATGTATATGATATAATTTTGATGTACAAATATAAAAGATTATTCAGTACCTGTCATGAGAATAAAAAATCATCTTGATTGAAGTAAAACTTGGCTTGACAAAGTCGATTTCGTTAAGGTAATAAGCAGGTGAAAGAACTTGCAAGCTCCTTGTGTTAGTGAATAAGTGCGACAAACTTCAGGGGGTGATTCTGCATGAAAAAATAATGACATTTTGCTCCATAACTTTTGTACGCAAATGCTTCGTTTTCCGAGATACGGGGTGTCAAAGTTTTTCTCAAAAACTGACTACTCTGAAACCGGTCGAGATATGCAAATGAAATTTGGTGAGTTTTAAGAGGTAGTTATTGAGCATTTTTGACGTGCAATTAGGAATTTTATGTCAATTATTGGCGCGAATACGGGTAAGGACCTCAATTAAAAAAAAAAAAAAACTGGTACGCCAATGAGATATTCCAAATAAAAAATAATTTTCTCTTCAATTTGTGACAAAAAATCTCTCCTGTCTTTTTTTCGTATGGGGCGGCGTTTTTATGCAAAAAAACCCAATCATCTTAACGCGTATTTTTCATTTCTTTAAAACATTATCAAGGACAATCTAATATAATAACGTTAAACCAGAACAATAGCAGAAAATAACACTAATAAATAAATAGGCGCAAAGCTACAACAAATGTTCAAAATGACCTCCCTCAGACGTGATACAAGATTCAACTCTCCACCTCATTGATTGTCGTATTCGCGCAAATATTCCTGGTGTATTTCTTATTGTCTCACAGACGGCTATAATTCGATTCCTCAGGTCTTCAACAAACCCCAAAAGCAAGAATCTAGAGGATTTAAATCCGGAGATCGAGCAGGACAATGTTCCGTACCTCCCCTACCTATTCAATGATTTGGATATACTGTATCTAAGTGATTACGTACAATAATGCTAAAATGGACTGGTGCATCATCATGCATGAACCAGAAGTGTTGTCTCAGCTGTAGAGGAATTTCTTAAAGAAGAACAGGTAACTCTTCCTGTAGGAAATTGAGGTCAGAGTCGCCGGTTAGTCGTTGTGGGAGGAAATATGGACCGATTAAATGATCATCAAATATCCCAAGCCAAAAGTCAGGAAAAAACATCAAATCCAAGGGAAATATCCAAAAACTCTATTGAAACTTCAGACACTCAGTGATGACAAGAACCCTCACTAGAAATACCAATGAATCAGTACAACTCCCTTGGGAAACAAGCAGCAAAGAAAGGTATACCGAAACTATCGCCGTTTTCTTCCTTTTTTCCAAGACATTTTAAATAATGAATATATAGTTTTAAGGCTTTTACAAATTTTATATATTATTGTTTTCGCTATGGATAACTATATCAGAAATTTCCAATGCAATGGAATTCACACTGAAACTGTAAATGATTCAGAACAATGCAGTCAAATCCTGTCAGTAAATGAAAGAAATGCAAACTTCAAAATGATGCACAATAACATTAGAAGTATACACAAAACTTTGATGAAATGAAAGTATTCCTGAGTCAACAAAGCAGTACATTTGACTGCATCATTTTCACTGAGACATACCAAATTGAAAACGTTGATCTATATAAACTGGTAGGATATGATATTATTTATAATGAAGCTAACCTTAACAAAAATGATGGCACTATTATATACTTGAAGAGTTATCTTCCGTACAACTCATCCATTTTTAAATTAGGTGACGTCACAGTCACAAAACTAGAGATTCACATCTATAGCAAAATCATTCATTGATGGCACTATATAGATCGCCATCAGTAGATCCATTCAGATTCAATATGCATTTGCAAGAGTTTCTTGAATCAAAAAATAAAGAATATGATTATGAAATAATTGTGGGGGATATAAATATTGACATACTCAAAAAAGTTGATTACGCCACAGAGTACTTGAATATTCTCAATCAGTTTGGATATGAATCCATGATAAACAATTATACCCGTGTCCAAGGTGACACAAAATCATGCTTAGACCATATTTTCCTAAAAACAAAAACAGACCTTGAATACACCCTACCACTAGTGGTGCTTACTGATATAAAGACCATTTTGCGATAGTTCTACAAATTATTGTCCCAAACAGAAATTGTAAATCAGAAAATAACCAAAATAAAATTTCCTACATAAACTACAAAAAGTTGAAACAAACTATGAACGATACAGATTGGGGTTGCGTTTATGAACAAAACACGGTTGAAGATAGTGCAAACTCATTTTTAAAAATAGTCTCCGATGGCATTGAAAAGTGTACAGTTACGAAACGAATACCAAATGATAAACAAAAAAGAAAACAATGGATAACACCTGGAATCGTAAAATCAATTAACCACAAAACAACAAAAACGAACTTATAACAAACCCTCTGGATGTATCAAAAGAATTCAATGAAAACTTCATTAACATGGGCGAAAACCTCGCAGAAAAGATAACTCCAGATGTAAATTATAAAACACCAAGGAAACGCGTAACACATTCTCTCTATCTCTCGCACACAAATGAAAAAGAAATAAAAGAAGTGATTAAAAATCTAAAAAATAAGAAAGCAACCGGTTATGATAATATTAAGGCAGAAACACTAAAACAAATTTTACATTTCATTGCAGAACCACTGACATTTCTCATTAATCTTATAATCGATACTGGAGAAGTCCGTCAATCTTCAAAATCTCAGTGGTAAAACCAATATACAAAAAGGTGATAAATTAGCTACAGCAAACTACCGACCTATATCCTTAATATCCAGTTTTGCCAAAATATTCGAGAAAATCATCAAACAAAGAGTCTGGTGTTATCTAAAAAAGTATAAAATCATATCCGAAAAGCAATATGGATTCCAAGAAGGTATCTCAACCCAAGACCCAATAGCACGACTGATGGAAAAAATCTATTGTGACCTGGATGACCAGAAACCATCGCTAGCCGTATTTCTAGACCTAGCTAAGGCTTTCGATACAGTGAGTTTTTCGCTTCTAATCAAATCCTTAGACGATATTGGAGTACGGGGCTTACAACTAGATCTATTTCGGAACTATCTAGAAAACCGAATACAAATCGTGAACATAAATGGAACCTTCAGCACTCCAGGAACTTTAAAATACGGAGTACCGCAGGGAACCGTTCTGGGTCCCTTGCTATTCATACTATACGTGAATAACCTATTTCTTCTGGATACAGCTGGAGAAATTATCACCTTCGCAGACGATACGGTCATATATTATAACGATGTGGATTGGGACAAGATTAAAATTAAAGTTGAAAAGATTTTCTTCAAATTGAAAAATGGTTTAAAAATCAATTGCTCACCATAAATTTTGAAAAAACGTTTTTTATACCTTTCAGCTCATATAAAAAAAACTTACCACATTTTAAAAAACTACAAATCGTGGACAATCACAAAACTATCGAGATAAACTCAGCCACGAGCGTAAAATACTTAGGTATTCATATTGACAGCCACTTAAAGTGGGATACCCATATAGAATATATCATGAAAAAACTACGATCGTTAATCTATTTATTCTATAAATCCAGAAATTTTCTCCATCAAAATGACCAAATTACCCTGTATAATGCCTTGGTAGTACCACACCTCAGTTATGGAATAATTGCATGGGGTGGAATACTGAAAACTCATCTACTTCCGCTAGAAAATATACTCAAGCGTTTTTACAAAATTATTCTAAGAAAACCTCATACATATTGTTCGGAAAAATTACTCCAGGAAATTAAGCTCTTCAATCCAAGACAAATATATTTCTATAATGCTGCCAACCACCTATACAAAAAATAAATACACTCTAGAAACCGCTCACAACTCCAGATACGACACCAGATCAAAACCCTCTTTCTGTTCCACACATGAATAAACTGTTGGACAAAGAAGTTTAAACTACTTAGGACCCAAAATTATAAACTCGCTTCCGTTCGAAATTATAAATATACATTCCACAAAAAAATTCAAAATACTCCTAAAAAAATTCGTATCAGGAAATAAAACAACAATAGAAAAAATTATAGACCCCAAAAATAACTGAAAACAAAATATTTATATCCCAAACTTTTATACTTTTATATTTTAGATTATTTTTAATATTTTTAACTAAATGTTCCATTTTACATCCTATACTGTGTATACGTATATATTTATTGTCATTTTACTTTTCGTACCATTTTATATTTTATATAGCTTGTACCTTATACTTATATTATCAACATTTACATTTATATATATTTTTTTTATCGCACACAGTGACTAGTGCTTATCCCTTATAAGTGCTCGACACTCGCGAATATATTCCAACGTTAAATTGTAAACATAGGTACTTGTGAGCCTTGTTCAATAAACGTTATTATTATTATTATTATTATTATTATTATACATTTACTGAAAACTGATGCTGAAAATGAGCTTCAAAGATTCCATGTGGATTTTCCTCAGCCCAGAGGTGATTGTTATGGGAATTTCGTATACACTGTCGTCCAAAATTAGCCTCGTCAGTAAATAAAACGCCATTTGAAAAATAAGGAATTTAAGCGATTTGATGAAAAATCCAATTCCAAAAAAACTAGGTGCGGAAAAATGTCTCTAGGTTGAATATGAAACGTTGGTAAAGACGAGCAAATATTGTGTGATGGGGTACCCTACGTCCTAGATACAACTCAGCATACAATCGTCGAGCTTGCCGACCATTTCTATTACTTCGACCATAGACAAAATGCGTGTCTGACAATCCCGCATTTGCATAATTCTCCATTCTGTTCGATAAAAGAAAAATAAATTACTTATTGTGATTAATGTTATACGAAACTAAAAGCTTAAAAATGAAAAAACGCTAATTTGACATTTCGTTGAAATATTCGTATTCAACAGAATGTTGACAGTAGCCTACTAGCATCGCTACTAGATAATGTATTGAAGTAATGATAAATACGCGTTGAGATGTTTTATGTTTTTGCATAAAAACGGCGCCCCATACAAAAAAAGGCAAGAGAAATTTTTTGTCACAATTTGAACGGAGAATTCAAATTTTTTATTTGGAATACCTTAGTGACGTACTGTTTTTTCTTTAAAAAAATTGAGATCACTACCCGTATGCGCGCCAATGATGAACATAAAATTTTCAATTGCATGACAAAAATGCGCAATAACTTCCTCTTGAAACTCACCAAATTTTATTTGCATATCTCGACCGGTTTCAGAGCAATAAATAAATAGTCAGTTTTTAAGAAAAACTTTAACACCCCGTATCTCGGAAAACGAAGCACTTGCGGACAAAAATTATATAGCAAACTGTCATTATTTTTTCATCCAGAGTCACTCCCTGAAGTTTGTCGCACTTATTCACTAACACCCTGTATAAGGTTGGCTTGAGAAGTTGAAAATAGTGAGAGAAAGATGGTCTTTTCATGAAACCCTCGATCCATACAAGACATATCGATGTGAGTCTGAAGTTAGAAGAATAATTCAACTTCCTTTGACCCAGTTTCTCTTTCTAGAATCCGTCACAAACGACGGTCAGAACGTCATCTAATTGCCAGCAATGATTTTTGAAATCCACCATTTTTGATGGCCGCCAGATTTTCACAACCGACCACTGGCGCATTGGCTCTCCAACTGCACGACTTCTGAGGCACCAGCCATCAAGTCGCCACACAGAGGGTGCACAGTTGAGAGCGCTGCATAATGCAGTTGTATCGTGGTATTTTTATAGTGCACATTACGTAGATAGCTTGATATCGAATGGTCCATAAACGAGTGGGAGTTTACGGCTACTATTCACCTTAGAAGCGTTTTAAAAAACTTATTGCGAAAAATAGAGCGAGGTTTCGAGAAAGGGGGTATTATGGATGTCCAGGATGGAGAAAAATTCATTAGGAAGGTTTTGTGTGAGGGGTGTGAGGATTTTTGGTAGATTTTTTGTGTTTCTCCAATTGGAATTTCAATTCAGCAAGGGCTAACTAAAGCTCGATTTCACCACAAGACAGATAAACGGCGTTTTCATAAACTCCGTTCTGACTAAACTTTTTAATCTTGATAAACCTCGATCCAGTTTCACCGACACAAACAGACGAAAGCTAAACCGAGTTTATTGAAACTTAGTTTAAGGACAGTCAAAAGCTGGCAACATAGTGAAATATGTACGTTTCTGTCATTTTTGCATAGATTTCGTTGTTTTGTAGAGGAGCCAAAGCCAAGTGACAATATAACCTAAAAATTGAAAACCGATAACTTTCGTGTTTGGCTCATGTTTTGTGATATTTCTGTGGGTGTTCGGTGTTCAAAGTTTAGTTTTTGAAGAAACTTGATAAAAGTGACAATATCTTCTACAATGAATTTCAAGTTGGAATGTGAAAATATGATTCATCAAATAAATTCATTCTTTGGACGTCATTCGGCACCCAGCTTATCGAATAAATTGATACATATTTCCTTTACCAGAGTGAAAATGTCTGGAACAAACTCTACCATATTTCGTTAACTTATCAGACCAGTATTTTCGTTTGATGGCATGTATCTAGGCTGCTTGCCTTCTCTGGGAGATTTCACAATGTTTTCTATTTCTTACAACAGCAGATGGAATTCTGATAACAGGGTCAAAAATACAAACATGTACAATTTACCTGAAAAATCGTATTCGGCCGTCTTTTGATGCATTTTTATTGCATTTCACAACAGAACAATAGGAAGGCATGATCATCTACGAATTAAACAATAACACATGTGAGAGATAAGTGCCATGTGAAGTGGAATGAATAGAAAAATCGAATTTAAACGGTTTTCTTCACATAAAGGATTCAATATAAAATTGAACCAGAGAAAGGTAGATCTCAGGTGAAAAACAACTACTTTCCTGGCAAATACCACGCAGAACGTTGAATGATATTCACCTGAAAATCCATGCATACTTCCATAAAATATCAATGGACATTGAATGCAAATGTTTCTTTCTGATAAGCTCGATTATGTTTAATTTAAGTCGTGTTCACCTAACAATCCGCATACCGGTTTCAGGCTTCTTGGCCCTCATCAGTACGGAGTAGTCAACCAGCCAAAAGTCCAAAGAACTCTGGCTGAAGTGAGACACAACGTAAACAAACCATCATCGATCTTGTAACACCTATAGGTACGCCGGAAAGATAAACTTTAACTGGCGGTACCTAGTGACGAAAGAAACACTCCGAAAATCTCCCACCTCGATAGGTTTCTAAATAAAGATTCCTTCTCAGTAGATGGCAAGCCCGTCTAGCATATAGTGAGAGAAAAGTGCCATGTGAAGTGGAA
Source organism: Gonioctena quinquepunctata (assembly GCA_018342105.1). Lineage (NCBI taxonomy): Eukaryota > Metazoa > Arthropoda > Insecta > Coleoptera > Chrysomelidae > Gonioctena > Gonioctena quinquepunctata. The sequence continues at coordinate 548,210 of JAFIRS010000697.1, forward strand.
TGAATAGAAAATCGAATTTAAACGGTTTTCTTCACATAAAGGATTCAATATAAATTGAACCAGAGAAAGGTAGATCTCAGGTGAAAAACAACTACTTTCCTGGCAAATTCCACGCAGAACGTTGAATGATATTCACCTGAAAATCCATGCATACTTCCATAAAATATCAATGGACATTGAATGCAAATGTTTCTTTCTGATAAGCTCGATTATGTTTAATTTAAGTTTAATTTATGGAAGTATGCATGGATTTTCAGGTGAATATCATTCAACGTTCTGCGTGGTATTTGCCAGGAAAGTAGTTGTTTTTCACCTGAGATCTACCTTTCTCTGGTTCAATTTTATATTGAATCCTTTATGTGAAGAAAACCGTTTAAATTCGATTTTTCTATTCATTCCACTTCACATGGCACTTATCTCTCACTATATGCAGACGGGCTTGCCAATTCTACGAGAAGGAACTTTATTTAGAAACCTATCGAGGTGGAGATTTCGGAGTGTTCTTTTCGTCACTAGGTACCGCCAGTTAAAGTTATCTTTCCGGCTACCATAGGTGTTACAAGATCGATGATGGTTTGTTTACGTTGTGTCTCACTTCAGCCAGAGTTCTTGAACTTTGCTGGTTGACTACTCCGTACTGATGAGGGCCAAGAAGCCTGAAACCGGTATGCGGATTGTTAGGTGAACACGACTAAATTAAACATAATCGAGCTTATCAGAAAGAAACATTTGCATTCAATGTCCATGATATTTATGAAGTATGCATGGATTTTCAGGTGAATATCATTCAACGTTCTGCGTGGTATTTGCCAGGAAAGTAGTTGTTTTTCACCTGAGATCTACCTTTCTCTGGTTCAATTTTATATTGAATCCTTTATGTGAAGAAAACCGTTTAAATTCGATTTTTCAATAACACATGTAATCCAACTACTGAGGCCCGATTTCACCACAAGACAGATAAACGGCGTTTTAACTCCGTTCTCATTAAACTCAGATTTTAATCTTGATTAACCTCGATCCAGTTTCACCGACACAAACAGACGAAAGCTATTAAAACTTAGTTTAAGGACAGTCAAAAGCTGGCAACATAGTAAAATTTGTACGTTTCTGTCATTTTTGCATATATTTCGTTGTTTTGTAGACGAGCCAAAGCCAAGTGACAATATAACCTAAAAATTGAAAACCGATAACTTTCGTGTTTGGCTCATGTTTTGTGATATTTCTGTGGGTGTTCGGTATTCAAAGTTTAGTTTTTGAAGAAACTTGATAAAAGTGACAATATCTTCTACAATGAATTTCAAGTTGGAATGTGAAAATATAATTCATCAAATAAATTCCTTCTTTGGACTTCACTCGGCACCCAGCTTATCGAATAAATTGGTACATATTTTCTTTACCAGAGTGAAAATGTCTGGAACAAACTCTACCATATTTCGTTAACTTATCAGACCAGTATTTTCGTTTGATGGCATGTATCTAGGCTGCTTGCCTTCTCTGGGAGATTTCACAATGTTTTCTATTTCTTACAACAACAGATGGAATTCTGATAACAGGGTCGAAAATACAAACATGTACAATTTACCTGAAAAATCGTATTCGGCCGTCTTTTGATGCATTTTTATTGCATTTCACAACAGAACAATAGGAAGGCATGATCATCTACGAATTAAACAATAACACATGTAATCCAACTACTGAGGCCCGATTTCACCACAAGACAGATAAACGGCGTTTTAACTCCGTTCTCATTAAACTCAGATTTTAATCTTGATTAACCTCGATCCAGTTTCACCGACACAAACAGACGAAAGCTATTAAAACTTAGTTTAAGGACAGGCAAAAGCTGGCAACATAGTAAAATTTGTACGTTTCTGTCATTTTTGCATAGATTTCGTTGTTTTGTAGAAGAGCCAAAGCCAAGTGAAAATATAACCTAAAAATTGAAAACCGATAACTTTCGTGTTTGGCTCATGTTTTGTGATATTTCTGTGGGTGTTCGGTGTTCAAAGTTTAGTTTTTGAAGAAACTTGATAAAAGTGACAATATCTTCTACAATGAATTCCAAGTTGGAATGTGAAAATATAATTCATCAAATAAATTCCTTTTTTGGACGTCATTCGGCACCCAGCTTATCGAATAAATTGATACATATTTCCTTTACCAGAGTGAAAATGTCTGGAACAAACTCTACCATATTTCGTTAACTTATCAGACCAGTATTTTCGTTTGATGGCATGTATCTAGGCTGCTTGCCTTCTCTGGGAGATTTCACAATGTTTTCTATTTCTTACAAAAACAGATGGAATTCTGATAACAGGGTCGAAAATACAAACATGTACAATTTACCTGAAAAATCGTATTCGGCCGTCTTTTGATGCATTTTTATTGCATTTCACAACAGAACAATAGAAGGCATGATCATCTACGAATTAAACAATAACACATGTAATCCAACTACTGAGGCCCGATTTCACCACAAGACAGATAAACGGCGTTTTAACTCCGTTCTCATTAAACTCAGATTTTAATCTTGATTAACCTCGATCCAGTTTCACCGACACAAACAGACGAAAGCTATTAAAACTTAGTTTAAGGACAGTCAAAAGCTGGCAACATAGTAAAATTTGTACGTTTCTGTCATTTTTGCATAGATTTCGTTGTTTTGTAGAAGAGCCAAAGCCAAGTGACAATATAACCTAAAAATTGAAAACCGATAACTTTCGTGTTTGGCTCATGTTTTGTGATATTTCTGTGGGTGTTCGGTGTTCAAAGTTTAGTTTTTGAAGAAACTTGATAAAAGTGACAATATCTTCTACAATGAATTCCAAGTTGGAATGTGAAAATATAATTCATCAAATAAATTCCTTTTTTGGACGTCATTCGGCACCCAGCTTATCGAATAAATTGGTACATATTTCATTTACCAGAGTGAAAACTCTACCAAATTTCTTACTTATCAGACCAGTATTTTCGTTTGATGGCATGTATCTAGGCTGCTTGCCTTCTCTGGGAGATTTCACAATGTTTTCTATTTCTTACAACAACAGATGGAATTTTGATAACAGGGTCGAAAATACAAACATGTACAATTCACCTGAAAAATCGTATTCGGCCGCCTTTTGATGCATTTTTATTGCATTTCACAACAGAACAATAGGAAGGCATGATCATCTACGAATTAAACAATAACACATGTAATCCAACTACTGAATTCTTTTTGAAATAGATGAAAATGTTCAATTCTCCAACATAAACAAATCGGAAAAGTAAGGTTGTTTAACCTCCAACGTCAAACTGTCAAACGTGCACGAAACCAATGAACTAAACGTCGTTTAACTTCGTAACTGGCCAAATTCAGCCCGTTTTAACTGGAAACGCCGTTTAGAACTAAACGCGTTTTGTAGTTCCTGGTGAAATCCATTATGACGTGTAGAAAGCTTAATCTAAGTTTAATTTGAACAACACTCGTTTAAAGAGGTTGGTGAAATCGGGCCTAAATCCCAACGATGTATACTGCTTGTAAAATCGATGTGTCACATATACTTTTGTATCTAAAATGATGATTAAAAACCTTGAACCCTGAAATCCAAAAATGTTGACAACTACAATGATCAAAAGTTCAGATGAAAAAATGTAACAATGTGTATACATAAGAAATCAATTCTTGAACAAACATAATTTTTATCCTACACTGTACTCGTCTCCGGTGTGGATAGAGCTGAAAGTTATCACAGGACGATGGTTCACAATAAGTGATAATTTATGTTCTATGTTTCCATGGCCACACTTGACCTCAGAACAGAGTTGAGAAGTCGCAAGATAATTGTAAATTTATAACCTCAAATAACTTTTTGTTTTGAAAACCTCTTGCAATAGGGAATAAAGACAGTGGATTGCGAAAAATGGAGAGCGTCGAACATGTGATTGGAATAGAAGCTGATGGGATAAAACACTGTAGAGCCCCTTATGATTTCTCTGGACCCCAACGACGATAGTGCACCGAACTACTCGGAATATGAAAGCTAAAATTTAAAAATTGAGTTGTATTGTAAATAGTAGATTTTTAATAAATATCAATATTTATTCAATTTATCTATTTTTATATTATTATTACTACATGCCCGCGTGAAGTATGGAAACATAAAGATATATTTGACACCCCGTAAGATACAATAACAAAATTTTGGTTATGTATATAAGAAGGACGAGTGATTTAAAATTTTAAATTTTCGACGTTGCCAAATGTACAGTTTCTGAGATATACGAATGATATATTTATTGTTAAATGGGACAACCCGTATATTTTACAATTTTCTGTTACAGTTTTTTATTGCCGATGCAGCATATAAACAAACTGTTAATGGCCAATATTGACCATTAATTTTAAGAAATTAGGAAAAAGATTTGTATTGCAACCGTTGATATTAACATAAAGAGAAAATAAAATGGGCCACTTGATATTTGTTAAAGTTTAGAGAGTCTTTGCTGTTTTTGTACTGATAAACATGATATGAATATCGGTTTCATTTCGTCAAATCAAGTAGGTTTTACTGTCAGTAGGTACGTCGTGATTTACTGTCAGTAGGTACGTCGTGATGTTTTTTGAAAATAGGCTTACCAGCGATAAAAATCAGAGTAAAATACAATGGTTCATTTAACAGACCGTCAAAGAATTGAAATTTTAATACTAAAAGGATGTGGTGACAGGTAATACCAAAATATTATGAAATTTGAGTCTGTTTAATTTGCGACATTATTTGTAGGACACGAATACAGGAAGAGGTATGTGAAATATTTAATAACAAGTATGAAGACCGAACTCCTATAGCACGTGGTACTGTATCTAAAATTATTCATAAATTTGAGGAAAGTGGACATGTACGGGAACTCCCATAAAGTGGCCGCCCTGCTATTCCAGAGCAAACAAAAGCTGCCATTTTTTGTCGATGGTTGAGGACCCTTATAAGGCTACTAGAGTTGTTGCAACCGAAAATCACATCAGTCAAACAACTGTTCGTGAATATTTGACAAATGAAAATGGCTTCTCTGTAAAGTACAATTGGTACAGGAACTGAACGAAGTCGATCCATATCGCAGAATGGAGTTCTGTGAAACAATGTTGAATAGATTTGACACTAATCCTAATTTCTTTAATCAAATCCTTTTTTCTGATGAGGCTACTTTCCAGTTGAATGGCATGGTCAATAAACAAAACTCCAGGTACTGGTCAGATGAAAATCCTCATTGGATGGTGGAGGCATATACGCAGTATCCATAAAAGATCAATGTGTGGGCAGGAATTATCAATAATACCATTATTGGACCTTATTTTTGGAATAGAACCATGACAGGCGAAGAATACTGGGCATTTTTAGAAACAGAAAAAATTCCAGAATTAGCCAGACTCTTTCCTGATGATATAAATCCTCATATCGTGAATAGATCAATTTGGATTCAGCAAGATGGAGCGCCTCCTCATTATCTTCGAGGCGTTCGTGAGTTTCTCGACATTACATTTCCAAATCGTTGGATTGGAAGAAGAGGAGCTATCGAATGGCCAGCAAGAAAAAATATTATCAGTTATGCAAAATGTTTCGGTTTGAGCCAAGTTATAGAGAACCACACAAGAATAACTGAAACCACATCCTCACTTTTAGATGTAGTGGTAACTGAAAAAGATTGGGTGATAGACAAGGGTGTCGTTGATGTGATTGGGGTTACTTTTTTTTTTATGTTCTGGTTCCCAGAAAAGGGATATCCTGTAATGTTCAGAGAACATCGTGGGAACCTAGGGAAAGAAGGTAGGATTTGGTGTTCTTCTTAAATTTCTGAAGGTTGTATAACTCGGGGAACACCTCCCTAGGCAATGAGTTCCAAAGCCTCGCTGTTCGTTGGATGAACGAGTCTTTGGAAAGTGATGTTCTGCAGGTCTCCCAAGTGACCACGAAGGGGTGTGATGACTGAACTTGTCGGGTTAATCTCGAAGAGACTGCCAAAGCAGGAACGATTGTTGATATTTCAGAAGAGCATCGCCCATGAAAATATCTATAAAATAGAGACAAATCGCCAACTTTTCTACGGTGTTCCAGACAAGTGAGCGAGTTTGTAAGCGAGGCATCACCGACGAGACGAATTGCCCTTTTTTGGACAGAATCCAATAGCCTCAGGATATGTTTAGGTGCCGCACTCCAAATATGGGAACAGTATTCCAGGACAGGTCGTATCTGTGCCTTATAGATCATAAGCAGCTGACTGGGGGTGAAATAGCTCTTGGCACGAAACAGAAAACCAAATTTTTGGGATGCACTTTTGGCAATAGACCTCACGTGATTTTCCCAGGAAAGGTTATTGCTGATAGTAATACCAAGTATCGATATCAGTGGTATGGTTACTCCTGACAAAGTTATGTTAGGCACAGTGGAATCGGCTTTTCTAGAGAAAAGACATGCTTGTGTTTTGTTTGCATTGAATTCTACCAAGTTATTAGATCCCCATTCGAGAATTGTTGCTAAGTCCATATTTATATTATTAACATTTCTTCCTCGTTCATTTCTGGTTTCACGGGCTGATATAGGGGCCCTGGAAGAGAAAGCGGTATGGAGGGTACTATCATCGGCAAAGCTGTGTACTGGACATGAAGTTGCTTTCAACAGGTCGTTGATGTGAAGTAGAAATAGTGTTGGTGCGAGAATGGATCCTTGCGGAACACCAGCATTTATGAGTAGAGTGTCAGATGAAACTCCATCGACCACTACATGGAGAGACCTGTTTGAGAGAAAACTAGCAAGCAGAGAACACAGCTGAGGGGGCAAGCCATAAGACGGAAGCTTGGCGAGGAGTCCCTGGTGCCAAACTCGATCGAACGCCTTGGAGATATCTAATGCCACAGCTAAAGTTTCTCCATACTTTTCAATAGATAGCTGCCATATATGTGAGACGTAAGCGAGCAGGTCACCAGTTGATTTCTGATGGCGGAAGCCATATTGCCTATCGTTGACAATTCCTGAGTCTTCCAGATATTTCATGAGCTCGATGTTGATGGCTTTTCCCATGACCTTTGAAATAATAGATAGCAGTGCGATAGGTCTGTAGTTGCTAGGTAGGGCCTTTTTGCCTTTTTTAGGGACCGGCTGTACTCTTGCAATTTTCCAATTGGACGGAAATACCCCAAATTGTAAGAGTGGTTGAACAACTTGCAAAGAACAGGTGTTAGTTCGGGGGCACATTTCTTGAGAACAATCGGCGGGATTCCGTCAGATCCAAAGGCTTTGTTGGTGTTGAGACCCAGCAAAATCTTTCTGATAGTACGTTGGCGAAAGGTGATCTCGGGCATGTGACTGTCAATAGGTGTAATGTTCGGGGGTTGTTTTCCCGATGAATCCAGAGTGGAATTTCCAGCAAATAGGTGCGCAAAGATATTGGCTTTCTCCTGGGCAGTCGTTGCTAGTGTTCCATCTCCTTTGGTTAGGGGAGAAAATGAGCTGGAAGTGAAGTTTCTTCCCACAGCTTTGGCGAAAGACCAAAATGAACGGGATCCGTTAGGACATTCAGCAAGTTTTGATCTTATTTTGGCTTTGTGGGCATCTTTTGAGCATTCTATTGTCTCTTTACATATGCCTCTAGCCTCGACATATGCTGCTCTGGTCTCAGGGCCCGGAATTTTTAGCCATCGATGGTATGCTGCCTGTTTGGAAGCCACAGCTCTAGAGCAGTTTCTGTTAAACCAGGTCTTATCGGATGATGTTCTTCTTTCGGTATTCGGTATGTGAGTTTGCATCCCCAACATGATGATTTCAGAAATTGTCTCAGCACATCGTGTTGGATCTACTGAAGAGAAACAAACTTTCTTCCATGGAAACGCTGAGAAAAACATACGAAGACCTTCCCAGTCGGCCGAATTGTAATGCCACATGAGACGGGGTGGTATTGTGCAGCTCGATGGTAAATGGAAAGAGCATGTTGTGGAGATGAGGGTGTGGTCAGAGTTTCCAAGTGGGGCACAAACTTCTATTCTATACGGGTCAGGATTGGTGGTGAGGAAAAGATCTAGTGTATTGGCAGACTGGTTGTTGACATCAGGGATGCGGGTTGGTAGCTCGACCAGTTGTTCTAGACCATGAGTGATGGCGAAGGCCTCGGCTTGACGACCTGCATCATCTGTTTTGTTAGAGAATTTGAGCCAGGCAGCGTTATGTACATTAAAGTCTCCCATGATTATGGTTTCAGCTGTTGGATGGTTCTCCTGAATGTAGTCCAGTTTGAGTGATAAAAACTCAAAGAGGTCGTTATATGAAGGTTCATTAGGTGATAGGTAAAGGCAGCAGAGGAACTTAGTCAGTTTGGTATCAGATAGCTTGAACCACATCACATCAAAGTCTTTCGGTTCCAAACTCTCTTCACGCTGGCATGAAAGGTTAGCCTTAGCGTAAAGGCAGACTCCACCTTTGAACCTGAATCGAGAATGGAGTTCGTGACCAGGACAAAGCATATGGACCTTGTTGGTGGACGAGTTTACTTGTGTTTCTGTTAGAGCCAGAATATCCGGTTTTTTCGTCTGTAGGTGATGGTGGACGTCATTGATGTTCTTGTTGAGTCCGCGGATGTTGCAAAAATTAATTTTTAATGTTGAGTCCCCTCGAGTACCTCTCGCCCGGAAATCCGAATGGAGAGGTATTTTACTTCCGGAGTGTTTTACTCTAGGAGACTTCATCATTATTACTATTAGGATGCACCTGAAAATAAAGGAGGAATTGGGGAAAAGGAAAGAGGGAGACCGGAAAGTATCACCGAACACTGAAACATGGAATGGTCCATTTCACAGCACACAAAGTCGATACTAATCACATGTTGGTTCATTGTAGAATAAATATTATAACTGGCGAAAAAAAAAAACAAATTTCATACCTATAGAAACTTCAAATATCTGAACGAAAATGATTTCAGAAGAGACTGCCGTTGTCACATAAATTTCATTCAGATAACTCCTCTTTCTATTGTTAGGCAAATTAAGGCGACCCTATTGTAGGACCGATAACTGGAATACGGAATTTGAGAAAACTATCATTGCAAGCTTACAATGCAACCTTTAAGTTGTCCACCCTGTTTAATGGATTCTGTCATTGCAAATTTACATTTTATCACTCTCTCACATTAGCAAACGGAGTATAAATAGCAGAATTCAATATATATTGAAGTTTTATGTCATATAACGCTTTCTATAGTTGCTTTGTTCTAATTTAACTTTTCATCATTGTGGGTGTCTTTTTTTTTACCCAACAGAAGGAGGATAATGTTTTTCGAGTGTATGTCTATTTCTTCAGTACGTTCTGTAGCCTAAACTGCTCGGTGGATTCCAACATATGAAGTTTCTAAATATCTAACAAAAATCTACTTCCCCGGCTTAAGCCACATTGAACTATATCTGATATGAAGGGTCAGTTTTTTCTCAAAAACCGACTATTTATTCATTGCTCTGAAACCGGTCGAGATATGCAGATGAAATTTGGTGAGTTTCAATAGGTAAGTATTGCTCATTTCGTGACATGCAATTGAGAATTCTATGTTCATCATTGGCGCGCATACGATTAATGATCTCAATTTTTTTACAGAAAAAACAGTACGCCACTGAGGTATTGCAATTGAAAAATCATTTTTTAATTTCTTGTTCAAGTTGTGACAAAAAATTTCTTATGCTTTTTATTGAATGGGGCGCCGTTTTTATGCAAAAAAATAAAACATTTAAACGCTTCAACGCGTATTTGCCATTACTTTAATACATTATCTAGTAGCGATGCTAGTAGGCTACTGTCAACATTCTGTTAAATACGAATATTTCAACGAAATGTCAAATTAGCGTTTCTTCATTTTCAAGCTTTTAGTTTGGCATAACAATAATAATAATAAGTTATTAATTTTTTTTATCGATAAGAATGGGAAATTATACAAATGCGGAATTGTCAGACATGCATTTTGTCTATGGTCGAACTGATGGAAATGGTCGGCAAGTTTGACGATTGTATGCTGAGTTGTATCCAGGACGTAGGGTACCCCATCACACAATATTTGCTCGTCTTTACCAACGTTTGCGCGGAAATGGTACATTTGAGAAACAAACGGCTGACTGCGGGCGCCCTCGAGAAGTACGAACTGTGCAACTAGAAGAAGCAGTTTTCGAGTTAATTGCGGAGTCACCTGAAACAAGTACTCCAGAAATTGCCAACATACTGAATCTAAGCAACTTCACTGTATTTGAAATTCTTAAAGAACAGCAATTGTATCCGTTTAATATTCAACGTGTGTAAGCTCTACTACCTAGAGACTTCCTCTGCGCCTAGTTTTTAGCCATTGGATTCTCAAATCATTCAAATTCGTAATTTTTCAAATGGCGTTTTGTCTACTGACGAGGCTAATTTTGGATGACAGTGTATACGAAATTTCCATAACAATCACCTCTGGGCTGAGGAAAATCCACATGGAATCTTTGGAGCTCATTTTCAGCATCAGTTTTCAGTAAATGTATGTCTTGGGGTACTTGATGATCATTTAATCGGTCCATATTTCCTCCAACAACGATTAACAGGCGACTCTTAATTTCCTACAGGAAGAGTTACCTGTTCTTCTTGAAGAAATTCCTCTACAGCTGAGGCAACACTCTTGATTCATGCATGATGGTGCACAAGTCCATTTTAGCATCATTGTACGTAATCACTCAGATACAGTATATCCAAATCGTTGGATAGGTAGGGGAGGTACGGAACCTTGGCCTGCTCGATCTCTGGATTTGAATCCTCTAGATTTTTGCATTTGGCGTTTTCTTCCGTCATTAGTTTATTCCACTCCCGTCGAAAATGTTGAAGACCTGAGGAATCAAACTATAGCAGGCTGTGAGACAATAAGAAATACACCAGGAATATTTGCGCGAATACGACAATCAATGAGGCGGAGAGTTGAATCTTGTATCACGTCTGAGGGAGGTTATTTTGAACATTTGTTGAAGTTTTGCGCCTATTTATTTATTAGTGTTATTTTCTGTTATTGTTCTGGTTTAACGTTATTGTATTAGATAGTTCTTGATAATGTTTTATTTTTTTGCATTAAAACGGCGCCCCATACGAAAAAAGGCATGTGCGATTTTTTGTAGACAAATTGAACGAGAAATTCAGATTTGTTTTTTTATTCGGAATATCTCAGTGGCGTACCATTTTTTTCTTTGAAAAAATTGAGATCATTACCCCTATGCGCGCCAATGATGAACATAAAATTCTTATTGCATGTCAAGAAATGCGCAATAACTACCTCTCAAAACTCACCAGATTTCATTTGCATATCTCGACCGGTTTCGGAGCAAAAAGTAAATAGTCAGTTTTTAAGAAAAACTTTAACACCCCGTATCTCGGAAAACGAAGCATTTACGGACAAAAGTTATATAGCAAACTGTGATTATTTGTTCATGCAGAATGACCCTCTGAAGTTTGTCGCACTTATTCACTAACACCCTGTATATTTTGAAAGGACCCTAACTCAAAACAAAAAATCTGGAGTCAAAAATCATAATTTAGTTATTCCTTCGTCAATTTTCCAGTATAGCCTTCATAATGGACCCAAAAATTGGTAGAACTCCCACAAATATGATTTCCAAGAAACGTATGCAAATTTCCAATTTGAGCAGAACATTCACCATCTCTTAGACTATAATGTCGTCATTACATCGCATGACTCAAACCACTGCCCTCCATTGTTCACTTTATATTCAAATAAATGTTGTTGGGACCCACAAAAGGCAATTTGGAGCATTAAATATAAGCTGACCGGTGAGGATCAAAGGATTAAAAAGTTAAAATTTATTGGACAGCCCTTTGTGCAATTGAGGTCTAGACATTGAGTAGGGGAGCACTTGGTTATTTAGCCGTTTAAACGACGTGATGCTCGTAATAAGAGCTATGAAATATATCGGTTTAACTCATATAAGATATATGATCGATCGGGAAAACTAACAGTTGATTGCCGGACGAGAGCTGATGCAAATTCTTGTGTATTTTCATTTCTACGATCACCAAAGTGTGAAAAGTGCTTGACTTTGCAAACTGAAGTCACTGATTTCGAAATATATTTATTATAAGCTGATTTTTGACAGAAGACGTGAAAATCAAAATTTCATTATCAGTGAAAAAAGGATCGTGGAATGTGGACAAAGAACAGTTCTGAAGCCAATCCTTTTCACAATATACATTGATGGTATATTGCGTCACGGATTATTTTGCCATTTTAAATTTAAATTTAAATTCAAATTCATTCAATCCTTTTTCCTATAATACAATAGATTGGACGAGTCAGTACAGGTGTAGAAATAAAAATAATAGAGCATAGAAGTATATAACAGATATAACAGCCGTATCTTTCCAAGAACTGAAGACAGAACAAATACAATGATACAAAATAAAAAAGTAAAAAACATTTCAATCAATTATTGGAGAGGAGAGTATCAACTTCTTCCAAATTATAAAAACAGTTTTTTGCTAAAAAATTTTTCAACCTACCTTTGAAAACTCCGTATGTCGGACTGTTTTCCAAGTGGCTGGGAAGCCTATTGAAGTAAGAAGCCCCAGCGATAAGGGGTGATTTTTTATAGAAATTGTGGTTTGCTTTTTTGAGCAATAAATCATTTTTGTTTCTCGTATCATGCTTGTGTATATCACTATTTTTTATTAATTTATGTTGGATCCGATAAGTATTGCTCAGTAATTTCAAGAGATAAATAGAAGTCAAGGTTTGAATTTTCTTGTCTCTAAATATGTTGCGACACGATGTTTGAAAAAGTAGATCAAATATAAATCGTATTATTTTTTTTGCAATACAAACACTCTTTGAATCTCACGTCCTTGTCCCCAGACAATAATACTGTAAGCAATTGCAGAGTATGCATATGAATAATACACATTTGATAGAGTATCCCTATCTAACATAGATTTTAGGACTGTCAATGAGTAAAAGCATTGGTTAAGTTTTTTGCATACAGCATTGATTTGTTCCTCCCATGAGAGGTTACTGTCAAATGCGGTTCCCAGAAATGTTATCGATTTCGATTTTTCAATGACAGTATTGTTTAACGAAATAGAACAGTTTGATGGTGAATTGTGGATAGAGTAATATTCAATGAAGGAGTTTTTTTAATATTTATCATCAATCTGTTTCGATAACACCAATCTTGTATTTGATTCAGTGTGTTGGCTACTTTTTCAGAAAGTGCAATTTCTTTGCTGTCTCATATAATTGTGCATGTATCGTCTGCATACATAAGCACTTTAGCATCAGTCAAATAACTAAGCAGGTCATCAATGAATAATAAAAATATTAACGGGCCAAGAACACTGCCTTGAGGAGTTCCAAACTCAATATCAAATTCGTTTGAGAAGACATTATCAATTTTCACAATAATCTCTCGATTTTCTAGAAAGGAGAGAAACCAGTCATTAATGCATCCACGAATGCCCAGCTGATGCAATTTTTTAGAAACAAAGGATTTTTCGAAGTGTCAAATGCTTTCGTTAAATCGAATAATATTGATACTACATATTACACCACTCACTTACCTTATCAATAAGTGCTTTGAAACGGGACATTTCCCGGGAGCCCTGAAGTCAGCAGTAGTTAAGCCACTATATAAAAATGGTGACGAACTTGATATGGGAAACTATCGCCCCATTTCAATTCTGTCAACTCTAGCAAAAATAATAGAAAAACTTATCAAGAAACGCATGATAGGATTCCTGGAGAAGTATAAATTATTATCAACCAAACAGTTCGGTTTCACGGAAAAAAAATCTACTGAAGATGCAATAGCATACCTAACATCGAAAATATCTAAAAATGTTGATGCCAAGACACCAACACTCGGTGTATTTGTCGACCTCAAAAAAGCATTTGACACAGTCAGTCACACTCAGTTATTAGGTGTGTTGGAGAGTGTTGGCTTCCGAGGAACTGCATACCAACTATTCAAAAGTTATTTGGAAGACAGACATCAATATGTTAAAATTGGTGATGAAATGAGCTCTGCTGCAAATGTTACCTATGGAGTTCCGCAGGGATCAGTTCTCGGGTCGATACTCTTCAATATATGTATAAATGATTTACTGAATATTAATAGTGAAGGTGATATTTTGAGTTTTGCTGACGACACAGCAATCATATATACTGCGAGTAGTTGGGATACCCTCAAAATAAAATGTGAAAGAGATTTCATTAACATAATTAACTGGCTCAATAATCGATTACTGACAGTAAATTTCAATAAAACCATTTTTTTACCCTTTACTTCCTATTCCAGACATCTACCAGGATACGAAAGTCTCACTTTTTCTATTGGCAACAAGTCCACAACAATTTATACAAAACCTTATTGCAAATACCTAGGTATATATTTAGATAGACATCTGAAATGGGACACACAAATAAGCCATGTAGTGAAGAAACTTAGGTTTACACTTATATAAATTCAAATACCTGTCTCAAATAATTACCTTTGAACAAATGAAAATATTATACTTTGCCCTTGCTGAAACTCATATCAGATATGGACTAATAGCATGGGGAGCTGCCACAAATAATCACATTGCACAACTACAAAAATCCAGAAATGGATAATAAAGTTGCAATGAAAAACCTTTCCTCTACCCAACTAACGAACTATTCCAAGAGTCAAATATTTTGATACCCGACAATTATACTTCTTAACCACAGTCACGAGGCAACACAAATTCAAATCAGAACTCTCTTTCTATGAACATAAATATGAAACGAGGAACAAACAAAAATCGATTATTCCCCGAGCGGAAAAAAACACGTTCCAAAGATGTTTTTCATATTTAGCTCCTAAGTACTACAATGTTATACCATCAGAAATTAAATCAATCCTATCAATATTCACATTCAAATCAAAAATAAAGAAATGGATTAGAAGTCTTCCACGACTGCAGGTGCATCAATTTGTGGATGTTAATAATACATATTATTTCTGAACTGATCGCACTCACTCCTTGTACACATGGATTTTAATATCAAGAAATCGAAAATCAATCCACTTTCAAACTTTTAAATTTTTAATTTTAATGTTTATTTTTATAATACATAAAACCGATTGTTCTACGATGTTTTTTTCTATTTTGTCTCTATTTTGTTACTAATTTGTTACTGTTACTTGTACTTTGTTAGTTAGTTATTCTGCAATTTTGTTAGTTCATTAATTAGTCACTCTACTGCTACGTTGGCATTCACTCAATAAGGTATATTATAAGTTTATTTTTATTTTTTTTACTTTATACAATGCGGTAACCATATGAAACCACTTTCAAGGCTAAGCCTTTAGTGTATCACGTTTTCTATTTGCAGTATGCATAAAATGTAATATATGTAGTATCTATAATGAATGTACTGTTCTTACGGCAAATAAATTATTATTATTATATTATTATTGACCGCGATCCATTTCATCATATATATGTTGGGTGTACTCAGCCACGCTTGTCTCAGTTGAGAAACCACTTCTGAAACCATGCTGATTACTTGTTATTAAACTAAATGAACTTAGATATGTTTCAATCCTCAGAGCGACCACTTTTTCAATTATTTTTGAGAAAATACTCAATAATGAAATTGGACGATAGTTTTAGACATTACTGGGATCATCTTTTTTGTACAGTAGCATGACTGAAGTTATTTTCAGACTTGAGGGAAATTTACCTTGTCTGATTGATAAATTAATGATATGAGCTAGTATGGGGAAATAAATTTTTACAGTGTTTCATGACCGAAGCCGGTATTTCATCCAGACCTGTAGATTTTTAATTTTTAATTGAATCAATTACTTTTATGATGTCCTCTGTATTAACAGGTGTGAAAAACATAGATCATATAGCGAAATCACTCTTGGAACATGAAGCACTCAAATTGCTGCCGAAATGATCGAACAATTTCTTCTAGATATCGGTCGATAAGTATTCACCATAGACAAATTAAAAATAAAGAGACTGTTTGAAACATTGGCGATCTTGACCACCAAGTTTTTGGTACGGCCAGTCGCGCATGGAGGCGCTGCCCGCAATCGTCAGACGACTGATGAGATGACCATTTTCCAATTTCGACATTTGTCAGAAAGTAAAAGTTTATCAGAAAAAATCGAATTAAACGGTTTTCTTCACATAAAGGATTCAATATAAAATTGAACCAGAAAATGGTAGATCTCAGGTGAAAAACAACTACTTTCCTGGCAAATACCACGCAGAACGTTGAATGATATTCACCTGAAAATCCATGCATACTTCCATATAATATCAATGGACATTGAATGCAAATGTTTCTTTCTGATAAGCTCGATTATGTTTAATTTATGTCGTGTTCACCTAACAATCCGCATACCGGTTTCAGGCTTCTTGGCCCTCATCAGTACGGAGTAGTCAACCATCCAAAGGTCCAAAGAACTCTGGCTGAAGTGAGACACAACGTAAACAAACCATCATCGAGCTGTAACCCCCAAAATTTAACCAAAGAAACACTCCGAATGAGGGCCAAGAAGCCTGAAACCGGTATGCGGATTGTTAGGTGAACACGACATAAATTAAACATAATCGAGCTTATCAGAAAGAAACATTTGCATTCAATGTCCATTGATATTATATGGAAGTATGCATGGATTTTCAGGTGAATATCATTCAACGTTCTGCGTGGTATTTGCCAGGAAAGTAGTTGTTTTTCACCTGAGATCTACCATTTTCTGGTTCAATTTTATATTGAATCCTTTATGTGAAGAAAACCGTTTAATTCGATTTTTCTATTCATTCCACTTCACATGGCACTTATCTTTCACTAAAAGTTTATTGTTGACACATGTCATCAAAAAACTAATGATAGAAATTATACTATGGACTCAACGTCGAAGAAAGAATGTTTTGTGATTCGAGTTGACGCTGAAATTCCTAGAAATAGTCTTCTACAAGGTAAAATATAAGATGCTTTTCACGAACTGATACTTATTTCCATCCATCAGTTGCAGAATGTTTTTCACAAACTGATACTTATTTCCATGTCCTATCACCATTTGAGGAAGTAGGTTCTACTTGATTGAATTGAATTGAATTAGTAGGAAGTATGTTCTACTTGATTATCATCAAACTGGAGTATTTGTTATACCTACTCGGTCTCCTTTGTGCTAATAAATGAACAAAATTATTGAAGGTTTGTTGTAAATGTAATTTGTTTTTATTTTGGTTGAATTCATGATAAGACTAAAGAATGTTTTTAATTTTGTTGTTTTTCAGAGTTTTATTATTGTTTTGTCTGTAGTTGTACCTTGTCCTAGATAAATAAAATGTGTTTTTATAGTGTTTTACTCATTATTCTTGTTTTCTAAGAACTTTATTTTGTTCTTGATATCATGAAACAAAGATTTATTTTGAAACTTTATTTTAACCACGAACGAACTAACAGATTCTAGAATCGATTAGTCTATATATTTTATTAGTGATCGATTTGCCATTCCTGTATTTCATATGAAACAACCATTCATATGAAATACAGGAATGGCAAATCGATCACTTATAAAATATATACCATATCAACCATATGAAAGTAACACATTTAAAAAAACCGTCTTATCTCAATCGGTAACTGAAGAGAAATCTTGTTTTACCAACTGTACTAACTTAGTTCGGCCAGTTGCGAAATATGTCGCCACTGTCAAACGTGATGCCAACTTTTACTGCAGGTTTGACAACTCTCTTTATTTTTAGTTTCTCTATGGTATTCACCGAAAGCGACCGCTTTTCCAGTAGTATCATTTATCACGTTATTCTTATAATTAATTTCTGCTATTTTTCCTGGCCTGCTACAAATATATGCCCATGTATAACGTAGTTAAATAAACAATTTGATTTGATACTCAGCACACCCCAAATGACAATATTGTCCAGTGTTTCTAGAAGTCTTGTGTGTATAGATCGACAAAGATACAAAGTTCCGAGTATTTTGCTATCGTTCCCTCGGCGTATCTCAATTTAAATGAGTTTTTTCCATCACGAATAGACGTAAGTCGACTTACGGCACTTTGTCATTTTTTTCCTTTGTAATATTTCCAAACACATGGTGGCGTATCTCAATTTTGCCTGTTATGACATGTTGAAACGTATCTGCTGCAAGCAATTGTTCTGTTTTGGCTCAGTCTGAAGAAGTCTGTCTCAGAGGTAACTGCTAAAATATTGTTGCTTATAATATTTTCAAAGACAATGGATGTGCTAGTACGTTGGAGAGATGGAACAAAAAATATCGTTTCGTCTAGTGAATTGAAAATTACGTCTAGAATTTTAAAAGTCGGAAGTAAAGTCAAAATGTTATACAAAAAGAAGTGGTATAGTGGTGTCGTAATAGATATGGAGGAAAATGTGGCTGCAGAGTGGTCTCCAGAAGATGATGTACCTTTAACAAACTTTTCAAATGTATTGAAAAATTCAAAAACATTGCAACATAATAATATTGGTAAGAACGTCGATGAAGGAAAATAGGTTATAGAATATACCTATTAATTGTTACTTCAAAAATTGTTTGTTTTCGAAAAGAGATCAGTTTTAATGATTTGAAAAATAACAAGGACACTACGAATCAAATCGGCATTTCTTCAGCTGGTGCAGAAACCATGACGGAAAGGGAACCAATACCAGAAATAGAAATCACCGATGATTTTGTTGTGGAAGCCATCGACGCAGGTACTAGTACTCTTCTGCGATTATTCCAAATTATTCCAAAAAAGGGACTTCACTATTCACGAGGCAATTGAAAAGCACATTAATAAGTTCCCTAAAATAGAATCACACTATTGCAGAGCGAAGAGTACACGAGAGTACCTTCATCCCGATCTAACCATTTCTAAAATGTATTCATTATTTTCAGAAGAACAAAATGAAGTTAATGGCGAGAAACCAAGCATAATTACCTACCGAAATATTCTTAGAAGTAAAAATGTAAGTTTTCATAAACCAAAGAAGGACCAATGTTTCCTCTGTATCACATTCAAAGATGGTGATGATAATACGAAATTGAAACCAAAAGACATCTATGACAAACATAACGCAGAAAAAATAAAGGTCAGAGAATTGAAGAATGAATGCAAAACAAGAGCTACTATTGACAAAAAATTCGTATGTGGAAGTTTTGATTTACAACAAGTTCTACACTTACCAGTGTCCAACGAAAGTGCTATATTTCATAAAAGGCGCTTATGTAACTATAATTTAACCTATTACGACATAGTTACCAAAGCATGCAAATGTTATACTTGGCATGAAGGTTTTAGCAAACGAGGGTCGTGCGAAATAGCAACATGTATCTACAGAGTTCTACAATCTTATGATAATAATAATGTTCAATTCGTTTCGCTATATTCAGACGGATGTGGCGGACAAAATAATAATTCTATTGTTGCAGCTATGCTGCTTTTTGCAGTAGTACTAAGTAGGAATATAGAGTCCATAACTCTGCGGTAATCATACCACGGACAAAATGAAGGCGATTCTGTTCATAGCTGCATATCGAACACTGTATCACATGCAGGAGACCTGTTTGTACCTGCACAACTACACACCATTTTTAAATTGGCTAGACGTCAAAGGCCATACGAGGTTTTTCCTTTAGGATTCGAAGATTTCATTGACTTCAAAAAGTTATCTTTGGATCTTCGAATAATAAAAAGTAGGGAGACGGATGATGCTATCAAATGGAATGACATTATGGAAGTTAAAGTTTCTAAACTACATCCAGACACATTGTTCTTCAAATCAAGCCACAATCAACAGAAATACAGTAAGATAACTTTGAAAAGACAAAAAAAGATAAATTTGAAAACTGTTATTCTACGTCCTCTCAACGAGGAGCCTAATAAGATAGGGAAGGCCAAGTATAAAGATCTGATATCTCTTTGTCAAGGAGTAACTCCAGTTGTTAAAATCGCCGAATACAGAGACTTTTACGCGTCCCTTCCACACACCGACAATTGAGGTGGAAATGTGAAAAATAGAAACCTTGTATTATTACTTCATGTTATGTTTGCCTAAATAAAAAAAGGTATAAGCTTTATTTCGCTTAATTGAAAGAGAACCTGAGTGGCGTAAGTGACCATACTGTATTCTGAAATGAAAAATATTATTTTCACAAAGTGGCGTATCTTATTTGTTAATAATTTTTCAAGAACTGAAAGGATTTAACCTTGCAAGCACAAAGGTACATGTACCTACTTATCCAACGGTACCTACCTGCGAGGTTTAAATTGAGATCATGGCCTCAATTACTATCACAAATATCCTTCATAGTTAGCGAAAAACTTTAAATGCTTCTCCTGAAAAAGTATGAAATATGAGATACGCCACTACGTGTTTTGAGGGACGATATGTGTGTTTATATTTACTTATTTTTATGTTCTGTGAAATCTTTCTGGCCTGCCAAAGAAGACCTCACTTCTCATGCGGCACAACCCAATATTTTGTCATTTCAATACAAATGGCCGGAATTAACATAGTTTTCGACATGGAAAAGATTGCATTGAATCGTAACGTACATTGTTACATTTTCCCTCGCATGGCGATTCGTTCCGGATCACGGAGGGTGCGGGAACGCATCATGTTCCCCTCTTCAAAATTCATTTCTTTTGTATGACAAATAGCGACGTAGACATTCAGAGCCACTTTAATGTATGCATTATTCTCGTGAAGAATGCTTGTGTGCGAAACACTGAGGAATGGTAATTTTAAATTGATACAATTTCGGCAATACGGGCAGATTGACGGAATTCATCCCTTGGGTTTGGTATATTGGATGAGAAAAAAACTTATAACTGGATATATCTTTCGCACAAAATTACAGGGGAAGGAAACCAATTTTTTTAAGGTTGAAGGATAACATTGAATATTCTTAACGGAATATTGGAACTAATAAGGAATTATGAGAGTATTGAAAAGAGCTAGAAACAAAAATATAAGAAACCCTGGGGTACACCTTATTTATACAGGGTGTTATGTAATAAGTATCCTATATTTTATGGGACGATTCCTCAAATATTTATAAGGTGAAAAGTTCATATAGGCATGGGTCCGCCAGGCCTTTATTTTTGATATACAAGGTGTTGAAAATTTATTTTTAATTTTGGTTTCTCGTATATAATTTTTAAAATAATGTCGATATTTGGACAAAAATTGGTATTTGAGGATTTTTTAATATGAGAAATTCAAATTTGATCTTAGTTTGGCCCTTTATTGTAGGTGGCGCCGCCTACAGGCCTTTGTCTCTTTTGGGGAGTCAAAACTTTGTCGTGCATGTATGTATCACATTTTCTAGGAAAAAAATCGATTCCACTATCATTTTTACGTGTAAAAGGTATACATGTCAGAATTCGCTACAAGCAGCCGTTTTCGAGATATTTTGATTTAAATTAATCGATGCATCCAATATTCTTCTCATTGATTCGCGAACTCTTTGAAAATAAAAGTGTCAAGTAGACTAGTAAGTTTATTCCGATGTTTTTTTGTGCTGTCATGTCGAAAATAATATCTTGACGCATATTTAAATAGTTATATTCATTATTATTGTGATTATTTGTTAAATAAAAACTTTTTAACAAAAAATTAAACCGACGAAATACGGAACTGAGAAGTAAAAAATAAAATAAACCTTCTCAGTTTCAATAACTAAGCTCCTAAACTAATATAAGTAACTAATTTTGAGTCGGCGCCAAACAAACAAGCAAATGAATTAGGTAAGGCGAGTTGCGCGGTGACATTCTGATAATTTTTTTGAAGTAATTTAATGATCTTCGTTAATTATTCGTTTGGCTGCGACTCAAAATTAGTTACTTACATTAGTTTAGGAGCTTAGTTATTGAGACTAAGAAGGTTTATTTTATTTTTTACTTTTCAGTTCCGTATTTCGTCGGTTTAATTTTTTGTTAAAAAGTTTTTATTTTTCAATTTTTTGTGGCTGAAATCTATTATTACTACCAACTTGTTTTTTGATTACTTCCAAAATACTTACTTACCCACCTTACCTCAACTATTACCAGTTAAATGATATGATTATCTACTTTTACTATTTGTTGTAATATACATTATTTTTGTTGTTCTGGTTAGTATATTGCATTACTTTGTATATCATTCCATCCTCTCATAGAATATAATGATTGTGACGGATGTGGAACAAAAATAATGACAGTAGCGATCTGTCATTGTCAACTACATACAGTGCTTCTCAAAAGTCCGCTCCCCCCCTCTTATTTTTGGAATGATTATACATAAACAAAAACTGAACTGAAATTCGGAAACTGAATATTAAAGGTTGTAAACTTTCCTACTAGTGATGATAGATGACGAAATCGTCAAAGATGACGTCACAAGGCCATTGTGACCAATAATTTTGAATGGAACCCTACGGCAAGCGACACCTCTTTTAAAAGGTATCGAAAAAACCTATTCAATGATATTAATTTTATTTGTGTTTATGGCAGTTTTGATGGCTCATTAGTAAACATTAAAATTTAAATTCCGTTCAGTATGATATTAATTACAAATTTAAGAATCAGTATCTACTTGAAGAAATTGCTCGAAGTGACCTCCATTCACTTCCTGACAGTGAAATATCCTATTTTTAAACTCTTCTCGTACTTTTGCAAATGTGTCTGCGGAAACAGCCTCACATTCTGCAACAATACCTTGTTTTAAAACGTCAATATTGTCAGGTTCAGTGGCGTGAACCTTCGATTTAAGGTACCCCCACAGATAAAAATCCAAAGGTGTGAGGTCCGGTGATCGTGCTGGCCATTCCGTTGAACCTCGTCGTCCAATCCATCTACCACGATACTCCTCATCCAAATTCCGTCTCTGCACCGTAATAGTGTGGAGGAACACCATCCTGTTGGAATTCCATTTCCAAATTGCCGAATTCATCTGGATTATCTTCCAAAATTTCAAGGATTAACGGTTCTATTGCGTTTTGCAACAGCTCCAGATAAACCTCACCAGTTGAATTAGTATTTAAAAAGAAAGGCCCAACGATGTGGTTTCCCAGGATGCCTAACCAAACATTCACCTTCTGGGGAAATTGGGTATGTGTTTCACGAAACAGGTGAGGATTTGCTTCACTCCAATACCTCACATTCTGTGTATTTACATTTCCATTTAGATAGAAAGTACTTTCGTCACTACAACAAATTGTTTTGACATAGTCTGGCTGTTGGTTAATTTTAGTTTCCATATTTCCACAAAATTCTAGTCTTCGGTCTGGGTCGTCGTCTGAGAGTTGATGAACCATTTTCAATTTGTATGTGAGAATTTGTACACCCTGTGTACTGTACTTCGACTGACTTCATAGTAGATGCAACTTGAGGTAGATGCAACGTGAGTTGTTGAAGAAGTAGGATTAACTATTACTTCTGCCAGTATATCAATTTTTTTCTCATCAGAAATTTGTAGTCTGCCAGATCGTTTCGCATCATTAATACTACCCGTTGTTTCAAACTTACGAAGAAACTCCCTTAAATAAGTCCTCGAAACGGAGCGATCGGGAAACCTCTCATTAAAAATGCGTTCTGCTGCATGAATATTTTGTCCAGTTTCACCACGAATTAGGATCGCTGCTACTTTATCACCTGAAGCACGTACCATTTCGCTTCTTGAAGCACTTAAACGTTCGGCTCGCAACAGTTTAACAAATTATTAAAATGTACAAAAATATTAAAAGTACCAAAAGCTGCTAAAACAGTTGAACGTTCGATCAACAATACACAAATTATTGAATGTACAAAAACTTGGACAATTACAAAAACGTCGAATTAGGGAGACCAACAAAAACGTCTGCTTATTCGACAACTATCCAGAGGCGGAGCTTGAATTTGGAATTTTAGTATTAACTGATTCAATTCATCACAACTTTGCGTTTTTTAAAAGCGAGTTGCCAAAACTGCCATAAACACAAACAAAATGAGTATCATTGTATATGTTTTTTCGATACCTTTTGAAAGAGGTGTCGCTTGCCGTAGGTATCCATTTAAAATTATTGGTCACAATGGCCTTGTGACGTCATCTTTGACGATTTCGTCATCTATCATCACTAGTAGGGAAGTTTACAACCTTTAATATTCAGTTTCCAAATTTCACTTGTTTATGTATTATCGTTCCAAAAATAAGAGGGGGGAGGGGACTTTTGAGAAGCACTGTATGTGTGTGCCAATGTTCACAAGTGAAAAATAAATTATCTCCTATTTTTCTACCCGTTAGGGTGGATAATTCCATTCGAAATCCAAATTTGAGGTTTACCCTATCTATCAAAAAAAGAATCATCCGAATCGAAGAACCCAGTACAAAGTTATGCCTGATAGAATCGGTTAACGGACCAGAATTCAGAGGGTGAGTGATCAATATCCTTCATTTTGCTACCCTTGGGGAAGGATTTCATCTCTTAAATTCAAATGGGACCAACTTCGAAGAACACTCTATCCACTGAAAAAAGAATTATCGGAATCGAACGTCTCAGTGAAAAGTTATGCGTGATCATACATAAAAAAAATAAAAAATAAAAAATATACGCGTCGACTAGAGAACCTCCTCCTTTTTGATTTCGTCGGTTAAAAATTGTGAACTTTACCACTGCATAGTATGCTGACATACATTTCACATACGGACTTGCTAACGGAAATGCATATGAGGCTAGACGTTTGTATCAGGAGCGTTATCCGAACCGCACAACTCCTACTTCAAAAACTTTTCTTGAACACATTTTGTCTTTGACGAGGTATCAGTCTGTTTCTTCCGCGAACAGTGTATCAGTTTATATTCCCGACACTTCTTGAAAAGGGCCTTTTTTGTACAAGTTTCATTTATTTCCCATTCTTCGCGAACCGGGCCACCGTCTATTTCTGTTTCACGCGAAAGTGTATCAGTTTTTCCCGACAATTCCACTTCGCGAAAACCGGGCCACTGTCTATTTTCTGTTTCACGCGAAAGTGTATCAGTTTATATTCCCACGCACAATTGTCCACTTCGCGAAAACCGGGCCACTGTCTATTTTCTGTTTCACGCGAAAGTGTATCAGTTTATATTCCCACGCACACTTGTCCACTTCGCGAAAACCGGGCCACTGTCTATTTTCTGTTTCACGCGAACAGTGTATCAGTTTATATTCCCACGCACACTTGTCCACTTCGCGAAAACCGGGCCACTGTCTATTTTTGGGCGTACAAAAAGGTCTATCAATTTATTTTTCTGACTATCCACTCCACGATCACTTGTTTATTTTCAAAATCTCACTTCCGACACCAATTGTAACGTAAATAAACTTAACTTGGTTTTACTAATTTATTTATCACTTAAATATACAACTTAATTTATATTACTACACTCTATAGCTCGATCGTATAGGCTCGTTCAGACTGTTCTCTCCCTCTTGAGGGCGGTCTATTTATCTCCGATACAGCATTCTCGATGTTTCGAATTCTTCCAGTTGGCGACGGCATGTTCCAATTGTTTCCAATATTGACCGTTGCATTACGCGGAAAAGGGACTGGATGGTTCTCGAATATCTCCGGGGATGATCTCATCGCTGTCGACGGCAACATGTGAGGCGACAGGTCCGGCCTAGGTTCGTTACAATTTTATAGGTCCATTCTTTGTTCCGGGAAGATTAAACGGAGAGAGATATCGTCATTTTCTTGAAGAAGATTTGCCTATTTTACTGGATGATGTGCCGCTTAGACTACGAAATGGAATGCGTGACGGTACCCCGGCACATTTTAGCATCCAAGCGCCAGCATTTTTATATCAAACTTTCGGCAACCGTTGGATAGGTCGGGGAGAGCCTCAACCATGGCTCCCTAGGTCACCAGACCAGTTTGGATTTTTTCCTGTGGGGACATCTAAAATCCTTAATGCACCAGACACCTATCCAAAATGAAGAAGAATTAGGTAATCGAATAATTAACTCTTCCAGAACGATTCAAAATACTCCAGGAATTTTCCAAAGGGTGCCCTAATCAATGAGAAGAGGATTGGATGCGTGCATACACGCAGGAGGTGGACATTTCGAACATTTATTGTGATTTTGATCAAGATTTATATCTAGTGTTCCGTTGTTCATTGTTGTTTGAAAATTAGCGTTTGAAATGTTGAATAAAAAAAAGTTTTCAAAATTGTTTTACTTTTTGACAAACACATGCAACGATTGATTTGAATCAGAATATTTCTGCTGCTACTTGTAGCGACTTTTGAAAGGCATAGCTTTTTCAGATAAAAATGATAGAGGAATCGATTTTTCTTCTAGAAAATTTGATACACACCAGTAGGGGGCGCCCCCTACAATCAAGGGCCAAACTAAGATCAAATTTGAATTTCTCATTTCAAGAAATCCCCAAATACCAATTTTTTTTGCAAATATCGACATTATTTCAAAATATAATTACGAAAAACCAAAATGAAAATAAATTTTCAACACCCTGTATATCAAAAATGAAGGCCTTGCGGACCCATGCTTGTATGAACTTTTTACCTAAATATCGAACACTTATTACCTAATATACCTAATATAAATGAGCTAATAATGCAATTAATTTCAAACAAATCGAAGAAAAAGCTGTAGAAGCTATAAAGCTATTTCTAGAATTGAGTATTATGAAAAAACAATCCGTAAAAAACCAACACGATCAGGTCAGACGTTATCCAATTAGTAGCAATTGTTTTGATTTGTCGTGCCAACGGATTCTGACAATCCATTACATACAGTGCGCGTCAAAATTATGGAACAAATTCGATATTTCGCAAGCCATGTACTTTTGACAAAAATCCTGAAATAAGTCGATTTTTATTTTAAAATGCCGATTTTTTTATGTATATTCTAAAGAGGTTATGTCACTGGTTTTGACATGGTGACGTAATCGGTATTTTTTTTAAATTGGAATAGATGTCTTGTGATACCCCATCTGGAAGGCCTTTCAATACTGCATTCAATGATAATAATTAATTAGATATTTTTTTTGTACAGGGTGAACAAAAATTAATATTTTATTTCAATAAGAGAATAGAACAGTTAAATAAGATGTTCAAAATGCCATCCACCAGTATCTTGACAATAAGCAAATCTACGGACACATTCCTCTCGCACATTGAGAATAACTTCCGGAGTAATTCTGTTAATTTTGATCCTAATTCGATTTTTCAACTCTTGTAGATTTTGCGGCCTATCTACATAGACCTTCGATTTCAAATAACCCCACAAGAAAAAAATCCAGGGGCGTAAGATCTGGAGATCTTGGTGGCCACTCTATCGGTCCGCTTCTACCAATCCACCTCCTAGGAAAACAGTTAGTTCAAAAACTCGCGAACATCACGTGCATAGTGCGGGGGTGCACCATCTTGTTGCAACCAAATACTTTCATTTGGTGAGTTAGGATTGTTGGCGTTTGTAAAAATATCGGCAAGGCTAGGTATGAGTTCACAGAATTTGTTTTATAAAACGTGGATTGCGGTTACACAAATCCTGCATTATTTCACAGAACTCCACATGGCGATCGGGATCATCATCATTGAGTTGTTGATGTAGTTGTACTTTGTATGGATGGTACTTTTCTGCTTTTAGAATACGTAATACAGAACTTTGGGATATGTCAAGGTCTACTGCAATTTGTCGTGAAGTATTGTGAGGATTATTCTCTACACCCAATAGAACATCAAGTTTCACGTTTTCTTCTATTTTAGGACGTCCAGCATTCGGAATATGTTTGACAGACCAGTTTCTCTAAATTTTTTTTCTCAATCTTAATACTGTTGAACAACTGATAGGTCTTCGCATTGAACAAGTCCATACCTTTTGCTGAGTTCTGGTTCTATCTCCGCATCCAATAAAATTAAAATTTATATCGTTGGGTTTCACTTAAAGTAGCTTGTTTACTTTAAGAACCTTTCACTTAAATTTGTGGAGAATATTTGTTGATATTTCAACTGACATTTATTTGACACTAACTTGCCTATTATGGCATTAATTTGTGATTGTCTTTTGTTTCCATTTTAGACTAGGAAATAGCTAACTATTGATAGGTGGAAAGGATCCATTGGTGTAGTAGAGCACTGACTCACTAGTCTGCCAGGGCAGTCTAAGGGATTAGAGCCATGGCTCAAAAAAGTAAAATTTTGCATTTATTAACACGCTTTTATTATCTTTACTTGTAACTAGATAACTCACAATGTAATAAAATCTTGGGAGTAAATATTCACCCACTTCCAATCTTCCGAATAATCTGAAATTTGTCACACATATCAAGGACCGATGACAATACAAGAATTCCATAATCATAATGCAATAATAATAAAAATATATTTTTCCAAACGCCAACAATCCTAACTCACCAAATGAAAGTATTTGGTTGCAACAAGATGGTGCACCCCCGCACTATGCACGTGATGTTCGCGAGTTTTTGAATAACTGTTTTCCTAGGAGGTGGATTGGTAGACGCGGACCGATAGAGTGGACCCCAAGATCTCCAGATATTACGCCTCTGGATTTTTTCTTGTGGGGTTATTTGAAATCGAAGGTCTATGTAGATAGACCGCAAAATCTACGAGAGTTGAAAAATCGAATTAGGATTGAAATTAACAGAATGACTCCTGAAGTTATTCGCAATGTGCAATAGGAATGTGTCCGTAGATTTGCTTATTGTCGAGAGACTGGTGGATGGCATTTCGAACATCTTATTTAACCGTTCTATTTTGTTGGATATAAAGTTATTCTCTTATTGAAATAAAAAATAATTTTGTTCACCCTGTACAAAAAAAAAATCTAATGAATGATTATCATTGGATACAGTATTGAAAGGCCTTTCAGATGAGGTATCACAAGACATCTATTCCAATTTAAAAAAATTACCGATTACGTCACCATGTCAAAACCAGTGACATAACCTCTTTAGAATATACATAAAAAAATCGGCATTCTAAAATAAAAATCGACCGATTATAAGATTTTTGTCAGAAGTACATGCCTTGCGAATTATCGAATTTGTTCCATAATTTTGACGCGCTCTGTATACATTGATTTATATACTTAATTATCAATTATCATTTTTCTAAGTGAATTAATATACAAAATAACAGCTAATTATGTACTGTCTATCGATATGAAAAATGCCAGAGAATGAAACAATCCTTCCAATCGTTTTCAAAATGCAATGCTTAGCGAAAATTCTTGAAATACAAAGGTACAAGAAATACGAAAAATCAGTGCTATAAAGATCGCTCCAGTGGAATGCAATCTATAAATTTCAAACAACTCAATGAAAATTCGTATAGATGAGATTTATTCATCCTTTGAGCTACATAATATAGATGGCACATATCATATTTCGAGGAACATATGAAATGTATGCAATATTTAATAAAGTTATTGTAAAATGAAAATTAATAATAATAAATGACATGAAAACATTAACAGATCAGGTCAGTTGAACTCACATATATAAATATCAGTACCGCATGAAATGTGATACATGTTGTGAATCAAACCATACATGAAGATATAGATAAAAAATAAAATAAATAAATAACATAATAAAACATATTAAAATAAATTCGTCACAATGAAAGTTATATGGAATTACCAGCCTCGAGTGTGAATTCATCTACTGTGTAAAACATTTTATATTAGGAATAGTTTCAACTGTTTTTAAAACTTGAGATGACAGTGTCTTTATATCCCTTAACAAACATAGGAGAATTTTCATACTTTGCATAATAGTGTTTTTGGGTGGTAAGCATATTGTTATTCTTGGTATGGTAATTATGGATTTCTGATCTCGACTCTAGTTGCGTTCTATTTTCATGGATATACGTTGATTTTTCAAAATGAACATACATGCAACAGTTAGTATTTTATTCTGGTGAAAAATATATTTACTATAACACCAGTCATCAAATTCGTGAAGAACTGAGTTGACGAGGTTACTCATTTCTTCTGATGTTTTACTCAAAGAATATGTCATCTGCATAGAGGTATATCTCCCCATTACTTATGTTATAGGTAGATCATTAACGTAATAGAAATATTATTGGCCCGAAAACACTGCCTTGTGGTGTCAGGAACTTATTTGACTTTTGTCATTCTGTTTCACCTGAGAATATCTATTTGTCAAGAAAGATACATTTAACTGATTAATGTTTCCTCAATATCCGGCAAATAGTTTTCCTAGTACGAATTTAATATTCATGGTGTCAAAGCTTTACTTAAATCGAAGGAAATTCCTACCACAATATTTTTTATCAATTAAATCATGTAGATTGATTTGTTGAAAATAGAACAGGATGTTTATAAAATCAATGTGGAAGATAAACCTTAGTCACTATCTTCCATCGTCTTGTGGGTATTCATGTTGAAAAGGAAAATTCTCAATTGAATATTGATAAAGATTTTTCTTGAATTGAAAATTACGATTAAAATGAAGTTATTTTTGTGAATTCTAACAGAAAACAACTATCCGGCTAAAGCCACGCTGGACATTGAACTACATCTGATAGATATTTAGCCGGGGAAGTAGTTGTTTTCTGTTAGACATTCACAAAATACTCATTTAATCGTAGATTTTTCAATTCACAGAAAAATATTTCTATTAATATTCAATTGAGAATGTTTTCCTTTTCAACATAAATCATGTACTTGTTGTACAAAGTTAAACGTTGCAGTTTCTGTCTAGTAGTTTTTTCAAAACCCGTATTGGCACTTTGTCATTAGATCAAATGTTTCCATGTAGTCGTTTATTCTACGAGATATAATTTTTTCAAATATTTTTGAGAATATAGTGATTATAGAAATTGGACGATAATTTTCTGTTTCTACTGTCACTATTTTTTAGTATAGGGACAAGGACCGCAATTTTAAGTATGTCCTCCAAAAGAAATACATAGGTTTATAATATGTCCTATTACTTCAGAAAGTATATCCACGCATTCTTTGATAATTTTTGGGAAAATTTCCTATGGTCCTGTGCTTTTTTTATTTGCTATGGAGGCTATAACTTTTTCACTTCATTCGTAGTGATTGGTTCAGAGATTGGCACATAGGAACTGAATAATAAACACTGCAAATAGCACGCAATGACTGTAAGTATTGTGGGAATAAAAGAATAGCCTTCAAATTAATTTAGCTTGAATAGACAAATAAGGGCAAGTGCTTTATAGAATCCAATGAATATATTATACCTGAATCACACCAGCGTTCAATCTAAATAGGAAATATTTCATTGGACTCTATTAATAGAACCGCTCTAGTACCAACCAACAATTAATAATGGAAACTATTAGCTAATTTATATTAAGAACGGTAATGTCCCATCCATTTGAATAAACGATATCATTAGTACAGATTCCATTATACGGTCCGGCTTTTTATAGCCCCTCCTCCCCCCCTGTGAACTTTTGAAAGGTTCGACGTAGAACAATGTGACGAAAGCAGTTTTGAATGATATTACCGATACTACTTTTTGAAATGAAAGACATTGTGATTGCTCAATAGATGGCGCATCTACATAAAAATTTCAAAAAGTATGGAGGGTCTAGTAGCACATCGTTGAAAAGATAATTCAATTATCTTTTCAGCCATCTGTTTTTTTTATTTTGTTATTACATTTTTCACAACATGCATTTGAAATGTCAAGTATAACAAAAAACAAAACTATTATGTAGGATTTTTTCATTGTGAATATGAAGCAAAATTGTTGTCAATCGTGTCCAGTCATGTTTCCGCCTCCCTAACGACCATTGTGTTGTCTTGAGACAATTCAGTATTGATACTGAATTCACTCTAGGTGAAACTCTTCACTAAATAATAATGCGACTTCAATATGAATAGCAGGTAAGTAGTGTTATAATCATTTATACATTAGAAAGTCTTAAACATCGACAAAATAATCCAACTTCATATTATTCATTTCTTGGTATCTTCTTGATTATCAGTTTAGCAAATCCAATAAATGGTACTTGTTAGGATTATGGTCGTTGAAAATAAACGAATGGGGTACTCTTTGGGTCGGAAATTGGATTATTGTATGGATTCAAAATCTGTACCTCATTAAGCTTTGAAACGAATTCTATAATGAAAAATTAAATAGGTCATGAATCTTCCTCTATTGACCGTATTTCGTGTTACACATTGCAATTGTGATTCCGTAAAACAACCATGGTTGAAAGTAAAATTGAATTACTTTTTCAACGATGTTCAACTCGACTTCTATGCCTTTCGAAATTTTCAAGTTGATGTGCCCCCAGTGCCCTCTGTCGAGTAATTGTAATATATGTTCTCTCAGAAAGTAGGATCGGTAATACCATTCAAAAAAAATTCTGTCCCATTGTTTCACATCGACCTGTTTCAAAGTTATCGAGGTAAGAGTACCATTAAGACCCGCACTTATACTTGACATTTCAAATGCATGTTGTGAAAAAACGTATCAGCAAAATTCGGAAAAAATAAGATGGTTGAAAAGAGACCTGAATTATATTTTCAACAATGTGCCACTTGACCCCTATGGTATTTGAAATTTTTAAGATGATGTCCATCCCCCCACGCCATTTATCGATCAATCAAATTGTTTTTTATTTCAGAAAGTAGTATCGGTGATATAATTCAAAATGGTTTTCGTCCCATTATTCTTCGTCGAACCGTTCACAAGTTGACAGGTAAGGACTATGAAAATCCGCACTGTATAGAGTAAAAAACAGGTATTTTTGATTGATGGCTTTTTCAGAATGAATTAATACATTCTGAAATCTATGTTTCCGACTGGCCGCACCGTTTTTCTTTTTTCTCTAAAATCTTGACGATTTCATGTCAGTTTCATCATAAATTCACTGTTCATAATTTTTTTCCTCGTTAATTGGTTTTGTCTAGGATCATTCTGATCTCAAGGTATTATGAGTTCTGAACCCTGTACGTATAGCGAATTTGTTGCTTTTTTCAATTTTTGGATTGGACCAGGAATACAGGGTGGGGCACTCCATACGACACGGTCCCTGTAATCCAAACCATTAATTTTTTCGGGAATTTCTCCATTTCGTTATATGTATATTGATTAAGGCTGCAAAACTAAATTATTTTGGAGTCTCCGGGGTGGCTCAAAAAAGTGTGACATATCAAAGTTGTGTTTTTTTTTTAATGGAAAAAATTATATGTTTTCATAAGGTACTATGTACCTAACTATAACCGTTCTCGAGTTATTGATTTTTTTATGAAAATGCTAGGTACAATTGGAAACTAAATAACATCGAAATGTATAGAAATCATCCCTTCGAATTCAGACCAAAGCATGAAAGAGAATTTGGGCTATTGATTTCGATAAAACCCGTTTCTTAATATTATACAGCATGTATCATTGTCACTTTTTTATAATTTCGGATAAAGATAACTTTGTTATTTCGAATAGAACACCCTATATTTTTTTGGTCTGAACAATATAAAATTCAATTATCTTTCATTTCATATTGGAGTTTCCTATACCTAACCTAAATAGTTTTTCAGATACTGGCTTTTTCAAATAGTAGTTCTTATTTCAATGCATTCTTCGAATCAAGATAGCTTTGAAACGACATTTATTTGATTTGCTCACAGAATTCTCATTGACAGTTGTTATACTTCACTTCATCAAAAATATTTACTGTTCACTAAAATGAAGTTATCATTTACATTCATATTCTGACAGTAGTTCATTAAACAGACTATACAATTTTTTTTTATCATTCAACTGAAACAACAACAAAATATGAAACACAAATGTATTTAATCCAAAGTAGGTGCTCGAAATGACGACCATCCTGTTGAATACAAAGAGCCACTCTCTCTATGAAAGACTTCTTAACATTTAATCACATTTGAGGCGTCACTCTTCGAAAAGCAGCCCTTATTCTCTCCTTCATATTTTCCAGTGTGGTTGGAGGAGTGTCGTTAACCTCATTTTCCGAATATCCCCATAGGAAAAAATCGAGGCAAGTCAAATCTGGTGATCTCGCTGGCCAATTTTGTGGTCCTCCCCTACCAATCCATTTATTCGGAAAGCATATATTCAAAAACTGTATGACACTGAATTTGAAATGTGCCGGAGCCCCATCCAATTGTAACCACATCCGTTGTCTGATATTCAGCGGCACATTCTCCAGAAGCTCAGGCAGATCATCTAGTAAAAATTGTAAAAAAATTTGACCATTCAAGTTTCCACAAAAAAAGTATGGTCCTATAACTTGTGTACCTATAATTCCTCCCCACACGTTAACAGACCATCTATTCTGGTGATCCAGAGTGAGGAAAAAAATGAGGATTCACATCACTATAATAATGGAAGTTGTGTCTCTTCACTGAGCCATTGTTATGAAAAGTAGATTCATCAGAAAATAAAATTGAATCCAAAAATGTTCATTTTACTAAACGTCCAGAACCATAGACAAACTCGATTCGTCGATGGAAGTTATTTCATATAATTCCTGGTGCATCTAAATACGGTAGGGTGAAATTTGTATTTTTATTACCCCGAAATGCTCCGTCTGCTTATCCCTGTATCTTTTCGATCTTACGTTTACTCGTATGAGGTTTTCTATGATTGATCCCATAATAAGAAATTTTTTCATATCCAATGATAGGTTTTCGTCTATTTGCCTTTTCATAAGCTACACTTCCAGTCCTACGAAATTGATGTAGCAATCGTTTGAAAACAGACTTGTTTGGATGATTCCGGTCTGGATATTTTTGGGCATACACCCTCGACCCAAAAGGCAATTCTCTAAACAATCACCAATCGCTAAAATCATATCTATCCGCTCTTGAATGGGATAAGTTTTCATTTTCGACGCTAATAATTCAGTGAATGTTTTGAATAACCTAAAACACAATAACTGTCAATAAGAATTCTTTCAACAAGTTGAATAAATGTCGTTTCAAAGCTATCTTGATTCAAAGAATGCATTGAAATAAGAACTACTGGTTGAAAAAGCCAATATCTGAAAAACTATTTGGATTAGGTATAGGGAACCCCAATATGAAATGAAAGATAATTGAATTTTATATCGTTCAGACCAAAAAAATACAGGGTGTTCTTTTCGAAATAACAAAGTTATCTTTGTCCGAAATTATAAAAAAGTGACAATGATTTTTGAACATTCTGTTATAATATTGAGAAACGGGTTTAATAGAAATCAATAGCCCAAAACCTCTTTTATGCTTGGTCAGAATTCGAAGGGATGATTTCCATACATTTCGATGTTATTTAGTTTCTAATTGTACATAGCATTTTCATAAAAAAATCAATAACTCGAGACCGGTTATAGTTAGGTACATAGTACCGTATATGAAATCATATTATTTTTTACTGACCTATTCAAAAGTGTACAGGGTGTTCCATTCAAAAGTACGCAACTTTGATATGTCACACTTTTTTGAGCCACCCTGTAGACTCCAAAATAATTGCCTTTTGCAGCCTTAATCAATATTCATATAATGAAATGGAGAAATTCCCGAAAAAATTTATGGTTTGGTTTGCAGGGACCGTGTCGCAGGGGGTGCCCCACCCTGTATATGGAATTATACTTGTCACCAGAGGCTATTGTTGAGAGTCTTCAAAATTGAAGTTGAAAATTTGTAGGAATGTTCTGCTAACTGAAAATAATTTATGTTTGAACACACATCTAACATATTCATTATGATCTTCATATTCAGTTCGGATTTGGTGATGACTGGCTATCATTTTTAATTTT